>OY992887.1:10712021-10759521 GCA_963921405.1 Cepaea hortensis | reverse complement strand
AAAATCAACATAAATCCCCATGGGTCACTAGAGAAGTTCTGGAAATCATGAGAGAGCGAGATACAGCACACAAAAATAAAGACTTCATCAATTACCGCAGATTAAGGAATAAAGTTAAATACGAAATTCGTAGGATAAAAAAAAGATAATTTTAAAAATTTGATTGTAGATAATTCAAACAGTACAAATATATGGAAGGCTATTAACTTGCTAACCAATAAAAAACGCCCTACAACATCAGCAATTCCAAATTCTATAACATGCGATGAATTCAGTTGGTTCTTTCAATCAGAAATAGAGAATCTAAAGTCTTCAATACCAGACTCATCGTGTAATTTAAGTTCTCTGGCATCATTCTATGAGGAGAAGTGCACCAGAAATATTCCCGCTGAGATTCCTTTAATGTCTGTTGCAGACGTTTATAAATATCTCTTAAACCTCAAATCAACAAACTCACACGGCCTAGATGGTATCAGTAATAGAATTCTTCGTTGTGCTGCACCAGTCATTAGCGAGTCCTTAACGTTCATATATAACCAGTGCCTGGCCAAAAACTACTTTCCATCTGCATTTAAAATTGCTAAAGAGTTTCCGCTAATTAAAAATGGCTCAATTGATAATAGCGTTTTTGGTAATTATAGACCTATTTCCTTACTATCGTCGCTATCAAAACCACTAGAAAAACACATTCATAAATCAACGTTACACCATTTAATTAACAACAATCTAATAATTAACAGTCAATCTGGGTTTCGACCTAAATATTCTTGCCATAGTGCTCAAACAAAAATGACCGATAACTGGCACTTAAACATCAACAACGGTAGAATTTGTGGAGCGGTGTTTGTAGACTTTAAAAAAGCTTTTGATATGGTTGATCACGATATTCTAATTAGAAAACTAAAACAAATGAAGACAAGCACCAACATGGTGAACATAATTACGTCATTTCTATCCGACAGACAACAAGTCGTGTCCTTCAACAACTGTCTATCAAGACCCACACAGCTTAATATTGATGTGCCTCAGGGCCCAATACTAGGTCCGCTGCTTTTTGCAGTTTATATTAATGATCTTCCTTTATATATCAATACAACTTGTGATCTATTTGCAGACGACTGTACTATATATACTAGTCAAGAAAACCGTAGTGAATTAGAGAATTCTTTACAAGAGGAACTTGATAATCTTACTAGATGGAGCAATGAAAACCGCATGCAAATTAACATTGACAAAACCAAATCCATGCTAATAACGACCAGACAAAAACTGCAGACACTAGCCATAACTGGAGCACCGCTCGAACTCCGCATAGGGACGTTACCTATTGTTAATGTGACTGAACATAAAACACTAGGTATTTTAATTGACAGCCATTTGAACTGGAGCTCTCATGTTCACGCTCTTACCAAGAAAATAGCACAAAAAGTTTACCAACTTGCTATAATTCAGCACTTCCTGGACGAAAGCACACGAAAAATATTCTATACATGCTATATCCAATCACATCTCGATTACTGTTCCACAGTTTGGGATGGTTGCCCTAAATCTAATTTAAAACGACTATGTTCTCTACAAAACCGCGCTATTCGTCTGGTTTCTGGCATGAAGCACGTTGAAAGTAATAATTTGTACAGTCATCTAAGACTTCTACCACTTCAAAAGCGCTTCCTTTTCAACAAAGCCAAATTAGTGAACAAAATTATATCTCAAAATACCCCAGAGTATCTTCTGCCGCTGATTCAATCTACTGCAATGAACAGCAAGCGCCTAAATTTGTTACATGTCTCAAAGCCTAGATTGGACCTATACAAAACATGTTTCGCCTATTCTGGTGCTCACGTATGGAATGAGCTGCCTCCAGATCTGAAAACTCCAATGAGTCCCTACACATTTGACCGAAAACTCTTTCAATACTTAATCCATATCGACTATATGCCACCATAATTCATTTACTGGTATAATTGTTCATTATAATTGTTTAACTATAATTATTCACTATATATGTGTGTGCGTGTGGGAGCGAGAGAGAGAGAGAGAGAGAGAGAGAGAGAGAGAGAGAGAGAGAGTAGGTGTCAGAGAGAGGGAGAGAGTGAATGTGTGTATGCGCACGTGCATGCGTGTGTGTGGAGAGAATGATTGAGCGAGAAATGGTGGGGAAATGTGTCAGTGCATGCATTCGTACGTGTATGTGTGAGAGTGAGTGAGGGAGTGTGTGCGTGCGTTCATGCGAACGTGTATGTGTGAGAGAGTGTGATTGAAAGAGTTAGTGTGTGTGTGTGTGTGTGAAGGATTGTGTGTGAGAGAGTGAGACAGTGGGAGAGTTGATGTGTTAGTGTGTGTGAGTGTGAGCGCGCGCATGCGTGTGAGTGTGTGTATATGAAAGAATACAGAGAGAGAGAGAGAGAGAGAGAGAGAGAGAGAGAGAGAGAGAGAGAGAGAGAGAGAGAGGGAGAGCTGAGCAGAAGCATGTCATGTAACACGCATGTTATGTAACACGCGAATCCATATGTTTGTGTATTCTCACCTGTCATATTATCAGTTAAATACCATTTGATTTTATCATGCATATTATAAACTCATGTTCATTACTGTAGTTTGAGTGAGAGAGTCAGTGAGTGTGAATGAGAGACAGAATGAGTGAGCGGGAGAGTGAATGAGTGAGCGCGAGAGTGAATGAGTGAGCGCGAGAGTGAATGAGTGAGCGTAAGAGTGAATGAGTGAGCGTAAGAGTGAATGAGGGAGAGTGAATGAGTGAGCGGGAGAGTGAATGAGTGAGCGGGAGAGTGAATGGGTGAGCGCGAGAGTGAATGAGTGAGTTTGAGAGTGAATGAGTGAGCGTGAGAGTGAATGAGTGAGCGTGAGAGTGAATGAGTGAGTGTAAGAGTGAATGAGTGAGTGTGAGAGTGAATGAGTGAGCGGGAGAGTGAATGAGTGAGCGTGAGAGTGAATGAGTGAGCGCGAGAGTGAATGAGTGAGTGCGAGAGTTAATGTGTGAGTGCGAGAGTTAATGTGTGAGCGCGAGAGTGAATGAGTGAGCGCGAGAGTGAATGAGTGAGCGTGAGAGTGAATGATTGAGCGGGAGAGTGAATGAGTGAGCGTGAGAGTGAATGCGTGAGCGCGAGAGTGAATGAGTGAGCGTGAGAGTGAATGAGTGAGCGTGAGAGTGAATGAGTGAGTGTGAGAGTGAATGAGTGAGTGTGAGAGTGAGTGTGAGAGTGAATGAGTGAGCGTGAGAGTGAATGAGTGAGCGTGAGAGTGAATGAGTGAGCGTGAGAGTGAATGAGTGAGCGTGAGAGTGAATGAGTGAGCGCGAGAGTGAATGAGTGAGCGCGAGAGTGAATGAGTGAGTGCGAGAGTGAATGAATGAGCGTGAGAGTGAATGAGTAAGCGTGAGAGTGAATGAGTGAGCGGGAGAGTGAATGAGTGAGCGCGAGAGTGAATGAGTGAGTGTGAGAGTGAATGAGTGAGTGTGAGAGTGAATGAGTGAGCGTGAGAGTGAATGAGTGAACGTGAGAGTGAATGAGTGAGCGAGAGAGTGAATGAGTGAGTGTGAGAGTGAATGAGTGAGCGGGAGAGTGAATGAGTGAGCGTGAGAGAGAGAGAGAGAGAGAGAGAGAGAGAGAGAGAGAGAGAGAAAGAGTGTGTGTGTGTGTGTGTGTGTGTGTCACTATTTTTACGTCACATACTTTTTATGTACACATTTTTCTCCATGTTTAAAATTCTTATGAGACTGCTCATGATGTTTACAACATTCATTTCACAATGTTTATTTTTCTTCCAATGTAAATGTATAATGCTCTTGATGAATGAAAGACGAGTGATTGGAAGGGCCGAATGTAAGACGGGCCTGCGCGCCCAATTTGTGACCTTAATAAAGTTGATTTGATTTGATTTGATTTGATTTCCCGGTCGAGACTAATTAAAATAGAACATTATATACAACTCCAAGCAAGAGACAGCTTTTTGTTTATCATGTAAGTGGAAGAGGGTCATTGTAAAATACCGTGACGACTAGAAAGATCAATGGTACAAGAAGCATAGGCAGACAGAAAGGGACAATGTTACATGGAATGAAACGATGACTGGAGGAATTTTGTCTGTGGAGTTGACCAGAACATAAAGGGCGAAGATCAGTGGGGAGACGTGAATGCCTATGCCACTTGACAGGCAACACAATCATGATCAACTGGTGCTAACGTCTTCAACGTTAGTGAAAGTATGAAACAATTAGTGGAACTGCGGTAAAACTGTGGAAATGTAAACGATATTGTCACAATCTCTTTTGCAACAGAATGAGATTGGTCGTTGTCTAGATCCTGATGCTCCTTCTATATCACTGCAGGGTGTAAGCTGGGTTAGCCCCATGTCCCACAACACAAGTCATTACTGTAGTACACATCTATTAGTCATTGATTAAGATTGCGTGTGCGCACAAAATATCCCTTTAATGATAAATGAACACGGAAACAGGCAACATATTTAAATCCAGTCACAGTAATTTCAGAATATATCCTCATTACAACCTAACACTCAAATAACACTGCCTTCTCCAGGCCTTCTTAATCTAATCTACCACGACAGTTAACCAGCCACTCTCCCCGGTCCGAACTTATTCGATCCAACCCACTCTGGGTCTAGGCCTCAACTAACTATCCAGTCCCCTGACTCCATACAACACTACCCCCCCCCCCCCAGCCCAAGCTGTCTGCCTCACAACCACACTAGCGGGCTGACGCCTCCTCGACTCACCCCTTAAACTCACTGCCTCCAACCTTCCCCGTCTGTCTTCTTATTTGCCCTTTCCGGGGACCTACCACCCAGCCTCATTTTACCTCCGTCTATTATTTCTCAAGGCCGGTTAGCTTGTTTATATAGTACCACTTTCGCTTAGGTCCATCACGCCCAATGTTAATGAACCCAGGCATGATATAAATAACAGAAACACAGTTTTCCGTAATTGTTCTCTGTAAGGCTGCACTACTTTGTGTTATTTTATATTGTCAGCGTTATTAATGCCGGTCTCCCTGGTTAGCAGCTTTCTCCGTAACCCCGAATACTCTCGTGGTTGACGTGAGCGCACGAGAATTGGAAGCGTTTCGAGTCGCGCCAGTGACTTATGAGAGTATGGAGCCGGTCGCTCAGAAAGTCGTGGCGTGCTGATGAGCGTAATCTAGCCTAGGAATCAACATACAGCTGAAAGATGCTGATGTTGACCTCAATATCCTGAAACAGGACGGAAACGCGGGGGGGGGGGGGGGGAACGTTATTATTACACATTTTGTTTATTATTGTTGTACAATTGTAGATATTGTCTCCTGGAAACAGATTGTTGTGGGGAACGCCTGCAAGGGTTTATCCTGACAGCATCATCTAGAGATAATAAGACGATGTCTTACCAGGAAAAATCCGGTAAGAATCAGGCAGTTTATCAGATGACCTTGTCTACAAACAACACGCAGATATCCCGTGTCAGCATTGCGGCAACGTACAAGGATCCTAAACATGACAACACGCCATTCCTTACTTTGTGTGAGGTGGAAATATATGGCGGTATGTATCCTGTTTTCTGTGGCTTCTAAATGTTAGCATTTATGTATCACCTCTGACGTCACAGAACTCGGAACATGCCCATATTTGCAGCGTGTCCCTCAGGAGATATAGAAAGCTTACGAAGACATATAGTTCTTGTGGCCAGCTGGTTAGGCAGACCTGAGCTTCCTCCTCCTATAAAATGATTCATGTTAGTTCCAACATGGATTCCTCATTCCATCAGTGGTAGCCTCTTTACGTAATCTACTTGTGTTTCCACGTGCAACATTCTATCTTTCTCGAAACTATCATGTTTCCCTGGCTGGCTCAACCTGCACCCGGAGAAGCCATGGGGGAAAACCAGAATCTGTCTGACCATAGAGAGGGCCAGTTCTAATGATAGCCTTATTGAATAAAGTCTCAGAGTAGCAGTGACCGCCCCACTTCCATTCTCATATTGATCCCTGTGTTTGAAAATGCTCCACTCTGCATTGCAAAGATACTGCTCCTTTGCCGAGATAAGAAGCCACATTCCTACCTCTCGCCTTGTCGCAATGATCCTTGGGGATATAACAGTAGATCAATCTCGATATTCTCTATCAACTGCCTATTTCTAACTTTACCGATCACTACACACAAGAGATGAGATAGAAAGTACCCACTACAAAACACAAGAGATGAAAGTACCCATCACTAAACACAAGAGATTAAAAGTACCCACCACTAAACACAAGAGGTGAGAAGTACCCACCCCTAACCACAAGAGTTGAAAAGTTGATTTCCTGATCTAGGGATAATTTGCTAATTATATTATAGCCATATATATATATATATATATATATATATATATATATATATATATATATATATATATATATATATATATATATATACATACATACATACATACATACATACATATATATATATATATCACCATTGGCACCTTGCCGTCTTGACAGACGATAGTTTATGCTTTAAAAAGGCATAATAACTTTTACCTATGGCGGTAGCGAATGTGACTGATAAGGCCAATTTGCGCTGTAAATGTCCGTTCACAGTGGGTGCATGTGAACATGTGGTCATTTCCACCATCATGCACCATCTTACGTCTCAAACGCTCGGTGTGTGACTTATCTGCAATAATTTTCTCCTTTGTCTTTATTCCATTTCTGATGTTTGCCCTCCATGCAACACGTTCAGCGGCGACTTGCTCCCAATGTGCATTATCAATGCCTTTATCAATCATGTCCCGCTTACACACATCTTTGTATCGTAGTAGAGGCCGACCCTGAGATCTCTTACCCGTCTGTAATTCACCAAAAAAGATGTCCTTTGGTATTCTACCATCATCCTTCCTCCTAAGATGTCCTATCCATCTAAGTCTACGAAGACTGAGCATGGAATAAACTGTCACACAACCTGATCTTTCCAATACTTCAGTATTTGTGATTCTGTCTTGCCACTTAATACCACGAATTCTTCGCAGACACCGCATATGAAAGCTGTTTAAATGTTTCTCTTGGTGTGAGTAAGTTGTCCAGGTTTCACTGCCATAAAGAAGAGTACTAAGGACATAGGCTTGATAGACAAGGACTTTTGTTTTTGCAGTAATCTTCCTGTTCTCCCAGACTCTTTTTCTTAACCTGTTCATTGTTGTTGCTGCCTTACCAATCCGGATGTTGATTTCCTGATCTAGGGATAATTTGCTATTTACCACTGATCCTAGATATGTAAAATGGTCTACCATCTCTAATTCGGCGTCGTCAATAAAGATTGATGGTAACCCGTGTGCACCTTGTGACATAATCTGTGTCTTCTTTTTGCAAATTGTTAAACCAAAATCAGAACAAGCATTGGAGAATGCAGTTAGTAGACATTGCAATTCTTCCTCAGAGTGGGTCGTAACTGCAGCATCATCTGCAAAAAGCAACTCTCTGATCAGTACCCTCCTAATTTTGGTTAGTTAGTTAGTTAGTTAGTCGACAGATCATCCTCATTACGCATCGAACCATTCAGTCCATAAGTGCTCGGATCCCCTCCTCAGCAAATCCCGCAGCGTGTAGCGGCTAACGACGCCAGTTCTGTGTTGGTTTATCAATCTTCTTTAGCTTCCTGCGTAGTGTTCTTGTTTGGCCACACCTCTTTTAATTTGCTGCTCTCGCAGTCTGGCCATTGTTGCAGATTCACAGTCATCACTTGGTTCTCGCAAAAGTCTTACTTCTCGTAGAGCATTCAGAATGTCAGCCTGGTCCATGGCGCGTCCGCCCTCCACAGTAGCCTCACCTGCGAGCTTGTCAGCCCGCTCATTTCCTTGTACTCCCGTATGCCCTGGCACGAAGATAAAACTAATCTTTGCCAGCCGAGACCGCTCCAGAGGCAGCAACCATTCTCTTTGGATCGACCCCTCCTCTATCCTCTTGTTCATGTTCATTGAGTCGCTAAGGAAACAAGCCCTAGTGAATATCTGTGTCTCGAGCCATGTTATTGCTTTACTTACTGCCATGACTTCCATGGTCAGGCTACTTGTGGTTTCAGTGAAAGCACCAGAGTCCTCCTTCACAATTCTCCCTCCGGCCCGAGCTGTAAAGGCCCATGAGCTTCTCACATGTCGGACGACTGACCCATCTGTGTAGATGACCGCGTCATCGTCTAGCGAATTCTCGAAAATCAATGCTTGTACTTCAGCCTCCACAGCAGCCGGATTTTCTTGTCTGCATTTCCTATCTAGTTGGATGCAAACTGAAAAGGATGTGCAGAAGTCTGTTGGCACTTGCACCCACTCCTCGCCAGGTTCTAAGTCCTCAAGTGAACACACCTGTTGAAGAATGTCTTCGGCTTGACCCATCCACGACCGTCCTCTTTTTAACCTGCTGCCCTTCACCTTCCTAATTTCACTATGCAGTGGATGTTGTGTGTTTGCGTTAACTCTGAGGTAGGCGCGTGCCCTGCAAACTTGTATTCTCTCTTCAATGGTTGGAAAATCAAGAAGGTAGCGCATCGCCCTGCATGCTGTATCTCTTGTACATCCATGAATAATGCGCATAGCTTCATTCTGTACCCTTTCCATCCTTTCTATCTGCTTATGGCTGAGAGTCATGATTGACATTGCATACTCCAAAACAAACATGCCCAGCCCCTCGTACAGAAGACATAGATGGCGCTGCTCACAGTTTGCTGCCGCCATCACCCGCATCGCAGCCAAACCCCGCTTGGCCTTTGTTATCATCTGGTCTATGTGCACCTTATAAGCAAGGCTTCGATCAAACCGTATCCCTAGGTAATTCATTGCCTGCGTTCTTTCCACCGTCTCTGAACACAGCATTACAGTTGGTGTTGAAGTGTTGACAATATGATTATTCAACGAGAACCAAGTCACTCTTGCCTTTGTTGGGTTGACCATTGCCCCAGCTTCATCACAACAAGTACTTATGCGATTGAGTTCGGTTTGTAATTCCACAGCAACCTGCTCTCTATCCTTACCCTGACGATACACTAAAACATCATCGGCATATGACAATGTCCTGCCAGGTCCAGTGATCTGCTCACTGGTGATTCTCACTGTGTAGGCGTTGAACAGTACCGGAGCTAAAGGTGATCCCTGTGTTAGGCCAGGATATATTGTTGTTGGTTCCGAAGTCCAACTGCCACATCTAAAAACTACTTTCCGTTGGAAGAGGGCTGCAGCGATCCAACTAAGGAGGAATGGACTTACTTTTAGTTCAAGAAGCTGAAACATTAAAAAATCCAATGGTACTCTGTTGTATGCGTCCTCAAGATCATTCGCTGCAGCAAAGGTTTCAATGTCTGAGTGGAAACCTTCATAAACATCATGGGCAAAGACTGCTGCATTGGTCCAGGTTTCTCTTTTTGGACGGTACCCACCCAGGGTAGGTGGGAAAACACCTTGCCTCTCTAGCTGGCTTGATATCTTCCTTGCAATTACCTTCTCCAGCAGCTTGCCTATTGTATTCTGCATGGTTATAATTCGATATCCCTGAATTTTTTTGTGGTCTTTGTCAGGCTTCGGCAAGGGAATCAGATAGCTGTGTAACCATTCCTCCTTGATGCAAGCACTCCCTATACTGTTGTTGTACATCTCACCGGTGCTCTTTAATGTGTATACGAGCAAGATTGCAAACCTAGAAGCACCAGGGGTTGGAAGAATACTAACATTTGCAGATGATATTCTTGCATATAGGCAGGGGAGAGATAGGGAGCAAACAGCCCAGGAGCTACAGGCAACAGTAGACAATGTGATTGACTGGTGCACTGAAATGAGTGCTGTCATCCACCCAGAAAAGGCAGCTGTTTTGTGGTGCTCTCTGGATAACAGGATTGTAAGAGCTGATGTCCCAAGCCTCAGGATAGATGGTAGAAGCGTCAACAGAGAGAACAAACTGAAGTATCTGAGAATCACATTTGACAGGAGCCTGTTATTCAAGGACCATGTGGAGACGGTTGTGACAAGGTCTCAAAAGGGACTCAATGCACTTAAAACTATGGCTGCAATGGACACAGAGCAGAGAATGCTTTTCACACTATACCAGCACTTGATCCTCTCAGTGATTGATTATGGACTAGGACTGCTCACTGTCTCAAAGAGTCAGCTGGTGAAATTAGAGCGCATACAGAACGAAGCGATGCGAGTCATTCTGGGATGCACCAGAGACACCCCAGTTGTGTGTATGCGTTACATCCTTGGTTTCGTCTGTTGCAGGTAGGCTCAAGGTGATGCAGGCGAAGACATACCTCAGATTAGCTGCAGACGCAGATCACCCGTTGCATGAGGCGCTGGACGCCGTTAAGGGTCAGCGACTGATAAGAGGGAAATCATGGATGGCTCAGACGGAGGATACGATCAGGCAGGTGTGCCCCTTGGAGAACATTAGGAGAGGAGAAGAGTGGGTCAGAGTGTCAGTGGAGCAGTCAGACTTGTGCAGAGTTATAATCACATTGAGCCGGGAGTGCAGGGAGTGGCCAGCAGGGGCCACGGAAGTGAAAATCCAGCAACTAATTCAGGATAATGCTCGCTCAGGTGATGTGTTTAACTACACAGATGGGTCGGTGTTGAGAGGTAGGCGAAGTGCCTGGGGGTTCTTAGCAAAAGCCAATGGTCGACGTTTGGTGCAGGAGTGCCTGGCATATGATACTACAACATCTAGCTTAAGAATGGAGGTGGAAGCAGTGCAGCTTTCCGCTGGATGGAGAATATGGTAAGGTACACACACACATCGTGATTGTAACTGACTCAGAAAGCATGCTGAGTAGGGTGAAGACAGGCAAGCTTCGTGCAGAGTGGTTTGCTTCGCTTCGGAAGTCACGGGTGACAAGCATCGTCTGGATCTTTTCTCCGGGGCATGCTGGTGTGCTGGGGAATGAACAGGCGGACAGATTGGCTGGCTCGGCAAAACTTGATGGAGTATTGATGCATGACAAAGCAGACAAGGTTGCGGCCTTGTGGGAGAATGTGTACACCTCGGAGTAGCAAATGGATCACCATGGTCTGGCAAGAATGCGAGAGCGAGGGGTGAGAGGGGATCTGGCCGACGATCAACGCTCAGAGGAAAGGCGAGACGGACATATAATCAGATTGCTACTGGTACTATTAGTGTTGGAACTCTTCGCTGGCTTCTGAGGATGGGGACGGAGCGCTTATGGGAATGCCCCGAATGCTGTGATGTCGGTTCCTAAATCAATCAATCAATAAATCAATTTGCTAATTACCTCTGATCCTAGATATGTAAAGTGATCTACTATCTCCTGTTCGGCGTCGTCAATAAAGATTGATGCTACCCATGTGAATCTTGTGACATAATCTGTGTCTTCTTTTTGCTAATTGTTAAATTAAATTCAGAACAAGCATTGGAGAATGCATATAGTAGACGTGGTAATTGTTCCTCAGAGTGAGCCGTAACTGCACCATCATCTACAAAAAGCAACTCTCTGATCAGTACCCTCCTAATGTTACTATTGGCCTTAAATCTCTGAGCATTGTAGAGGCCGCCATCTGAGCGTGAGTGAATGTATATATCACCATCCTGATCACGAAAGGCATATTTCAGTAGAAGTGAAAAGTATATTCCAAAGAGGGTGGGAGCTAGTACACAACCTTGCTTAACTCCACTCTTGATTTCCAGCTCTTCTGAAGTTGCACCAACAAACTTGATTATACCTTTCATGCCTGTGTGGAGCGATCCCACAATGGACAGAAGAGTTGGTGGGCAGCCAATCTTCTTTAGTGGCTTGAACAGACCCTCACGGCTGACCAAATCAAATGCCGTTGTGAGATCGATGAAGGCAATAAAAAGTGGTTGATTCTGTTCACGGCATTTTTCTTGCATTTGTCGCAATGAGAATATTATATCAATGGTAGACCGGTTCTGTCGAAAGCCACACTGTGATTCGGGGTAGACTTGATCTCCTAGGATTTGAAGTCTGCGCAGAACAATTCTGGCAAATAGCAGTAGTAGTAGTAGTAGTAGTAGTAGTAGTAGCAGCAGCAGCAGCAGTAGTAGCAGCAGCAGCAGAAGCAGCAGCATCAGCATCAGCAGCAGCAGTAGTAGTAGTAGTAGTAGTAGTAGTAGTAGTAGTAGTAGTAGTAGTAGTATTAGTAGTAGTAGTAGCAGCAGCAGCAGCAGTAGTAGTAGTAGTTGTAGTAGTCGTAGTAGTAGTAGTAGTAGTAGTAGTAGTAGTAGTAGTAGTAGTAGTAGTAGTAGTAGTAGTAGTAATAGTAGCAGCATCAGCAGCAGTAGTAGTAGTAGTAGTAGTAGTAGTAGTAGTAGTAGCAGCAGCAGCAGCAGTAGTAGTAGTAGTAGTAGTCGTAGTAGTAGTAGTAGTAGTAGTAGTAGTAGTAGTAGTAGTAGTAGTAGTAGTAGTAATAGTAGCAGCAGCAGCAGTAGTAGTAGTAGTAGTAGTAGTAATAGTAGTAGTAGTAGTAGTAGTAGTAGTAGTAGTAGTAGTAGTAGTAGTAGTAGTAGTAGTAGTAGAAGTAGTAGTAGTAGTAGTAGGCCCCTTTAAATCCTGAAGGACTATAGAGTTGTGCCGCTGGGGAGGTACCTGGCAGCACCGCTGGTGACTGTATAGTCCAATGCGAGAGTGACAATCTCTGTCACAGTTTCCGCATCTGTAAGACGAGGCAGGTCCCGCAGTAAGTGACTGCGTCTTAAGCCTGTGCCGCCTATCCTCAGTTTGTTGGATCAGATTGCACTCAAAGAGCACCAGTCCGTTTCGTACATCTCTTCTCCGGGAACATCTGTCTGTTGCAACTATTTCCTACGTGTCTGGATCTATGCCAAGGGTTTTCATATCTTGTTTACACACATACCTGTATCGCATTTAGGGTCTTCCGGTTGGCCTCTTTCCTGTGGCTAGATCTCCGTATAGGAGATCTTTGGGAATACGTTCATCCTCCACCCGGGACATGTGGCCCAACCACCGGATGCGTCTCTGCTAGAGGAGGGAGTGCACTGTGGTAATATCTGCTCTTTCAAGCACATGTTTGTTTGTTATGTGGTCTTTCCAGGATATGCCCAGGATACGTCTCAGACTTTTCATATGGAAGAAATTCAACTTTCTTTCCTGTCTTGAGTACAGGGTCAAGGATTGACACCCGTAGAGTAGTGTGCTAACAACACAGGCTTTATATACTTGAACTTTAGTACGCTCTGTTAGTCTATTATTCTCCCAAACTCTTTTAGCTAGCCTGGAAAATGTTGTGGCTGCCTTTCCAATGCGTCTGTCGATTTCTGTCTCTAATGAAAGATTATCTGATATTGTCGACCCCAAATACACAAACTCGTGGACGACCTTCAATTCGTAATTAGGAATTTTGATTGACGGAGGCGTACTAGAATCGTGTTCCATCACCTGTTTTATTTAGGCCTGATGGTGAGCCCAAAGTCTTTGGAGGCGGCTGCAAAACGATCTATGAGCCTTTGGAGATCTTCTGCTGTATGAGTAGTCAGTTCTGCATCATCTGCAAAAAAGTAGTTCTCTTATGCATCGTCATCTTATTTTGGTCTTTGCCTTGAGTCTTGATGGGCTAAAAAGTTTGCCATCAGTTCTTGTATGGAGGTATATGTCTTCAGTGGCAGTCCCGAATGCCTGCCTTAAAAGAATGGCGAAGAAGATACCAAAAAGTGTAGAAGCAAGCAGGCAGCCTTGCTTTACTGTTGATGCTGAATGACTGGGATGTTGAGCCGTCAAATAAAATGGTCCCCTGCATGTTTTCGTTAAATTATTTCCCGAGACTAAGAAGGGTGGGTGGACATCCTATATTTTCAAGGACCTTAAAAAGGCCGTTTCTGCTCACGAGGTCAAATGCATTTGTGAGGTCGATGAAGGCAGTATATAATGGCTTCCTCTGTTCTCTGCACTTCTCTTGGAGCTGCCGGAGTGAGAAAATCATATCGATGGTGGACCTTTTGGGTCTAAATCCGCACTGTGATTCGGGATAGATTCTTTCAGCAAGATTGTGTAACCGTTTAAGGATTACTCGAGCAAAAATCTTGCCTTGTAATGCTGAGTAGGGAAATGCCGCGATAGTTGTTGTAGTCGCTTCTGTCGCCTTTGTTTTTATAAAGGGTAACAATGTTTGCGTCTTTCATATCTTGTGGTATTGATTTTTCTTTCCAGCAGAGCTGAAATATTACATACAGTTCTGGGATGATTGTTTCTTTGCTACATTTTACAATTTCAGGTGGAATACTATCTTTTCCAGGTGCCTTGCAGCATTTGAGAGAGTCTAGTGCTTCGATGATTTCTGTGAGGCAAGGTTCGTTATCCAGGGCATGCATGGTGGACTGTTGATCGATGGCTTCCAGAGCTTCTTCTCCGACAGTGTTTTCCACAGAGTATAGCTCTGAGTAGTGTTCTACCCATCGATCCATTTGTTTCGCTCGATCTTTTATGATTACCCCCTCTGTTGATCGTAAAAGGGCCATCTTATGTTTTGATGCTTGATGCCCTCGTACATTCCTCTTATATTTCCAATGTCTGCGCAGGTTTGAATTTGAGCAGAAAGTTGTAGCCAGTACCTGTTCGCACATTTTCTTGCCATCTGTTATATTCTATTCCTGGCCGTTCGCAATGCCTGCAATGTTTTCTCTGAAGATGATGTTTTATACACTGAGAATGCATGCCTCTTTATCTCCAGGACTGGGAGCATCTCTTCAGAGTGTGCTTCAAACCAGTCAGTTGACTTAGTTTGCTTCTTGCCAAATGTTGATAGTGCTGTGTTGTAGATGGTGCCGCGTAAATGACTCCATCTCTCGGTGGCAGTTCCACCTGTGGGGCCAGGCAGAGTCTCCGCTAGAGCCTGGGTGGATTTGTTCACCTTCTCTTTTTTTGGGGTGCCGCTGGTGTCAATGCGTGGTCTTCCTTCTGTTCGGCTTCTGTAGATTCTCTTGGGCTTTATCTTCACCTTGCTGGAGACGAGTGAATGGTCGGTGTCGCAGTCAGCACTATGATAGCTGCGAGTCAGCCGTACACTGCGGAGAGTGTTGCGTTTAGTGAGCACCAGGTTGAGTTGATGCCAGATCTTTGATCTGGTGTGCCTCCATGACACCTTGTGTAGGGGTTTCGTGTCAAAGAAGGTGTTGGTCACGCACAGATTATGGTGCCCTCTCCACGTGGCTGTAGAATTCCAAGAGACGTTGTCCATTGTCATTTATCTTCCCAGGATAAAAAGATGTTGTTTCTCTGGTGTTTCACTTACTTCTTTGCTAAGGTCGACATAGAACTTGTCTTTAGATTCTGATGCTGCAGTTAGTGTTGGGGCGTAAACGCTTATAATACTAACTGGGCCTGCCTGTGTCTGGAGTTGGAGCTTCAGTATTCTTTCAGTGCCATCACTTGGTGGTATGATGGAATTAAGCACCTTGTTTCTGATAGCGAAGCCAACTCCATGCTCCCTGGTCTCTCCGCACGGCTTGCCATGCCAGTAGAAAGTGAAGTCCCTATCCTTGATGTTTCCAGATTCTTGGAGTCTGGTCTCTTGCAGGGCGACAATGTCTATCCCCAGTCTGAGTAGTTCGTTGTTTATCACTGCAGTTTTGCGGGCATCCACAATCTCGTTTAGATCGTCTGAGATGCCATGGGTCATGGTTCTTACGTTCAATGTTCCCAGCTTTAGGGCCGGTTGTTTTGTGTTTTTCTTGTTGCTAGGTGTAAGATTGCGGTCCATGAGTCAGGATGTTTCCCCTAAGCTCCACACACCCTCAGGAGCAGATGAGCCGTTTCGAGACAACACATTATTGACTGGAGGATACCCAGCTTAGGCGGGTGGTAGCTGTCTAGTGAGATACGATGATCTCTCCCACCGTCGGAAGTAGCCCCTGGCGCCTTGCTCTACGCCAATCGAGCATTAAGTCTTATAAACGATAAATGCTGCTTCCCGTGTTGTGTCCCGCTGCACGGGGTGCTGAAGTGACCTCTTCAGGGCACAAGCCTGGGCAATGGAAATCAGAGAACCAGCTGTTGCCCAGTAGCAAGTTCCCCCTCTCCACGTCGTCGATGTTGACCAAGGGAAAGGCAGTAGCCAATGCAATTTGACATCGGTGCCGTCGCAGGAGTTGCCAGAACTATGTTGTTTACAACATGGAACTGCCTTAGGGACTCCATCTCCGGATTTGTCCTCAGTAATCCCGAAGCCTTTCCCATTTGGGTATACCCGCAAGGCAGCGGAGGTTTGAGATTTAGAGTTCCCTCTTTTAGAAGAGATACCAACTAAGGCTGACGAGCCTCCTCTGCCCGGTAATCAATAAGGAGAGAAGTCTACTATTCTTCCTTCCTGGCAGTGACTGTAACGGAGTGTTTCGGGTTCACCTTGGGTAGTGAGAGTGAACCACACCCGAGGTGTCTCTGGCACTCCCGTGTATTCTAGCCCCAGGGGTTGGACAAGCAGATACACATGTTTACTCTGTGGTTGATCTCATGTTAGTTAATTACGTCTACAAGCCCCTCCAGATTCTAGACCCCCACTAACTACCTACACCTGTTGAACAATGAACACTTAGGCATCGTCCGAGACCACACTCAATCATTATACAAAGAGCAAGTCAACTTACATAAAGTTTATTCTACCCTTGAGAATATAGAACTGAAATGAACATCCTGATAGAAGAATCTATTTACACAAATATAAGATAGAGTAGAGACAGAATTAGAGATGTAGGTGTCTTCATCGAGTTGAGAAGTGGAGTGGATGCAGATGTCCCGTCCAGTCGGTCCGCCACTCACCCGGCTTCCTTCCAGTGAGATGACTAGAACCTTGGAGACCACTCCGTCTCCCGAACGTGGATCCCCAACAATATAGTCACGGCTGGACTACACTTCACTGGACCAACTGCATCTATATACCTCCCACGGAGTCACTGGTAATCCAGTTCTCGAACACTACCTGGTTGGAGACAATCTTCCTGGACTTGGCTCCAAGTATTGGTTACTTCGATGAACTAAATAGTCACTGACCAATCGAATGGTCTGTCACTCCTAGCACAGTCCCACTGCAGAACCGATCTGTCATTGACCAATTCAATGGTCCCTTCATCTCATCACCGGAACATGAATGAACAAATGTCACTGACCAATTCAATGGTCCCTTCATCACATCACAGGAACATGGATGAACAAATGTCACTGACCAATTCAATGGTCCCTTCATCACATCCCAGGAACATGGATGAACAAATGTCACTGACCAATTCAATGGTCTCTTACAGTCACCCTGTTTGTAGGATCAGATATGGCTACTGAAAAATGTTACTGAGTCCTACTCGAACACAGTTTATATCTTCATACTGAGACAGTACATTAATAGAATCAGACATCTATTTCACGGAAACAATTCAGGTTGGACTATAATCCATAGTCCCTTCCACCGGGTTACACTTGCCCCCAAGTCAATAACTGGTGTAGTTCTTCTCAAGACCTGCCCCTAGAGCTGTCCAAAGAACCATTCAAGTGTCTGAAGATCAGTTACTTCTGCGTTTAGGCAGAACCCCCGTCATAATAGACGGACCGGTGTTTCCTTTCGTTGAGCATGATTACTCAACATGCTGAAATGTTCCTGGCAAAACCAGAGTATCTTCTATTTTAAAACGATCACAAACCCTCACTTCCCACACGTGCACCTTCAGGGAAGTTGTATGTCTTGAAGCAAACTTCACGCATGGTGAATCACATTGGGTACCTGGTGTGGTTGAGTCTGGCGTGATAAGTAAAGAACTGAACCCTTCGCTCTGTCACACGAAGTGGTTTCCTGCCAACAACAATTATAGTTGACTGGTTCCTCAACAGGCAAACTCCTGAAAAGGAAGAGCGACCGGTGAGAGTATACTGGCCCAAACATTAGTTCACATGCATCCTACCTATAACTACTCAACCCTCAGTCATGCTAGTTAGTTATTCATATAACCAAAGCATTATCTCTATATGGAGAGTAGCAAAGCATGGGTTCACAAATGTCAGCTGGCCTCACAGAACAGCCCGTCAAACAGAGCAAGAAATCAGAATGACGAGTCTGATCATAGGTCTCACCTATCCCTAATCATCTACCAGTCGTCGCTAACGTCAGTAATGATACAAGGCTGTTGTTGTTCTAATTTAATCGAACTAAACAAATAGGTAAAGAGTCCCTAGACTCGTTCCTAACATCATCAATGTACATTAAGAAACATAATCTTGATCAATATACCATCCCTCGGGATATAGGAATAGTACATGATCACATCCAATATGTACACAAGCCTGTTTGCTGGTGGGACCACCTGCCCACGCCACAGCAAACTCTTCTTATCAGACTCTGCCTTAGAGTCAAGAAGCCTTCTTGAGAAAACATGTTCCCCACATGTTCCAAGGGTACTGTTCCAGTTCTGTCCTCCCAAGTGGTTTAGCCTTGGCATGGACTGAACTTCATCGTTGGTTTGGTCTACCAACACATACTTTCATAACTTGCTTTCACATCCCCCATATCCTATATTTCCCCAGTCTCATACAGCCTCCTTGCATCCTTCCATACTTCCAGCACCTTAGCATTCACTCGCACTAGCGCCAGTATGAAAGAAACAGGATAGCTCAGACAAGATTTCAGAACGCATATTTATATCGCGACGGCACGCAGTGTTATCTCGCGTCGATCTATTCGGCGTTCGGAATTACCCCAGGAAGTATCCCATGCCATGACCTAATATATATACACAATGTCACATCATATATATATAGATATAGCACCAAAGCCACTTACCTTTCCACAGAAATCCGCTGTTCCACACAATGAATTCACTATTAAGTTACTACACAATAGTTACATCATTCCTGGTGGCACAGAACTAAGTTCTTCCTTTACTTAGTAACTAAGCACAATTTTGTCTGAATCTCCACCTACCAACTTACCTGGTTTTCTAACCGTTCTTCTGGCTTCAGCAACTGACTGACATAATCTAAGTTTCCATCCGGCACAAGTAACTATGTTTTATTCTAACACAGCAACCTAATAGATGCAACGATTGGCAATATATGGTACATATATTTGGAACCCAAATCGCCCACATCACATTACGGCGTTCCTAACAGCTGATTCGCGAGCACACGGTAAACAAACCCACACTTAATTGTCACCTGCGTTATCGATCGGTTTGCTAATTAGTATGCAAGGGCATCCGCATAGGTAATGAGGTTAGAACAATGGCGTGTAGAACACACGTACAAAGTTAAATGATTTAAACAAATATCTACCTGAATAAGTAGAAACCAGCTCTCCAGTCAGCTTCCGAACTGTTCAAGGGCTTCTCAGCTTCCTTTCCATAACAGTCAGCCGAATCATGGTTGAGGTGAGACGCAACACAAAAATGGCTCACATCAGGCCTGCGTCTGTTCTCTTCGAACAAAAGTAAGTGAATGACTGGTTTAGCCAATTTCCCGCTTCGTGCCAACTCAATGCGCACTAGAAGCGAGTGCTTCTTGAGAAAAGATACTTTCTCGGGAAACCGTCATTCCCCGCCTAGAGTTTCTAGATCTCTCTGCACGAGAATTTAGAGCGATACCCAACATCACGGGTTACTCGAATTCCGGTGTTTCGAGAAGATTCTAGATAATAAGTCCTCCATCGGCTTCCCTCAGTCTATTTTTAGCTGGGAAAGTCCCCGATGACGCGCCAAAATAGTGCGGGATCTTGACGACCCAAGACAGATAAACGCGTTTCGTCACATAGGCCCCCACTTTAAGATAATCGACCCCGTCGTTCCACTTCTACGCAGAAGCTGTCTATGTCGTTCGTTCTTCTTTCTAAGAGACCGGATGGCGGGTGAGGAAGTCTAACCCGTCAATATTGTATAGCATACTTTTACCATATTCGGTGGGGTGACAAGCTATTCAGTATCACGGGTGATCAACGCCTACTCCGCTACTGCGATCGGGCATCTCGCAGTATCTTGCGGACCAGAGCTCCCGTCTCGACCTGATTTAACGATCGTTCCTGCCAGAGTTTACTGGACTTCTGCAACTCCCGCTTCCCCTTTCGAGGACCCAGCTGGACTGCAGCCGGTCGGATTGAGGGACCAAGGGTCTGCGTCCGTTCCGACACAACCCACCTCTTCCGACCACGGTTCTCAGTGTAGCTAGCACTGCGGGTGTTCCTTTGGCCGGTCATGTTCCCCCGAGCACCGGGCTGAACCGAAGAAGGTACCTGCACATACATATAGGACTTCCTATGGTGTGACAGGCTTTCCGCTACCTGACCTGAACCCCGAACCGTTCTTTCAGCGAATCTCTGCGCCCTTGGGCTGGTGGACTTATCATCGGGCTTCCCCTCATAGCGCATGAGGAGACTGGAATGGAAAGTAGTAGACTTTCCCAGGATCACCACTCCATAGTGCTTGTGGAGCCCCACTTTATCCACTAGGAATGGGCCCTGCCACCCGATTTCGAATTCGTTCCCCTCGATTGGGAGGAGTACTAGAACTCGGTCTCCAACCTCTACCTTTCCTCTTGGCGAAAATTTCTTTCCACCTCTTGGACATAGGATTTCAAAGCATCTCCTTCAAGACCAGACTTACGTCCAGTTTCCTGAACTTTGTCCAAGTCTATCTCTTGGGTAGACATGTTGACTATGAGTGGTGGGTACTCAAGTATGTGTGGGTGAAGCAATACAATGAATCTATAATCAATAGTACTAACTAATCACCACAACACAAATGTCCGTCAGACAGTTAGGAGATAGGTAGAAGTAGTAGAATCTTATGTAGACTGAAGTAGAGGATAAAGACAAAGTCCCTATCCCTATGTGAGAGGTCTACAACACACAAAGATCTTGGAATAATCCCGGACGGGCCCCCACTCTGTAACGGAGTGTTTCGGGTTCACCTTGGGTAGTGAGAGTGAACCACACCCGAGGTGTCTCTGGCACTCCCGTGTATTCTAGCCCCAGGGGTTGGACAAGCAGATACACATGTTTACTCTGTGGTTGATCTCATGTTAGTTAATTACGTCTACAAGCCCCTCCAGATTCTAGACCCCCACTAACTACCTACACCTGTTGAACAATGAACACTTAGGCATCGTCCGAGACCACACTCAATCATTATACAAAGAGCAAGTCAACTTACATAAAGTTTATTCTACCCTTGAGAATATAGAACTGAAATGAACATCCTGATAGAAGAATCTATTTACACAAATATAAGATAGAGTAGAGACAGAATTAGAGATGTAGGTATCTTCATCGAGTTGAGAAGTGGAGTGGATGCAGATGTCCCGTCCAGTCGGTCCGCCACTCACCCGGCTTCCTTCCAGTGAGATGACTAGAACCTTGGAGACCACTCCGTCTCCCGAACGTGGATCCCCAACAATATAGTCACGGCTGGACTACACTTCACTGGACCAACTGCATCTATATACCTCCCACGGAGTCACTGGTAATCCAGTTCTCGAACACTACCTGGTTGGAGACAATCTTCCTGGACTTGGCTCCAAGTATTGGTTACTTCGATGAACTAAATAGTCACTGACCAATCGAATGGTCTGTCACTCCTAGCACAGTCCCACTGCAGAACCGATCTGTCATTGACCAATTCAATGGTCCCTTCATCTCATCACCGGAACATGAATGAACAAATGTCACTGACCAATTCAATGGTCCCTTCATCACATCACAGGAACATGGATGAACAAATGTCACTGACCAATTCAATGGTCCCTTCATCACATCCCAGGAACATGGATGAACAAATGTCACTGACCAATTCAATGGTCTCTTACAGTCACCCTGTTTGTAGGATCAGATATGGCTACTGAAAAATGTTACTGAGTCCTACTCGAACACAGTTTATATCTTCATACTGAGACAGTACATTAATAGAATCAGACATCTATTTCACGGAAACAATTCAGGTTGGACTATAATCCATAGTCCCTTCCACCGGGTTACACTTGCCCCCAAGTCAATAACTGGTGTAGTTCTTCTCAAGACCTGCCCCTAGAGCTGTCCAAAGAACCATTCAAGTGTCTGAAGATCAGTTACTTCTGCGTTTAGGCAGAACCCCCGTCATAATAGACGGACCGGTGTTTCCTTTCGTTGAGCATGATTACTCAACATGCTGAAATGTTCCTGGCAAAACCAGAGTATCTTCTATTTTAAAACGATCACAAACCCTCACTTCCCACACGTGCACCTTCAGGGAAGTTGTATGTCTTGAAGCAAACTTCACGCATGGTGAATCACATTGGGTACCTGGTGTGGTTGAGTCTGGCGTGATAAGTAAAGAACTGAACCCTTCGCTCTGTCACACGAAGTGGTTTCCTGCCAACAACAATTATAGTTGACTGGTTCCTCAACAGGCAAACTCCTGAAAAGGAAGAGCGACCGGTGAGAGTATACTGGCCCAAACATTAGTTCACATGCATCCTACCTATAACTACTCAACCCTCAGTCATGCTAGTTAGTTATTCATATAACCAAAGCATTATCTCTATATGGAGAGTAGCAAAGCATGGGTTCACAAATGTCAGCTGGCCTCACAGAACAGCCCGTCAAACAGAGCAAGAAATCAGAATGACGAGTCTGATCATAGGTCTCACCTATCCCTAATCATCTACCAGTCGTCGCTAACGTCAGTAATGATACAAGGCTGTTGTTGTTCTAATTTAATCGAACTAAACAAATAGGTAAAGAGTCCCTAGACTCGTTCCTAACATCATCAATGTACATTAAGAAACATAATCTTGATCAATATACCATCCCTCGGGATATAGGAATAGTACATGATCACATCCAATATGTACACAAGCCTGTTTGCTGGTGGGACCACCTGCCCACGCCACAGCAAACTCTTCTTATCAGACTCTGCCTTAGAGTCAAGAAGCCTTCTTGAGAAAACATGTTCCCCACATGTTCCAAGGGTACTGTTCCAGTTCTGTCCTCCCAAGTGGTTTAGCCTTGGCATGGACTGAACTTCATCGTTGGTTTGGTCTACCAACACATACTTTCATAACTTGCTTTCACATCCCCCATATCCTATATTTCCCCAGTCTCATACAGCCTCCTTGCATCCTTCCATACTTCCAGCACCTTAGCATTCACTCGCACTAGCGCCAGTATGAAAGAAACAGGATAGCTCAGACAAGATTTCAGAACGCATATTTATATCGCGACGGCACGCAGTGTTATCTCGCGTCGATCTATTCGGCGTTCGGAATTACCCCAGGAAGTATCCCATGCCATGACCTAATATATATACACAATGTCACATCATATATATATAGATATAGCACCAAAGCCACTTACCTTTCCACAGAAATCCGCTGTTCCACACAATGAATTCACTATTAAGTTACTACACAATAGTTACATCATTCCTGGTGGCACAGAACTAAGTTCTTCCTTTACTTAGTAACTAAGCACAATTTTGTCTGAATCTCCACCTACCAACTTACCTGGTTTTCTAACCGTTCTTCTGGCTTCAGCAACTGACTGACATAATCTAAGTTTCCATCCGGCACAAGTAACTATGTTTTATTCTAACACAGCAACCTAATAGATGCAACGATTGGCAATATATGGTACATATATTTGGAACCCAAATCGCCCACATCACATTACGGCGTTCCTAACAGCTGATTCGCGAGCACACGGTAAACAAACCCACACTTAATTGTCACCTGCGTTATCGATCGGTTTGCTAATTAGTATGCAAGGGCATCCGCATAGGTAATGAGGTTAGAACAATGGCGTGTAGAACACACGTACAAAGTTAAATGATTTAAACAAATATCTACCTGAATAAGTAGAAACCAGCTCTCCAGTCAGCTTCCGAACTGTTCAAGGGCTTCTCAGCTTCCTTTCCATAACAGTCAGCCGAATCATGGTTGAGGTGAGACGCAACACAAAAATGGCTCACATCAGGCCTGCGTCTGTTCTCTTCGAACAAAAGTAAGTGAATGACTGGTTTAGCCAATTTCCCGCTTCGTGCCAACTCAATGCGCACTAGAAGCGAGTGCTTCTTGAGAAAAGATACTTTCTCGGGAAACCGTCATTCCCCGCCTAGAGTTTCTAGATCTCTCTGCACGAGAATTTAGAGCGATACCCAACATCACGGGTTACTCGAATTCCGGTGTTTCGAGAAGATTCTAGATAATAAGTCCTCCATCGGCTTCCCTCAGTCTATTTTTAGCTGGGAAAGTCCCCGATGACGCGCCAAAATAGTGCGGGATCTTGACGACCCAAGACAGATAAACGCGTTTCGTCACAGTGACCATACTGATCGGATAATCGTAGCCATTGCCGCTACTGAGAGATCCTCTGCCCGCTGTCACTGACTTGAAACCATAACCAACAACTATCTGACGGCTGCTCCCAAGTTCAATCCACCACCTGCTCGTTTGGCTTCACGTTACCCTGTGGGGATGGGGGGGGGGGGGGCTAAACGGGTACTCCACCTTGCCCAAAGGTGTCCCGTAGGCTAGCGGAGGGAAGGAGGTACCTTACTTCTGCTTTGATAGTTGGTACCCCTACCCCGCAATCCTAAATTCTGGCAAATACGTTCCCAACAATACACAGAAGAGAGATACCCTATAGTTGTTACAATCGCTCCGATCGCCCTTGTTCTTGTACAGTGTTATGATGCTTGCATCTTTGAAATCCTGTGGGACTTGTCCTTCTTGCCAGCATAGCTCAATTAGCTGTCGGATCTGTAGAGTGAATGTGTCTTGCCCACTCCTGATAACCTCTATTGGAATCTCATCCTTACCTGGAGCCTTGTCAGATGCAAATTAATTTATAGCACAATTAATTTCTGTTATGGTGGGAAGTGTGTCCAGGTGGTGAAGAGTTGGTAAGGCCTCTATTTCGTTGAGGACATCATCAGCTAGTTTGGTCTCACTTGAGTAAAGCTCCAAAATAGTGCTCTACCCATCTGTCCATCAGCTATTTCTTATCAGTGATGATTTCTCCAGTCAAGGTGTTCAATGGTGCACTTCTTTTTATCATTGGACCACAGGCTTTCTTTATCCCTTCATACATACTTCTGATGTTTCCCTTATCACTTGCATTTTAATGGACTCACATAACTTGATCCAATAGTAATTTGTGCACTGCCTGGCAGCCTTTTGTACATCCTTCCTAACTAGCTTCAGCTCACTGAGAGCGTTACACGTTGTTCTTTTCTTGTTTTTTAAGAGAGCTATCTTCTTTTTATCAATCAAGGGATGCAGTATCTGGCTGTTTCCGCAAACCAGTCCTGTCTCTTATGATCCACAGCGCCGAAAACCCTTACCGCTGTTTTATAAAGAGTTTCCTTAAGTTGACCCCAATTTTCATTTACTGTACAATGTTATGGTGTATCAGTGAAAGCGTCTTCATATTGCTGTTGGAACTCAAAGCATTTATGAGGATCGTGGGTGTTAATAATATTAATCCTGGAGCTAGACTTGTGTTTAGCTGTGTAGATTCTCTTTGGTCTCAGTCTAACCCTTGCAACAACCAAAGAATGATCTGTATCACAGTCAGCACTGTGGTAACTTCGAGTTAATGATGTATGGTTCACATGTTGTCTCCGTGTGATGATGAAGTCCAGCTGGTGCCAATGGCCGGATCTTGGATATTTCCATGTGACCTTATGCATCTCTTTTGTTTTAAAAAAGGAGTTTCTAATACATAGGTCATTTCTGATGCAATGCACCAGCAGCCTTTGCCCATTTTCATTCATGCGACCGATGTTGTATTTTCCAAGGCACACTGGCCATGAACTCAAGTCCTTGCCCACACGAGCATTGAAATCACCGAGCATATAAATGTAGTCAGATTTTGGAACTGTCTTGATCA
This sequence comes from Cepaea hortensis, assembly GCA_963921405.1. Lineage (NCBI taxonomy): Eukaryota > Metazoa > Mollusca > Gastropoda > Stylommatophora > Helicidae > Cepaea > Cepaea hortensis. Next base: position 10,733,672 of record OY992887.1, on the reverse strand, counting down.
CAGAGTCTAACTCCTCATAGAACGAATCCTTCACATCATCAGAGGAAGTGAGTGTCGGTGCATATGCAGTGATCCATCCATCCATCATGTGCCATGCCGGTAAGCGTCGGCGGTCATGTTCTGCCATCTAACTCGATCACCAGAGTCGTGATCAGCTCCGTGTTTCTGTCTCGACCATGCCACGTGGCCAAGCCATCCAGGTATTTGCTTCTTGGTCTTCCCCTTGGTCTGTTCCCCTCGATCTTACCAGTTGTCACCAAGTTCTCCAAATCATTTCTTCTCATAACATGCCCAAAAATTGTGACTGTCTACGTCTAATGTCTCTAATCAGTTTACGATCTTCATTTGTTTCTTGAAGGACTTGTTCATTGGTCTTTCTGGCTGTCCATGGTATTCTTTGTATTTCCCTCAGAAACCACATTTCTACAGCCATCAGATGTTTTTCAGCCTGACTGCTCATTGTCCAAGCTTCACATCCATATAAAAGTACAGGTTCTATGTAGCATCTCAACACTCTTTTTCTCGTTTCAATTGACATCTTTTTATTGGTCAGTATGTTTTTCATCTTGCTAAAGGCTACTTTTGCCATGGCGATTCTTGTTCTAATCTCGTCAAGGCATCTCCCATCAGATGTTATCACTGTTCCGAGATAATTGTACCTATTCACTTGTTGAAGAATATTCTCTTTTACTTGTATATTACATTGTGGTATTTCGTTCTTCCTAGTGACAACCATAATCTGTGTCTTTTTACAATTTAATTATAACCCTAGTTGTTCACTGTGTGTACAACCGCATCTACTAAATTGTGCAGGTCCTGTTCATTGTCTGCAATCAAGACTGTATCATCTGCATATCTAATGTTATTGATGCATCGTCCCCCAATGTTGATTTCTTCCTTATCTTCAATATTTCTGAAAATACTTTCACTGTACAAGGAAAACAGATCTGGAGACATTACACATCCCTGGTCCACACAACATGATATTCTAGGCATATGTAAAGAAGGTAGTTTGCCATTGCTTTCCTTCCTAGCAGTGACCATACTGGTCAGTGACCGTAGCCATTGTCTCCTCAAAAAAGAGATCCTCTGCCAACCGTCGTGAAGGTGAAGACTATAACCTACAACTATATATGCAGTGATAAGGGTGGCGAAACCACAAGAGGTTGCCAAGCGCAGAGTTAATAGTCTTTTATTACCTCCAGCTGGAATTTCCATCATCCCAGTAGCGAACTCTTCACTGCAAAGCCCACACCATGTTCCCTTGTTTCTGCCTGCTCTCTACCCTTCTAAAATAGGTGTTATTGTTTTCCTTGAGTGACCCTTCCTCAGCGAGGCGAGTCTCCTGCAGGCCAGCAATATCAATGTTAAGACGATTGAATTCGGCATCAATCACAGCCGTTTTACTCGCATCGTTAATATTCGTCAGGTCAGTGGAAAATCCTGGACACATGGTTCTTATGTTTCAGGCTGCAAGCCGTAGCTTGAGGTTTCTATTTTTCTTTTTAGTAGTACCTGATTGAGATTTTGTCCTAGCCCCAAGCCCCATTAGAGCAGGCAGGCTTAAAAAGTCGCTTAAATGTCGGCAGGGTCGACTTCATTGCACCGGGTTTTATCTCATTTGGCTCGGTCTCTTTCCGCAGCGTGGAAAGCGTCGCACAAAGCACGAACTCCGTAGCTCTAGCGACGATCCACGTGAGTCTCCGAAAAATTTAACTCGTGAACCGAAGGACGCGGCTCGGAATCGAACCCACAACCTTCGGAGCCCGAGTCAAACGGCTTGACCACTTCGCCATGGAGACTCCCGATAGAGCAAGCAGGCTGTGTCGGATCAGCACCTAACTGGCTTGGGGCTGCCCAGCTTGAGGCGGGCGGTAGCTGATCAGTGACACCTGTAGGTGTCTCCCACCATCAGAGGCAACCCGTGGCGCCCCATGTCTACGCCAATTAACAAGGACGTATAACCCGTAACTGCTAACTCTCGCTTTGACTCCGAGACCGGTTAAGACCAGGGATACAGTTAGTACCTCTCCATAGCACAAAGCCTGGGCTAAAATAAAGAAACCATGTGTTGCCCATGCTGCATGATCCCTTTCTCAGCCAGCCTGGTTCACTCCAGAGGAAAGATAGCACCAATACATCTGGAACAAGATAAGCTGCAGAAGCTGCCGGATCAGCAAAGCAATGCTCTAACTGTACGCCTGTCGGAGCTTCGATCCTATACCAGTTGCCATCCAAGGCTTAGGGCTTGGCTGCCCTGCCATGACATTTTGTCTTTAGGTTGCATTTCCTCGCACAAGGATAAAACTTGTACCCTCCCAATTTCGCTCTTCAGCCCGAAGCCGTTGGCACAATGTTGGGTGTCGGGTTTCGTAAGCGCAGTCCAATATTTAGCGCTGACAGAAAGCAGGTAGTACCGTCTACTCACTACTGTCATACGGTAGCTCAGTCATATCTGACTAAGACCTGACCCATTGCAATACAAGATACACAAGATATGTAATTAATATACACGATATTGATACACCAGATACAACTGATATACAAGAAACAACTACATCACACAGCCATATAACAAACAATAACATCACACAGACATACAAGAAACAATAACATCACACAGACACACAAGAAACAATAACATCACACAGACATCCAAGAAACAGCTACATCACAAAAACATAAAAGAAACACATAAAAGAAACAGATACATAACCCGACATACAGCTACATCACACAAACGTGCAAGAAAGAGCTACATGACACAGACATACAAGAAACAGCTACATGACACAGACATACAAGAAACAGCTACATGACACAGACATACAAGAAACTACATCACACAGACATACAAGAAACAACTACATTACACAGACATACAAGAAACAGCTACATTACAAAGACATACAAGAAACAGCTACATTACACAGACATACAAGAAACAACTACATTACACAGACATACAAGAAACAGCTACATGACACAAACATACAAGAAACAGCAACATGACACAGACACACATGAAACAGCTACATCACACATTGGCACCTTTCCGTCTTGACAGACGATAGTGTGGTACATTGTGCTTTAAAAAGGCTTAATAATTACGATCCATAGCGGTGGCGAGTGTGGCTGGTAAGGCCAATTCTTGCTGCAAATGTTTGCCCACAGTAGGTGCATGTGACAACATGGTCATTTCCACCATTTTGCACCATCTTACGTCTCTGACGCTCTGTGTGTGCTTTATCTGCAATCATTTTCTCCTTTGTCTTTATTCCATTTCTGATAGTTACCCTCCATGCAACACGTTCAGCGGCGACGTGCTCCCAATGTGCATTATCAATGCCTGTATCAATCATGTCCCGCTTACACACATCTTTGTATCGTAGTAGAGGCCGACCCTGAGATCTCCTACCCGTCTGTAATTCACCAAAAAAGATGTCCTTTGGTATTCACAATCATCCATCCTCCTAACGTGTCCTATCCATCTAAGTCTTCGAAGACTGAGCATGGAATAAACCGTCACACAACCTGATCTTTCCAATACTTCAGTATTTGTGATTTTGTCTTGCCACTTAATACCAAGTATTCTTCGCAGACACCGCATATGAAAGCTGTTTAAACGTTTCTCTTGGCGTGAGTACGTTGTCCAGGTTTCACTGCCATAAAGAAGAGTACTAAGGACACAGGCTTGGTAGACGAGGACTTTTGTTTTAGCAGTAAGCTTCCTGTTCTCCCAGACTCTTTTTGCTAACATGTTCATTGTTGTTGCTGCCTTGCCAATCCTGATGTTGATTTCCTGATCGAGGGATAATTTGCTATTTACCTCTGATCCTAGATATGTAAAATGGTCTACTATCTCCAGTTCGGCGTCGTCAATAAAGATTGATGGTACACCATGTGCACCTTGTGACATAATCTGTGTCTTCTTTTTGTTAATTGTTAAACCAAATTCAGAACAAGCATTGGAGAATGCAGATAGTAGATGTTGTAATTCTTCCTCAGAGTGGGTCGTAATCGCAGCATCATCCGCAAAAAGCAACTCTCTGATTAGTACCCTGCTGATTTTGATCTCTCCATAGCACAAAGCCTGGGCTAAAATAAAGAAACCATGTGTTGCCCATGCAGCATAACCCCTCTCTCGACCTGCCTAGTTCACTCCAGAGGAAAGTTAACACCTATACATCTGGAACAAGACAAGCTGCAGAAGCTGCCGGATCAGCAACGCAATGCTCTAACTGTCCGCCTGTCGGAGCTTCGATCCTAGACCAGCTGCCAACCAAGGCTTAGGGCCTGGTCTGCCCTGCCATGACTTATTTTGTCTTTGGGTTGCATTTCCTCACACCAGGATAAGGCTAGTACCCTCCCAATTGCGCTCTTCCGCCCGAAGCCGTTGGCACAATGTGGGGTGTCGGGTTTGGTATGCGCTGCCCAACGTTCGGCGCTAAAAAAAAGGAGGTAGTACTGTCTAATGTCATACGTTAGCTCAGTCATATCTGACTAAGACCTGGCTACATCACACAGACATAAAAGAAACAGCTACATGACACAGACATATAAGAAACAGCTACATCACACAGACATAAAAGAAACAGCTACATGACACAGACATATAAGAAACAGCTACATGACACAGACATACAAGAAACAGCTACATGACACAGACATACAAGAAACAGCTACATGATACAGACATATAAGAAACTACATGACACAGACATTCAAGAAAGAGCTACATGACACAGACATACAAGAAACAGCTACATGACACAGACATTCAAGAAAGAGCTACATGACACAGACATATAAGAAACTACATCACACAGACATACAAGAAACAGCTACATGACACAGACATACAAGAAACAGCTACATGATACAGACATATAAGAAACTACATGACACAGACATTCAAGAAAGAGCTACATGACACAGACATACAAGAAAGAGCTACATGACACAGACATTCAAGAAAGAGCTACATGACACAGACATTCAAGAAAGAGCTACATGACACTGGTAATAGGGAATGCTAATCTACACGTAAACATCACTCCAGTGCCACCACCCGAGTTCAAAAGTGAGAATAAAAACGACAAGAACAAAACACATATTTAGAACTGTTACAATAGATAAACAAATATTAAGAATATCAAATTAAGTGAAATTATTTCTTTGCTGTGGCTATTCAACATAAGACGTGATACTTTGTGGAGAGTTATGTGAAACAACGACATAATATGAATCCCTACAGACACGGTCTGTCCAGTGGGCACATATGGACGAGACTGCGAGAAGACATGCAACTGTAGCGGTGAGTGTTTGGTCAGCACAGGAGGTTGTCCTGCCGGATGCCCTGCTGGCTATCAAGGAGAGAACTGTCTCACTCGTAAGTACTCCATGCTTGTTTAATTAATAATAACCGTAGTTAGGACATAGGGCGTTTTTCTAATAGACGACAATTATTCATTGATTGACGCCTGTGTATAATAGTGGGACTGAAATGGTACGACAGAATATTCAATGAATCCTAGTGAAACAGGAGTGAGGAATAAACATTGGCGCTGGATAGGACACTCACTGAGACAACTTGAGGACAATATAACTAGACACTCTCTTGTCTGGAACCCACAAGATATGACACTCACTGAGACAACTTGAGGACAATATAACTAGACACTCTCTTGTCTGGAACCCACAAGATATGACACTCACTGAGACAACTTGAGGACAATATAACTAGATACTCTCTTGTCTGCAACCCACAAGATATGACACACACTGAGACAACTTGAGGACAATATAACTAGACACTCTCTTGTCTGCAACCCACAAGATATGACACACACTGAGACAACTTGAGGACAATATAACTAGACACTGTCTTGTCTGGAACCCACAAGATATGACACACACTGAGACAACTTGAGGACAATATAACTAGACACTCTCTTGTCTGGAACCCACAAGATATGACACACACTGAGACAACTTGAGGACAATATAACTAGACACTCTCTTGTCTGGAACCCACAAGATATGACACACACTGAGACAACTTAGGACAATATAACTAGACACTCTCTTGTCTGGAACCCACAAGATATGACACACACTGAGACAACTTGAGGACAATATAACTAGACACTCTCTTGTCTGGAACCCACAAGATATGACACACACTGAGACAACTTGAGGACAATATAACTAGACACTCTCTTGTCTGGAACCCACAAGATATGACACACACTGAGACAACTTGAGGACAATATAACTAGACACTCTCTTGTCTGGAACCCACAAGATATGACACACACTGAGACAACTTGAGGACAATATAACTAACACTTTCGTGTCTGGAACAGCAAAGCAAACGAAATAGCGTGAGACTTAAAACACATCGAGCAGAGGATTAAAGACAGAGTTGAATAATATTGGGGGGACGTGGAGAGGTGCGGGAGATAGAACATAAGGTATTCACGCAGCATGCGGGTAAGAGCCGTGTGGTCTAGAATGCAGCAGTGACTGAGTGGCACGTGTGTAGAGGATGGTAAGCGGTTGGTCTTTGTTGGTTGGGGGACTTCTCCCCATCGGGGGGGGGGAATACATGTGCAAGAAGAATAAGCATGTGTTTTTTCCCATGCCGGATATTGGATTATATATAAGCAAACAATCAATATCCTAAATAATAATATATACTACATATCCCCATTATAACCCGTACATAGAAACATGGTAATGTTTAGATTGCCAGTAGGACACAACAGAGTGAAATATCATCATCATCATCACCATCATCATTACCATCATCATCATCATCATGTTTTGAATCATTATATTATCTTGGACGTGAGAGCAAACACGAAGAAGATGAAGAAAAATATTCCAGAGACTGTGATGCGATGTTGCTAATATAAATACATCAACAACAGATAGGGAATTTTACCATTATTGTCTTGTCTTGTCTTGTCTTGTCTTGTCTTGTATTGTATTGTATTGGATTGGATTGTACTGTACTGTGCTGTCTTGTGTTGTGTTGTATTGTATATATCATATTGTGTTGTATAGTATTTTGTTGACGTCAAAAGGACACTTTAAAAATGGCCTCCCCAATTTTGACATGCACCCAAAAGGAGCAGCGTTCTGTTATCCGCTTCTTTTTTAAAATTTTTCTATCAGTGAAGAGGTGAAATATATAGAAGTTCGTCAGCGAATAAATGTCCGATATGGTGACGCATGCCTGTCAGTCCAGCATGTCTGTGAGTGGAGTAGGAATTTTCAATACGGTGTGACTTCTGTGACAGACTGCTCACGACCGGGTCATGCACACCGAGTAGTGACCCAAGAGAATTCGTTTCTACAGGAATCCAAGCACTTTATCGGCGCTGGAACACTTGCATTGTACGCAGTGGTGACAATGATACATTCGGCCCCCCCCCCCCCCCCCCGAATATATTCACACACACAAAGAAAAATAAAAATATTTAATGATTACATTTGATACCCAGTCGTATACTAATGTTATAGACAAGTACTGAGTCAGTAGTGAACTCATGTGACATAGGAGTATATTTCTGTATTCTTATCAATGACCCAGTTTGTTCTAATGGATACTTTGGTGTCGACTGCAAAGACACGTGTAGTCCACATTGTCGTCAGAATAGTGACTGCCGTGCAGTGGATGGAGTGTGTGTCCATGGATGCGAGGCTGGTTACATGAACCCAACTTGCAATGATAGTAAGAGAGTTAGTGAAATGATTTACATAGTGATTGTCATCATACACGCTGTTTGTAAACTGTACACAATAATATATGCACATATAGGCGCTTTTAATTTATTGCATCAATTCTGTCTGTCTGTCTGTCTGTCTGTCTGTCTGTCTGTCTGTCTGTCTGTCTGTCTCTCTGTCTGTCTGTCTGTCTGCTTGCCCGGTCGCGTGCCTGTCTGTCTAGGTTAATTCGTTAGTTAATTGGATGGTTAGTTAGTTCGTTGGTTATTTAGTTACTTGGTTGGTTAGTTATTTGGTAGGATTTTTAGCTTGTTAATTGGTTAATTAATTATTTAGTTGGTTAGTTAGTTAGTTAATTAATTAGTTAGTTAGTTAGTTAGTTGGTTATTTATTTAGTTAGTTGGGTAGCTTGGTGTTTGGTTTGTTAGTTATTTAATTATGTAGTTGGTTAGTTAGTTGATTATTTATTTAGTTAGTTGGTTAGCTTGGTGTTTGGTTTGTTAGTTATTTAATTATGTACTTGGTTAGTTAGTTGATTATTTATTTATTTAGTTGGTTAGCTTGGTGTTTGGTTGGGTAGTTAGTTTAGGTAGTTAGTGGTCAGAGTGTCCTCGGTGCACATTGAACCATTCATTCCATACGTGCTTGATGACGTCATTGGGTGCATGGGTTAAAATAAATGAAATATGTCAGGCCTTATTCAAATATAACTGCGCTGCCGTATGACAGTAGACGATACCTACTTTCTGTTAGCGCCGAATGTTAGGCGGCGCTTATCAAACCCGATACTCCACATTGTGCCAACGGCTTCGGACGGAGGAGCGCAAGTGGGGGGGGGGGGGAGGGGGTACAAGCCTTACCCTGGTGCGAGGAAATGCAACTTAAAGACTAAATGTCATGGCAGGTCAGATCAGGCCCTAAACCTTGGTTGGCAACTGGTCTAGAATCGAAGCTCCGACAGGCGGCCAGTTTAAGTATTGCTTTGCTGATTCGGCAGTTTCTGCAGCTTGTCTTGTTCCAGATGTATTGGTGTTACCTTTCCTCTGGAGTGAATGAGGCAGGCCGAGAGAGGGATCATGCTGCATGGGTAACACATGGTCTCTATATTTTAGCCCAGGCTTTGTGGTATGGAGAGGTATAACGCCATCCCTGGTCTTAACCGGTCTCGGAATCAAAGCGAGACGTGGCAGTTAAGGGTTATAATTCTTTGTCAATTGGCGTAGACAGGGGGGTCACGGGTTTCCTCTGACGGCGGGAGACACCTACAGGTGTCAGTGATCAGCTACCGCCCGCCTCAAACATTGACGATGTGAGAAAAACGGCTGTGATTGATGCTGAACTCAATCGTCTTAACATTGATATTGCTGGCCTGCAGGAGACTCGCCTCGCTGAGGAAGGGTCACTCAGGGAAAACTATTACACCTTCTTTTGAAAAGGTAGAGGGCAGGAAGAAACAAGAGAACATGGAGTGGTCTTTGCATTGAAGAATTCACCACTGGGAATGATTGGAATTTCAGCTGGCGGAAATGAAAGATTATTATCCCTGCGCTTGGTAACCACTTGTGGTTTTGCCACTATTATCACTGCATATGCACCCACACTCATTTCCTGTGATGATGTGAAGGATTCGTTCTATGAGGAGTTAGACTATATGATGAAGGCAGTACCAAACTCTGACTACATGCATATGCTCGGTGATTTCAATGCTCGTGTGGGCAAGGACTCGAGTTCATGGCCAGTGTGCCTTGTAAAATACAACATCGGTCGCATGAATGATAATGGGCAAAGGCTGCTGGAGATTGCACCAGAAATGACCTATGTATTACAAGCGTCTTTCTTTTTAAAAGAAACGAGCTGCATAAAGTCACATGGAAACATCCAAGATCCGGCCATTGACATCAGCTAGACTTCATCATCGCACAGAGACAACACTTGAATCGAACATCCTTAACTCGAAGTTACCACAGTGCTGATTGTGATACTGATCATTCTTTGGTTGTTGCAAGGGTTAGACCGAGACAAAAGCAAATCTACACGACTAAACACAAATCTATCCCCAGGGTTAATATTATTAACACTCACGATCCTGATAAGTGCTTTGAGTTCTAATAGGAACTTGAAGACGCTTTCACTGATACATCAGAAAATTGTACAGCAGATGAAAAGAGGGATACACTTAAGAAAACTCTTTATAAAACAGCATTAGGGGTTTATGGCACTGTGGATCATAAGAGGTAGGACTGGTTTGAAGCAAACAGCCAGATATTGCAGCCCTTGATTGATAAAAAGCAGATAGCTCCCTTAAGAAACAAGAAAAGAACAACGCGCAACACTCTGAGTGAGCTGAAACAAGCTAGGAAGGATGTGCAAAAGGCTGCCAGGCAGTGTGCAAATGATTAATAGATCAAGTTATGCGAGTACATTAAAAATGCAAGTGATAAGGGAAACAATAGAAGCATGTCGTAGGGATAAAGAAAGCCTGTGGTCCAATGATCAAAAGAAGTGCACCACTGAAAACCTTGACTGGAGAATTAATCACTGATAAGACGCAGCAGATGGATAGATGGGAAGAGCACTATTTGGAGCTTTACTCAAACGAGACCAAGCTAGCGGATGATGCCCTCAATGCCCCAGAGGCCTTGCCAACTCTTGACTACCTGGACACACTTCCCACCATAACAGACGTTAAGTGTGCTATAAATGAACTTGCATCTGGCAAGGCTCCAGGTAAGGATGGGATTCCAATAGAGGTTATCAGGAGTGAGCAAGACACACTCACTCTACAGATCCACCAGCTAATAGAGCTATGTTGGCGAGAAGGACAAGTCCCACAGGATTTCAAAGATTCAAGCATCATAACACTGTACAAGAACAATGTGGATCGGAGTGACTGTAACATCTATTGAGGTATCTCACTTCTGTGTATTGTTGGGAAAGTATTTGCCAGAATTGTTCTGCGCAGACTTCAAGTTCTGGGAGATCAAGTCTACCCCGAATAACAGTGCGACTTTCGACGGAACCGTTCTACCATTAATATGATATTCTCATTGCGACAAATGCAAGAAAAATGTCGTGAACAGAATCAACCACTGTTTATTGCCTTCATCGAGTCAGTAAAGAAGATCGGCTGCCCCCCCACCCCCCCCCCCAACTCTGAATCGTTCCACACAGACATGAAGGGTATAATCAAGTTAGATGGTGCAACTTCAGAAGAGTTTGAAATCAAGAGTGAAATTAAGCAAGGTTGTGTACTAGCTCCGATCCTCTTTGGAATATACAAAACTTTTCACTTCTACTGAAAAATGCCTTTCATGATTACGATAGTGGTATACACATTCAGTCACACTCAGATGGCGGCTCTACAATGTTCAGAGGAGGGTACTGGGACGCAGAGGTGTTTCCAAGGCACCAGGGCCGGGTTATATACTGGCTAAGACCTACTGACGCGTCCTCGTCGAGCGTCCAGGGCAACAGGTCCCTTTGGGGTCCTGGCTAAAGTCAGTAGGATCGCCGATTCCTCCGAAGTCGGAGAGTGTCTGCCTGTACGGCGAGGAACCACCAGTCTGCACACCAATAAGCCAGACATGGGACAACGGATACTCACGCAAACCTCAGGTCCTGTATGACATCACACTGATGTTGGACAACAGGATGCCTTCATCCGAAATACAGGACTTCGCGTTGGAGCTCAAGCCAACGAACACAAGCAAGCAAGCAAGCAAGCACAGAAGTATTGGAAAGATCAGGTTGTGTGACGGTTTGTTCCATGCTCAGTCTTCGCAGACTTAGACTGATAGGACACAATAGAAGGATGGATGATGGTATAATACCAAAGGACATTGGTGAATTACGGATGGGTAATATATCTCGGGGTCGGCCTCTACTGCGATACAAAGATGTGTGTGAGCGGGACATGATTGATACAGGCATTGATATTGCACACTGGAAGCGAGTCGCCGCTGAACGTGTTGCATGGAGGGCAAAGATCAGAAACTGAATAAAGACAACGGACAAAATGATTACAGATAGTTCACGCACTGAGCGTGTGAGACGTAAGATGGTGCGTGATGGAAGAAATGACCACATATTCACATGCATCTTTGGTGGACGAACATTTACGGCGCGAATTGGTATGATCAGTCACATTCACTACCGCATGAGCTGTAGTTATTATGCCTTTTTGATGCACAATGTAACCATCGTCTGTCAATACGGCAAGGTGCAACAATTCTGAAAGATGTTGATATGTTGTCATGATGTCCTCATGCAGCATGTGGGTACGAGCTGTATGGCCTTGGATGCAGCAACAACTGCAGTCGCAAATGTGTGCATGATGGTGGGCGGGTGTGTGAGCCTATTTCTGGCAAATGTCTGGCAGGATGTCGCACGGACTATAATGGATCGGATTGTGAATCTGGTATGTTTATTAATAAGATTCTGTATTCTAGTGTTAGTCATTGTCTAGGATGTTGCAGTGACTATAATTATAATAGATAGATTTGTGATGTTGGTATGTTTGTTGACAATGCCCTTTATTCCAATGTTAACTCATTGTCCAGGTTGTTGCTGTGACTATAACAGATTCGATTGTGTAGTTAGTATGTTTATTATGAACATTCTATATTCTAATGGTACTCATTGTCTATGATGTAAGGTTGGTAAGATTAATAAGTTGTGAAGATAATAGGTCGCAAGTGTCTATAAGAGATTGAATTCTGGCCAGTTTGTAATTAAACTAGCCAAAGACAGTTTACAACAGATGTACACATAGCCAGACAGTCATCAATGCCATGTCACGTGACAGACAAGAACAGTCCTATCTCAGATACAGCTGTTGGCGGTGTGAGTGATAGACCTTAACATATTCTATCTCAGATACAGCTGTTGGCGGTGTGAGGTGCTAGACACGACATATTCTATCTCAGATACAGCGGCTGGCGGTGTGAGGTGCTAGACACGACATATTCTATCTCAGATACAACTGTTGGCGGTGTGAGGTGCTAGACACGACATATTCTATCTCAGATACAGCTGTTGGCGGTGTGAGGTGCTAGACACGACATATTCTATCTCAGATACAGCTGTTGGCGGTGTGAGGTGCTAGACACGACATATTCTATCTCAGATACAGCTGTTGGCGGTGTGAGGTGCTAGACACGACATATTCTATCTCAGATACAGCTGTTGGCGGTGTGAGGTGCTAGACATGACATATTCTATCTCAGATACAGCTGTTGGCGGTGTGAGGTGCTAGACACGACATATTCTATCTCAGATACAGCTGTTGGCGGTGTGAGGTGCTAGACTCGACATATTCTATCTCAGATACAGCGGCTGGCGATGTGAGGTGCTAGACACGACATATTCTATCTCAGATACAGCTGTTGGCGGTGTGAGGTGCTAGACACGACATATTCTATCTCAGATACAGCTGTTGGCGGTGTGAGGTGCTAGACACGACATATTCTATCTCAGATACAGCGGCTGGCGGTGTGAGGTGCTAGACAGGACATATTCTATATCAGATACAGCGGCTGGCGGTGTGAGGTGCTAGACAGGACATATTCTATCTCAGATACAGCAGCTGGCGGTGTGAGGTGCTAGACACGACATATTCTATCTCAGATACAGCTGTTGGCGGTGTGAGTGCTAGACACGACATATTCTATCTCAGATACAGCTGTTGGCGGTGTGAGTGCTAGACACGACATATTCTATCTCAGATACAGCTGTTGGCTGTGTGAGGTGCTAGACACGACATATTCTATCTCAGATACAGCTGTTGGTTGTGTGAGGTGCTAGACACGACATATTCTATCTCAGATACAGCTGTTGGCGGTGTGAGGTGCTAGACACGACATATTCTATCTCAGATACAGCTGTTGTCTGTGTGAGGTGCTAGACACGACATATTCTATCTCAGATACAGCTGCTGGCGGTGTGAGGTGCTAGACACGACATATTCTATCTCAGATACAACTGTTGGCTGTGTGAGGTGCTAGACATGATATATTCTATCTCAGATACAGCTGTTAGCGGTGTGAGGTGCTAGACACGACATATTCTATCTCAGATACAGCTGTTGGCGGTGTGAGGTGCTAGACACGACATATTCTATCTCAGATACAACTGTTGGTGGTGTGAGGTACTAGACACGATATATTCTATCTCAGATACAGCTGTTGGCGGTGTGAGGTGCTAGACACGACATATTCTATCTCAGATACAGCTGTTGGCAGTGTGAGGTACTAGACACGACATATTCTATCTCAGATACAGCTGTTGGCTGTGTGTGGTGCTAGACACGACATATTCTATCTCAGATACAACTGTTGGCGGTGTGAGGTGCTAGACTCGACATATTCTATCTCAGATACAGCTGTTGGCGGTGTGAGGTGCTAGACACGACATATTCTATCTCAGATACAACTGTTGGCGGTGTGAGGTGCTAGACACGACATATTCTATCTCAGATACAGCTGTTGGCGGTGTGAGGTGCTAAACACGATATATTCTATCTCAGATACAGCTGTTGGCGGTGTGAGGTGCTAGACACGATATATTCTATCTCAGATACAGCTGTTGACGGTGTGAGGTGCTAGACCGTGACATATTCTATCTCAGATACAGCTGTTCGCGGTGTAAGGTGCTAGACTCGTACATATTCTATCTCAGATACAGCTGTTGGCGGTGTGAGGTGCTAGACACGACATATTCTATTTCAGATACAGCTGTTGGCGGTGTGAGGTGCTAGACACGATATATTCTATCTCAGATACAGCGGCTGGCGGTGTGAGGTGCTAGACACGATATATTCTATCTCAGATACAGCTGTTGGCGGTGTGAGGTGCTAGACATGATATATTCTATCTCAGATACAGCTGTTGGCGGTGTGAGGTGCTAGACACGACATATTCTATCTCAGATACAGCTGCTGGCGGTGTGAGGTGCTAGACAGGACATATTCTATCTCAGATACAGCTGTTGGCGGTGTGAGGTGCTAGACACGACATATTCTATCTCAGATACAGCTGTTGGCGGTGTGAGGTGCTAGACACGACATATTCTATCTCAGATACAGCTGTTGGCGGTGTGAGGTGCTAGACAGGACATATTCTATCTCAGATACAGCTGTTGGCGGTGTGAGTGCTAGACACGACATATTCTATCTCAGATACAGCTGTTGGCTGTGTGAGGTGCTAGACACGACATATTCTATCTCAGATACAGCTGTTGGCTGTGTGAGGTGCTAGACACGACATATTCTATCTCAGTTACAGCTGTTGGCTGTGTGAGGTGCTAGACATGACATATTCTATCTCAGATACAGCTGTTGGCTGTGTGAGGTGCTAGACATGATATATTCTATCTCAGATACAGCTGTTGGCGGTGTGAGGTGCTAGACACGACATATTCTATCTCAGATACAGCTTCTGGCGGTGTGAGGTGCTAGACACGACATATTCTATCTCAGATACAGCTGTTGGCTGTGTGAGGTGCTAGACACGACATATTCTATCTCAGATACAACTGTTGGTGGTGTGAGGTACTAGACACGATATATTCTATCTCAGATACAGCTGTTGGCGGTGTGAGGTGCTAGACACGACATATTCTATCTCAGATACAGCTGTTGGCAGTGTGAGGTACTAGACACGACATATTCTATCTCAGATACAGCTGTTGGCGGTGTGAGGTGCTAGACACGACATATTCTATCTCAGATACAGCTGTTGGCTGTGTGAGGTGCTAGACATGATATATTCTATCTCAGATACAGCTGTTGGCGGTGTGAGGTGCTAGACACGACATATTCTATCTCAGATACAGCTGTTGGCTGTGTGAGGTGCTAGACACGACATATTCTATCTCAGATACAACTGTTGGTGGTGTGAGGTACTAGACACGATATATTCTATCTCAGATACAGCTGTTGGCGGTGTGAGGTGCTAGACACGACATATTCTATCTCAGATACAGCTGTTGGCAGTGTGAGGTACTAGACACGACATATTCTATCTCAGATACAGCTGTTGGCGGTGTGAGGTGCTAGACAGGACATATTCTATCTCAGATACAGCTGTTGGCGGTGTGAGTGATAGACACGATATATTCTATCTCAGATACAACTGTTGGCGGTGTGAGGTGCTAGACAGGACATATTCTATCTCAGATACAGCTGTTGGCGGTGTGAGGTGCTAGACTCGACATATTCTATCTCAGATACAGCGGTTGGCGGTGTGAGGTGCTAGACACGACATATTCTATCTCAGATACAGCTGTTGGCGGTGTGAGGTGCTAGACAGGACATATTCTATCTCAGATACAGCTGTTGGCGGTGTGAGTGCTAGACACGACATATTCTATCTCAGATACAGCTGTTGGCGGTGTGAGTGATAGAGACGACATATTTTATCTCAGATACAGCTGTTGGCGGTGTGAGTGATAGACACGATATATTCTCTCAGATACAGCTGTTGGCGGTGTGAGTGATAGAGATAGACCGTGCCATAATCTAGACCACGACATATGAGGTTGGCTAGCCATTTTCCTTCCTCGTCGTCTTTCATTTCCCCAACTGTGATGCTCTCATTTATCCAGATGGCTCGTCCACATGGCATAATCGAGATAAAAACACACAGCTGATCCACGACTCTGGTGATCGTGTGGGATGGCGAAATAATGAACGCCCACGCTTATCGGCATGGCACATGATGATGACCCATGTCGAACAGACCGAATCAAACCCAGAATGGTACTAGTCGTCACAAACAACCCCGCCTGTCACATGATGTAAATACATTGTCCAGAGACAGTTTTCTGCTACTGGTCACTGGTGTGAAAGCACCATCACATGTAGACCTGACATCAAGCAGCAATAGGTGGCCAACCTTTATCTCACTTTGGCCAGCGACGAGCACTGACGTCGAACCCGTGCCCATGACGTTAACAGCGCTGTTTGCTATCAAATTCGCTAGCGCCCCTCCCCCCCCTTATTTTTGCCTCTACTGGTGTTTAAACCCTGAACACTCCCTTAGTAGGGCAGTGCACTAACTACTATACCAAGGGGGATCCGGTCTTGTGCAATGAAGATGATCGTGGGCGGTCTTGCTTCACCATCTCACACGTTCACCAGTCTCTATATCAGGTCAGTATTCTTGCTGTGATTTATGCCACACGGCGAAGCCTTGTATGAACTTATCTCTTTGTATTCTCTTTGCTCTTTCCCATCAAGTTTGGCAGCTGTTATTACATTAGTAAAGTTTATTTCCACGGATAAACTGGGCACACATCTGAATTTAACTTCACAAATTAATTTACGGGTTTCGTATGCTTATCAAGGGCTCTCCCGTTTGTTATCCTGTCCTGTCAGGATATTCTTTGCAATTTCCCTAGAAAGTACATTTCCACTGCCATTAGATATTTCTGAGCTTATTGTCCATGTTTCACACCCATAGAACATAATAGATTCTACAAGAACGTTACCGCTCTTTTTTCCCTTCTCATTCAAATGTATAGCATTTTATTGGTGACTATGTTTTTCATCTTGCAAAAGGCTACTTTTGCCACAGCGATTCTTGCTATAATCTCTGCAAGGTATCTTCCGTCAGACTTGTATGGTAGTTCCCAGATAGTTTTACCAGTTCACATAATTAGTAATTTTCCGGATACTTGGATGAAGGATGATATACGTGTCTCATTGGAGATAACTCTCAGAATATCTGTAACTGAAGGTCTGGAGTCATCTGGTGTATACGATGTTATATGTTATGTTATGTTATGTTATGTCACATTACGGTATATTATGTTACATTATGTTACGTTACATTATATTATGTTATGCTATGTTATGTAACATTATGTTAAACAGTATTATGTTACATTATGTTACGTTATGTCACATTATGATATATTATGTTACATTATGTTACGTCACGTTATATTATGTTAGCTATGTTTGTCAGAAGTACACACGAACCACATACCCAACTAAAATGAATAAAAGAACGCTACTTATCTAAAGAAGAAGATCTATTGAACAAGATCTATAAGAAAATAATAATAAATTATTCGTTCGCACTTGTCAAAGTCTTGCTTAGGGCAAGAATTATGGCTCGTATCTTGACAAGTGTGATACTAACTATGCATATCAAATAACACGAGGCTAACAGCCGATAATATAATTCGCGCTATTTATTCGCGCACTGCACACATCAGAAACAATACAAGCTTCGCGCAATCACAATTCACAATATCCAATAGATTATAAATGCAAGCAATCAATACATCAATATAATAATACATCAATGCACTCCACTTACAAGACACACAGACAGGCGTTCCATCTCCAACGGTCATACAGGCTAGCTCGCAAGACATGCATAAAACTCTCAAGCCGCTTTCACACGTCAGTCCGTTACGGCCACCGAGCCTGGTCTGGCTGGACTTTCAGCACACACCACAGTTGTGCTCGAGTCAGCCCGCGTGACCCCTCAATGTTCACGCTGTGTTCCAGCTGACCGCCGACTGCTTAGTATCGCTCAGTGTTGATTGCCTGGCGTTGTTGAAGACGCCGCGTTATAGCTGTAGTGCTTATAATACATCAGCGTTGCATTATCGGGCGTTGGTGCAGACAGCGCGTTATACCTCTGGGTGAGACTCTGACATGTACCATTATGTAACATTATGTTATACAGTATTATGTTACATTATGTTATGTTATGTTGTGTTATATTATATTATGTTATGTTATGTTACATTATATTATGTAAGGTTATGTTACGTAATGTTATGTTATAATATGTTATATTATGTTATGTTACATATGTTATGTTACTTTATGTTATGTTACATTATGTTATGTAATGTTACGTCGAACGACGTCACTGCACATTGAGCGATCCCATGCGTTCTCAGCCCTCCCATGCAACAGCCACTCCAACGTGTTTCTGCTCACTGTTCCCATGAGGAGTAGATTATGGTATCTCCTCTCTTCCCCACGAAGGCGGCACTGATGTGCTTGACCAGGCCCTACTCCCAGTTCATGCAGTCGGGCTAGAGTCGGTGTCTCGCCAGTATCCGCCAAATGAGTCCGTACTGTACAGATTATATCAGCCCTGTCCATGCTTCTACCGGTTTGTGTTGTTGCCAGCTGGCCTCCGCGATCGTGACCCGTTACTCCGGCATGCCCGGGTGTATACTTTCAGGCTAGCGATGTGAAGCGCGACTCCCGAATGCTGTCTACCCATTCTGAGAGGAAGCTGCCGTGAGAGCAACCATTTACATCTTGTATTTGGCAACTGTGTGAGGTATCGAATCATAATGTACCAGGGATGTACAATGGCGTCTTCCCCTTGTCTTCCACTGACATGTCTACATTTTCACTTCGCTATTGGCACTCGTAGAGGTAGGGGAAAGAATTAGAGACTAGAGGACGCACTAGACAACATAAACATTGAAATCTATAGGTACCGCTCGGTATCAGGGTGTCGGATTCGGTGAGCGCCGGTCAACATTTAATGAAGATACTGCCATGATCCAGGTTAGGTCATGAGGCACGTACTGCATACGATTCAGAGCTTCACGCAATTCAGTGTGAAGATAGAGCGAGTACAGAGTCACGCTTTGTACGAAGATAGAAAAGCGAGAGGCTGAGCAGGGGACAGTGTCTCTTTCAAGGCTCATTCACGTCTGGACCGAGTTCGGGGTGGGACTGAAGATGGCGAATGGCAGAGTCTCATCTTGCCGCCACGTTGCGCATATGCCGAGGTTGTGAAAGTTTGACTGCTGAAGTCGTCTGAGAGATCTGTCGACAGAGTTTGACTGTAGATGTCGAGTGCAAGTATTATCTGTTTAAAGCTTTTAGTACAGTGTTTATTGACATTGATGAGACGAGATTGTGAATTGTTTTAACGTGCTGATAAGGGAATGTATCAAAACCACGCCGCTGTCATGTTATGATGAGTTCACCTTGAAGTGGTGTTAATTGTCATGTAACGTGTGTATAAATTTTCATATTCAATAAGCCTATTGAGAATCAACCCTGGACAACAGAAGGACAAGAGAAAGAGAAGATAGACAGTTGTCAACAGTCAAGTAGGCTTGAAGAATATATTAAGTATAATTATGAGTCCACCACGATAGGCACCTTGAATTGTATATATGAGATACAAGTCACCCTGGGACAACAACAGTACGCTCCTTGCCAGATATTATATACAAGTAGCTTGTTGGCATACAATAAGCTTGTCGGCATAGACAAGTGCACTCCGTGCCAGAGAGAATACATCAATTAACTCCCTGGCAGATACCACCTCCCGGAAAGAAGACTCGAAACCCTAGAAGTGGGTAGATTGCCACCACATGTTAATTTGAAAGTCTGTTATCATTACCATATATAAAATCTGTTATCATTGGGGTATATTGCATCTGCCATTATTGCGATAAATAGCACATGTTATATATAGCATCCGTTATCATTGCCATATGTAGCGCCTGTTATCATTGCAAAATATAGCACCTGTTATCTTTGCTAGATGTAGCATCTTTTATCATTGCTATAGGAGGTCATGGCGCCATGCCTTTAGCAAGATGAAAAACATTCTGACCAATAAGAAGATGTCAATTGAAACGAGAAAAAGAGTGTTGAGGTGCTACATAGAGCCTGTTCTTTTGTATGGATGTGAACCTTGGACAATGAGCAGTCAAGCTGAACAACATCTGATGGCTGCAGAAATGTGGTTTCTGAGGAAAATACACAGAATACCATGGACAGACAGAAAAACCAATGACCAAGTACTACAGGAGACAAATGAAAACCGTAAATTTATTAGAGAAATTAGACGTAGACAGTCAAAATTTTTTGGACATGTTATGAGAAGAAATGGATTGGAGAACTTGGTGACAACTGGCAAGATCGAAGGGAACAGAGTAAGAGGAAGACCGAGAGGAAAATACCTGGATGGCTTAGTCACATGGCATGGACGAGACAGGAACACTGAGCTGATCCACGACGCTGGTGATCGAGTTAAATGGCGAGTCATGACCGCCCACGATTTCCGGCATGGCACATGATTGATTGATTGATAGGAGGTCAGCATGACCGAATGGATAAGAACGCGCATTCTTAGACATCCGGCGAGCTGATGCAGAGGTGATGGGTTCAACCCCTAGACCCGACAGTTTGACTAAAATGTTGGCCTCTCCTCCTTGACTTGGGGACGTAAATTACACGAACCTCTGAAGTCGGAGTGGGTTTTCCTGATTGCGAGGGATACTGCTTTCCCTATTGCCAGTGTCTCTCGCCATCTGGACTTCTGGGGTACTTGTAATTTACTGACCGGTGTGGGGATTGATCTCACTACCTCGGCATCAGCACACCGTAAGTTTAAGAGCGAGCTCTCTTTTCCATTCGGCCACGCTGACTTGCAGCCGATAGCCCATCATGATCGCCTGCACCGCAGCTTGGCACAAAATGACAATAACAGTAACATGAATTTCATGTATTCTTTTTATTCAGCGATAGTTGTTTTAGGATCAAGACTGAACGTAAATTCAGAGAAATATGCCAGACAAGAAATCGTGCAATATTTTGTTTATGTCATCTGTGTTTAATGTGAGCGAAACGTTGACAACAATAAATAACTACACGTATTGTGTTTATGGTGATGATTGATATCTACAGCGCCTGCTGCTGATCCTCAACAAGATCCGTCACCAGTTGGTGCAGTCATTGGGGCTGTTGTTGCTGTTATCTTGGTGGTCGCTGCTGTTATCATTGCCTTCATATGTTGGAGGTAGGACCTCATTGTCATTAACAAGTTAATTGCATATCCTTTACAGGACGTCGCAGTCAATCCCATAATTTGTTGGTTGTTTGTGATTTCTTGGCAAGTTTAGTTCAGTAGTTTGCCATGG
>OY992887.1:10669521-10704521 GCA_963921405.1 Cepaea hortensis | reverse complement strand
ACACATAAAGAGATATACATATATCTATTTACAGATGATAGAGAAACATAAAGAGACACACGTGGATCTCTTCACATATGACATTGAAATATAAAGAGACATACATAGATCTCTTTAAAGATGATATAGACCCATAAAGAGACACACATAGATCGTTTTACAGATGACAGAGAAACATAAATAGACCCACATAGACCTGTTTACAGATAACAGAGAAACATAAAGAGAGACACATAGATCTGTCTACAGATGCGAAGTAAGTTGTCTCAATATCTAAACGCAAAAGCAATAGAGAATTATCAGACCTAAGAGAATAACTCCGTGGACAATATCAGAAATCTAACAAGGGCTGTGATACAACATAGCCCATCTCAATGCAGCATGTCTGGCAGGGAGCACGATAATACACGGAAGAAGGAAAATGGAAGACTACGTCAGTCTGATAAGGTCATGACCTATGATTAAGCAAAGAGGTTTATAAGTACCAGCTATAGAACTAAGTGGGAATCGCAGCACCCAGGCCATCAGAAAGAAGATGCTATTTTGTTTTTATTTCTTTGAATTCTCGGTTTTCTTCGTTTATTTGTATATTTTAATAGTGTTGTTATTGTTGTCCCGTTAATTAAGACTGCGATCGAAAATTTCGCCTGTGTTATATATATATAGTGAAAATATTTTCAGGAATGTAGAAGATATAAATGGAATCAGCATTGGAGGACGAAACATCAATAACATTAGATATGCAGATGATACAGTATTGATTGCAGACAATGCACAAGATCTACAACAATTAGTAGACGCAGTTGTTGTACACAGTGAGCAGCTGGGGTTGGAATTAAATTGTAAGAAGACACAGGTTAAGGTCGTCACTAGGAAAAATGAAGTACCGCAATGTAATATACAAGTAAATGGGAATATTCTTCAACAAGTGAATCGGTACAATTATCTCGGAACAGTCATAACATCTGATGGGAGATGCCTTGAAGAGATTAGAACAAGAATCGTCATGGCAAAAGTAGCCTTTAGCAAGATGAAAAACATTCTGACTAATAAAAAGATGTCAATTGAAACGAGAAAAAGAGTGTTGAGGGGATACATAGAGCCTGTTCTTTTGTATGGATGTGAAACTTGGACAATGTGCACTTATTGTGCAGTCAAGCTGAAAAACATCTGATGGCTGCAGAAATGTGGTTTCTCAGGAAAATGCAAAGAATACCATGGACAGACCGAAAAACCAATGACCAAATATTACAGGAGACAAATGAAAATCGTAAATTGATTAGAGAAATTAGACGTAGACAGTCACAATTTTTTGGACATGTTATGAGAAGAAATGGATTGGAGAACTTAGTGGCAACTGGCAAGATCGAAGGGAACAGACCAAGAGGATGACCGAGAGGAAAATACCTGGATGGCTTAGCCACATGGCATGGACGAGACAGGAACACTGAGCTGATCCACGACGCTGGTGATCGAGTGAAATGGCGAGGAATGACCGCCCACGCTTTCCGGCATGGCACATCATATATATATATATATTTCTTTTCATCCTTGTTATGTGTTCATTTGGGACCTAATTCGTGTAAGATATTTCACCAACAGAACTGTCTTTGCTGCTGCTAATTTAGAGTTGTACTTATTTCCCCATAGATGACCATTCACGTGTGCACTTACAAGCCAGCAAACACAAGAAGCACGGAGATTACATTAACGCTTCATACGTCGAGGTGAGATGTCTTGTGAGACATATCTGCAGCAGATGTGTGATTCTTTTGTAGAGCTCTGATCCTCTCTGTACTTTTGTATGGATGTGAGACGTGGACAAAGGGCAGACAAGCTGAAAAAACATCTAATGGCAGTGGAAATGTGGTTTCTGAGGAAAATGCAAAGAATACCGTGGACAGATAGAAAAACCAATGAGCAAGTCCTACAAGAAGCAGATGAAAACAGTAACCTCACAGGAGAAGTTCAACGCAGACAGTCACACTTTTTTATAGTATGATGTCTCATTGTATAGTCTGAGAATGCCATGATGCGTCAATGTCTAGTCTGAGTATAAGATGATGTTGCAATGTCTAGTCTGAGTATAGTATGGTGTCTCAATGTCTAGTCTGAGTATAAGATGATGTTGCAATGTCTAGTCTGAGTATAAGATGATGTTGCAATGTCTAGTCTGAGTATAGTATGGTGTCTCAATGTCTAGTCTGAGTATAAGATGATGTTGCAATGTCTAGTCTTAGTATAATATGCTACTGCAATGTCTAGTCTGAGTATAGTATGGTGTCTCAATGTCTAGTCTGAGTATAAGATGATGTTGCAATGTCTAGTCTTAGTATATTATGCTACTGCAATGTCTAGTCTGAGTATAAGATGATGTTGCAATGTCTAGTCTGAGTATAGTATGGTGTCTCAATGTCTAGTCTGATATAATAATATTCACCATCTTCGAACAATATCAGTGACTGGGCACTTAGAATTTCAGCCAAAGTATTTTTCATTAATTCACGTCATCTTATATATAAATTAGGATCTCCGTCTGTCTGTCTGTCTGTCTGTCTGTCTGTCTGTCTGTCTGTCTGTATGTATGTATGTATGTCCTTTATACGTTCGCGAACGGCCCATCCGATTGAGATGACATTTTCTACACGCCTTCCTTTCATTCCAGCGCTGCCAACTGTTGTATTTTTTTTTCTTCTTCCTCCTCCTCCCTCCTCCCATTCCCAAAATACGTACGTAAATATATGATGATGATGATGAAAGAATCCCCGAACCAAAACGCTAGGGAAAGGGAAGAAAATGACGTGACTACACAGAATCGTCACACGGCAATCATCATCATCATCAAGTGCCGTGCCGGCTGGCGTAGGCGTTCAACTCTGCTGCTGATATATATGCCTCCATGCCACGGCAATATCAATAACAATTCATCTTTTTATGTGTAAGGAAGTTATCTACAGTCGTGTAGAAGGAAAGAAAAATCAATGGAAGGACCGAAATCACAGAACCTAGACGAGTATGAATTCGGAATGGCGAACTCCCTCCTCCTCTCTTCTCCTCCTGTCTCTACCTCCTTCCCTCCTCCTCCCTCTACCTCCTTCCTCCACCCTCCTCCTCTTCCTCCTCCCTCTACCTCCTCCCCCTCCTCCCTCTCCCTCCTTCTCCCTCTTCCTTCTCCCTCTTCCTCTCCCGTCCTCCTCCATCCTCCTCCCTCCTACTCCCTCCGCCTCCTCCCTCCTCCTCCCTCTACCTCCTCCCTCCTCCTCCCTCTACCTCCTCCCTCCTCCTCCCTCTACCTCCACCCTCCTCCTCTTCCTCCTCCCTCTACCTCCCTCCTCCTCCCTCTCCCTCCTCCTTCTCCCCCTCCCTTCTCCCTCCTCCTCCCTCTACCTCCTCCCTCCTCCTCCCTCTACCTCCTCCCTCCTCCTCCCTCTACCTCCACCCTCCTCCTCTTCCTCCTCCCTCTACCTCCCTCCTCCTCCCTCTCCCTCCTCCTTCTCCCCCTCCCTTCTCCCTCCTCCTCCCTCTCCTCCTCCCTTCTCTTCATCCCTCCTACTCCCTTCTCCTCCTCCCTCCTCCTCCTCTCTCCTCCTCCCTCCTTCCTTTTCCTCCCTCTACCTCCTCCCTCATCCTCCCTCCTCCTCCTTCCTCCACATCTCTCTTCCTCCTCCTCTATCCTCATCATTCCTCCTCCTCCTCCTCCTTCTCCCTCCTCCTTCTACCTCTTCCTCCCTCCTCCTCCTCCCTCCACCTCGTCCCTCCTCCTCCTCTCTCCTCCTCCTCCCTCCTCCTTTCTCTCCCTCCTCCCTCCTCCTCCTCTCCCACCTGCGTTCTCCTCCTCCCTCCTCCCTCCTCCTCCTTCTCCCTCCTCCTTCTACCTCTTCCTCCCTCCTCCTCCTCCCTCCACCTCGTCCCTCCTCCTCCTCTCTCCTCCTCCTCCCTCCTCCTTTCTCTCCCTCCTCCCTCTCCTCCTCCTCCATTCTCCTCCTCCATTCTCCTCCTCCCTCCTCCTCCTCCCTCTACCTCCTCCCTCCTCCTCCCTTCACATTCCTCCTCCTCCCTCTTCCACCTCCTCCCTCCTCCTCATCCCTCCTCCTCGTCCCTCCTCCTCCTCTCTCCTCCTCCTCTCTCCTCCTCCCTCCTCCTCCTCCCTCTACCTCCTCCCTCCTCCTCCCTTCACATTCCTCCTCCTCCCTCTTCCTCCTCCTCCCCCTCATCCTCTTCCCTCCTTCTCCTCCCTCCACCTTCTCCCTCTTCCTCCTCCCTCTTCCTCCCTCTTCCTTCTCCCTCCGCCTCCTCCCTCCTCCCTCTCCTCCTCCTCCCTCCTCCACCCTTTCCCTCCTCCTCCCTCTCCTCCTCCTCCTCCTCCTGCGTTCTCCTCCTCCCTCCTTCTCCCTCCTCCTCCCTCTTCCTCCTCCCTCCTCCTTCTCCCTCTTCCTCCTCCCTCTTCCTCCCTCTTCCTGCTCCCTCCGCCTCCTCCCTCCTCCTACTCTCTCCTCCTCCTCCCTCCTCCTCCCTCTTTCTCCTCCTCCCTCTCCTCCTCCTCCTCCTCCCTCCTCCTCATGCGTTCTCCTCCTCCCTCCTTCTCCCTCTTCCTCCTCCCTCCTCCTCCCCTTCCTCCTCCACCCTACTCCTCCCTCATCTTCCTAATCCCTCCTCCTCCCTCCTATTCCTCCCTATTCCTCCTGTCTCCTGTCTCCTCCTCCCTCCTCCTCCCTCCTCTTCCCTCCTCCACCTCCCTCTTCCTCATCCCTCCTCCATTTACCCAAGACAGACAGACAGACAGATAGTCGGGAACGGGATCTTATATGACTACTTATATGATTTAAATGAGATGCTCTCCACCATGGGCTGGGCAGGGTCAGACAGACAGACAGACAGACAGATAGATAGACAGACAGACAGACAGACAGTCGGGAACGGGAACTTATATGACTACTTATATGAATTAAATGAGATGCTCCCTACCAGGAGTTGGGCGATGCCGGGCCGGGTCAGACAGACAGACAGATAGATAGTCGGGAACGGGAACTTATATGACTACTTATATGAATTAAATGAGATGCTCCCCATCAGGGTCTGGGCGAAGCCGGGCCGGATCAGACAGACAGACAGACAGATAGACAGGCAGACAGACAGATTGTCGGTAACGGGAACGAGAACTTATATGACTACTTATATGAATTAAATGAGATGCTCCCCACCAGGGTCTGGGCGAAGCCGGGCCGGGTCAGCTAGTCTTTTATATAAAAAAGGATGTCTGTATGTCTGTATGTCCTTTATGCGTTCGCGAACGGTCCATCCGATTGAGATGAAATTTTCTACACGTCTTCCTCTCATTCCCGCGCTGCCAACTGTCATGTTTGTTTTAGTGTGAAATCGGCTACTTAATTAATATTATTTAATTTTTCATTTTTCATTATAATTTCTATATAGCGAGGGGACTTAACTCTAGAAAAGTTATTTCAAGGAGCATAACTTTTAATAACATTGCTATATACTTTATAGTCATATTGTTGCATGGTTTTCAAAGACTTATAAACTCTTTGTCTATAGTTATTTACCGGCATATGAGTTATAATAAATAATTATATAATCTTTAAGGCATTTTCAAAGTTTTCATAAAAATAATGCATTACATTGTAACTCATCGTTTTATGCTTAAAGAAGTTATCTACAGTCATGTAGATTATTAAAAACAGTTTTCATTATAAATAATGGATGGTGTGTGGAAGGACATTCTTTTAAGTTACTTTTTTTGTTGTTGTATGAATTTAATGAGACGCTTCCCGCCAGGAGCTGGGCGAAGCCACGCCGGGTCAGATAGATAGACAGACAGATAGTCTACTTATATGAATTAAATGAGATGCTCCCCACCTTTTCGCTGCAGTTATCTATAGGCATATGCGTTATAATCCTCCTCCTCCTCCTCTCCCCTCCTCCTCCTCCTCCTCCTACCCTCTTCCTCCTCCTCCTACCCTCTTCCTCCTCCCCTCCCCATCCTCCCTCTCCCTCCTCTCTCTCCTCTTCCTCCTCCATCCTCCTCCTCCCTCTTCCACCTCCTCCTCCCTCCTCCTCCCTCTTCCTCCTCCTCCCTCCTCCTCGCCCTCCTCCCTCCCCCTCGCCCTCCTCCCTCCTCCTCGCTCTCCTCCTTCCTCCTCCTCCTCCTTCATCCTCTTCCTAATCACTCCTCTTCATTCCTCCTCAGCCCTCCTCCTCCATCCTCCTCCCTCTTCCTCTTCCCCCATTCTCCCTCCTCCTTCTTCCTCTTCCTCCCTCCTCCTCCTCCCTCCTCCTCCTCCCTTCTCTCCCTCATCCTCCCTCCTCCTCCCTCTCCTCCTCCCTCCTCCCACCTCCTCCCTTCTCCTCCTCCCTCCCCCTCCTCCTCTCTCCTCCTCCCTCCTCCCTCTACCTCCTCCCTCCTCCTCCCTCCACATCCCTCCTCCTCCCTCTTCCTCCTCCTCCCTCCTCATCCTCCCTCCTCCTCCTCTTCCCCCTCCTTTCTCCCCCTCCCTCCTCCTCCCTCCTCCTTCTCCCTCTTCACCCTCCCTCCTCCTCCTCCCTCCTCCTCCTCCCTCTTCCTTCTCCTCCCTCTCCTCTCCCTCCTCCTCCTCCTCCACCTCCTCCTTCTGCGTTCTCCTCCTCCTTCTGCGTTCTCCTCCTCCTCCTTCTCCCTCCTCATCCCCCTCCTCCTCCCTCCTTCTCCCTCTTCCTCCTCCCTCTTCCTCCTCCTCCTACCTCCTCCTCCCTCCTCCTCCTCCCTTCTCCTTTTCCCTCTCCCTCCTCCTCCCTCTCCTCCTGCCTCCTCCTCCTCCCCCTCCTCCTCCTGCGTTCTCCTCCTCCTTCTCCCTCCTCCTCCCTCTTCCTCCTCCTCCTACAGACAGACAGACAGACAGACAGATAGTCGGGAACGGGAACTTATATGACTACTTATATGAATTAAATGAGATGCTCCCCATCAGGGTCTGGGCGAAGCCGGGCCGGGTCAGACAGACAGACAGACAGACAGACAGACAGATAGACAGACAGACAGACAGACAGACAGACAGACAGACAGACAGACAGACAGATAGATAGATAGATAGATAGTCGGGAACGGGAACGGGAGCTTATATGACTACTTACATGAATTAAATGAGATGATCCCCACCAGGGTCTGGGCGAAGCCGGGACGGGTCAGCTAGTATGATATATAACTCTGCAGTATACGCTTGACGAGATGCAGCCAAATATGGCGGGTAAGAAATCGTACAATAAATTGTTTATGACGTCTTTGTTTAATTCTTTAAGGGAATACACTGTTTTGAACTAAAACCACAACGACATATTTGGTACCAATTACCACTGGCTTACATTTGTCCGTTTATTATTTTCCGACAGGGGTATAAAGGAGAGGAACTATTTATAGCATCACAAGGTGAGTTCCGCTCTTAATAATAAATAGCAAGTCATCATCATGATGTGCATCATCATCATCATCATCATCATCATCATCATCATCATCATCATCATCATCATCATCATCATCATCATCATCATCATCATCATCATCATCATCATCATCATCATCATCATCATCAAGTATTTCTGCCTGATTCCATGGTTTATTACCTTATTTCATTACCTTTATTGCACATTCCTTGCTCTTGAACAGTTCATTTATTTACCCTGTAGAATTACATACCTGGATGGCTTGGCCACGTGGCATGGTAGAGACAGGATCACAGAGCTTATCAACGACCCTGGTGATCGAGTGAGATGGCTTAACATGACTGCCAACGCTTACCGGCATGGCACATGATGTTGATGTAGCTTTACTTTTAGTTTATCTACCGTACATGGTGACTTTTAGTTTTCCTTCCCTGTTACACGACCTTTAGCTGTTATTCCCTGTCACCTAACCTTTAGTTGTTATTCCCCGTCACACGGCCTTTAACTGTTATTCACTGTTACACGACCTTTAGTTTTTCTTCCCTGTTACACGACCTTTAGTTTTTCTTCCCTGTTACACGACCTTTAGTTTTCCTTCCTTGTTACACGACCTTTAGTTTTTCTTCCCTGTTACTTTAGTTTTTCTTCCCTGTTACACAACCTTTAGTTTTTCTTCCCTGTTACACGACCTTTAGTTTTTCTTCCCTGTTACACAACCTTTAGTTTTTCTTCCCTGTTACACGACCTTTAGTTTTTTTTTCCTGTTACACGACCTTTAGATTTTCTTCCCTGTTACACGACGTTTAGTTTTTCTTCCCTGTTACACGACCTTTAGTTTTTCTTCCCTGTTACACGACCTTTAGTTTTTCTACCCTGTTACACGACCTTTAGTTTTTCTTCCCTGTTACACAACCTTTAGTTTTTCTTCCCTGTTACACGACCTTTAGTTTTTTTTCCCTGTTACACGACCTTTAGTTTTTCTTCCCTGTTACACGACCTTTAGTTTTTCTACCCTGTTACACGACCTTTAGTTTTTCTACCTTGTTACACGACCTTTAGTTTTTCTTCCCTGTTACTTTAGTTTTTCTTCCCTGTTAAACAACCTTTAGTTTTTCTTCCCTGTTACACGACATTTAGTTTTTCTTCCCTGTTAGTTGAGTTTTTCTTCCCTGTTACACAACCTTTAGTTTTTCTTCCCTGTTACACGGCCTTTAGTTTTTCTTCCCTGTTACACGACCTTTAGTTTTTCTTCCCTGTTACACGACCTTTAGTTTTTCTTCCCTGTTACACGACCTTTAGTTTTTCTTCCCTGTTACACGACCTTTAGTTTTTCTTCCCTGTTACACGACCTTTAGTTTTTCTTCTTTGTTACACGACCTTTAGTTTTTCTTCCCAGTTACACAACCTTTTGTATTTCTTCCCCGTTACACGACCTTTAATATTTCTTCCCCGTTACACGACCTTTAGTTTTTCTTCTCCTGTTAAACGACCTTTAGTTTTTCTTCCCTGTTACACGACCTTTAGTTTTTCTTCCCTGTTACACGACCTTTAGTTTTTCTTCCCTGTTACACGACCTTTAGTTTTTCTTCCCTGTTACACGACCTTTAGTTTTTCTTCCTCGTTACACGACCTTTAATATTTCTTCCCTGTCACGAGACCTTTAGTTTTTCTTCCTTATTACACGACCTTTAGTTTTTCTTCCCTGTTACACGACCTTTAGCTTTTCTTCCCTGTTACACGACCTTAGTTTCTCTTCCCTGTTACACGACCTTTTGTTTTTCTTCCCTGCTACAGGACCTTTAGTTTTTATTCCCTGTTACTTTAGTTTTTCTTCCCTATTACACGACCTTTAGTTTTTCTTCCCTGTTACACGACCTTTAGTTTTTCTTCCCTGTTACACGACCTTTAGTTTTTCTTCCCTGTTACACGACCTTTAGTTTTTCTTCCTTGTTACACGACCTTTAGTTTTTCTTCCCTGTTACTTTAGTTTTTTTCCCTGTTACTTTAGTTTTTCTTCCCTGTTACACAACTTTTAGTTGTTATTCCCTGTTACACGACCTTTAGTTTTTCTTCCCTGTTACACGACCTTTAGTTTTTCTTCCCTGTTACACGACCTTTAGTTTTTCTTCCCTGTTACTCGACCTTTAGCTTTTCTTCCCTGTTACACGACCTTGAGTTTTCTTCCCTGTTACACGACCTTTAGTTTTTCTTCCCTGTTACACGACCTTTAGTTTTTCTTCCTTGTTACACGACTTTTAGTTTTTCTTCCCTGTTACTTTAGTTTTTCTTCCCTGTTACACAACCTTTAGTTTTTCTTCCCTGTTACACGACCTTTAGTTTTTCTTCCCTGTTACTTTAGTTTTTCTTCCCTGTTACACAACCTTTAGTTTTTCTTCCCTGTTCACAACCTTTAGTTTGTCTTCCCTGTTACACGACCTTTAGTTTTTCTTCCCTGTTACACTACGTTTAGTTTTTCTTCCCTGTTACACGACCTTTAGTTTTTCTTCCCTGTTACACGACCTTTAGTTTTTCTTCCCTGTTACACGACCTTTAGTTTTTCTTCTTTGTTACACGACCTTTAGTTTTTCTTCCCTGTTACACAACCTTTAGTTTTTCTTCCCCTTTACACGACCTTTAATATTTCTTCTCCGTTACACGACCTTTAGTTTTTCTTCCCTGTTACACGACCTTTAGTTTTTCTTCCCTGTTACACGACCTTTAGTTTTTCTTCCCTGTTACAAGACCTTTAGTTTTTCTTCCCTGTTACACGACCTTTAGTTTTTCTTCCCCGTTGCACGACCTTTAATATTTCTTCCCTGTCACACGACCTTTAGTTTTTCTTCCTTGTTACACGACCTTTAGTTTTTCTTCCCTGTTACACGACCTTTAGTTTTTC
Source organism: Cepaea hortensis (assembly GCA_963921405.1). NCBI lineage: Eukaryota > Metazoa > Mollusca > Gastropoda > Stylommatophora > Helicidae > Cepaea > Cepaea hortensis. The sequence goes on along the minus strand of OY992887.1, from coordinate 10,694,197 downwards.
TTCCCTGTTACACGACCTTTAGTTTTTCTTCCCTATTACACGACCTTTAGTTTTTCTTCCCTGTTACACGACCTTTAGTTTTTCTTCCCTGTTACACGACCTTTAGTTTTTCTTCCCTGTTACACGACCTTTAGTTTTTCTTCCCTGTTACACGACCTTTAGTTTTTTTTCACTGTTACACGACCTTTAGTTTTTCTTCCTTGTTACACGACCTTTAGATTTTCTTCCCTGTTACTTTAGTTTTTCTTCTCTGTTACACGACCTTTAGTTTTTCTTCCCTGTTACTTTAGTTTTTCTTCCCTATTACACAACATTTAGTTTTTCTTCACTGTTACACGACCTTTAGTTTTTCTTCCCTGTTTCACGACCTTTAGTTTTTCTTCCCTGTTACATGACCTTTAGTTTTTCTTCCCTGTTACACGACCTTTAGTTTTTCTTCCCTGTTACACAACCTTTAGTTTTTCTTCCCTGTTACACGACCTTAATTTTTCTTCCCTGTTACACGACCTTTAGTTTTTCTTCCCTGTTACACGACCTTTAGTTTTTCTTCCCTGTTACACGACCTTTAGTTTTTCTTCTTTGTTACACAACCTTTAGTTTTTCTTCCCCTTTACACGACCTTTAATATTTCTTCCTTGTTACACGACCTTTAGTTTTTCTTCCCTGTTATACGACCTTTACTTTTTCTTCCCTGTTACACGACCTTTAGTTTTTCTTCCCTGTTACACGACCTTTAGTTTTTCTTCCCTGTTACACGACCTTTAGTTTTTCTTCCCTGTTACACGACCTTTAGTTTTTCTTCACTGTTACACGACCTTTAGTTTTTCTTCCTTGTTACACGACCTTTTGTTTTTCTTCCCTGTTACTTTAGTTTTTCTTCCTTGTTACACGACCTTTAGTTTTTCTTCCCTGTTACTTTAGTTTTTCTTCCCTATTACACAACCTTTAGTTTTTCTTCCCTGTTACATGACCTTTAGTTTTTCTTCCCTGTTACACGACCTTTAGTTTTTCTTCCCTGTTACACGACCTTAATTTTTCTTCCCTGTTACACGACCTTTAGTTTTTCTTCCTTGTTACACGACCTTTAGTTTTTCTTCCCCGTTACACGACCTTTAATATTTCTTCCCTGTCACGCGACCTTTAGTTTTTCTTCCTTGTTACACGACCTTTAGTTTTTCTTCCCTGTTACACGACCTTTAGTTTTTCTTCCCTGTTACACGATTTTTAGTTTTTCTTCCCTGTTACACGACCTTTAGTTTTTCTTCCCTGCTACACGACCTTTAGTTTTTCTTCCCTGTTACACGACCTTTAGTTTTTCTTCCCTGCTACACGACCTTTAGTTTTTCTTCCCTGTTACACGACCTTTAGTTTTTCTTCCCTATTACACGACCTTTAGTTTTTCTTCCCTGTTACACGACCTTTAGTTTTTCTTCCCTGTTACACGACCTTTAGTTTTTCTTCCCTGTTACACGACCTTTAGTTTTTCTTACTACTACCATGACCCATTATTCTCCTTCCGTGTTCTACGATATTTAGTTCAGCTCCATTGTTCCAAGTCCTTTCTTTCATCTCCCTTGTTCCACGGCCTTTAGTTCATCTTTCTTTCTCGATGTTCTTTAGTTCATCTTGCTTGTCCCACGAACCATGAAGATAAAATAATACAAGGACACTCAACAATTTAAGATGCTGTTGCTACTACTACTACTACTACTACTACTACTACTACTACTACTACTACTACTACTACTACTACTACTACTACTACTACTACTACTACTACTACTACTACTGCTGCTGCTGCTGCTGCTGCTGCTGCTGCTGCTGCTGCTGCTGCTGCTGCTGCTGCTACTACTACTACTACTACTACTACTACTACTAACTACTACTACTACTACTACTACTACTACTACTACTACTACTACTACTACTACTACTACTACTACTACTACTACTACTACTACTACAACTACTACTACTTCTGCTGCTGCTGCTTCTGTTACTGCTGCTGCTTCCGCCGCTACTATTGTAACAGAGCACCATCTCTGTTAATAGCTTAGGAGGGAATGATGTGCAAAGACTAGGCACGGTTGAGCATCCTATGAAAACGTATCTAAGGACACTCAAGCCGTGACGCGGGTGGTTAGGGAAGTTAGTTACCAACTGATTAACTTGCAGTCAGGACGTACTGTGGACATCTGGTCGCTGATGTATAACATCTACTGAATGAGATAATAAAAGAGAATTCAACTATTACTATGCTTTCGAGTTGATCTATTCGCACCACCTCATATTCGCTACCAGCCCTGTTATATAAGGCGAAATGGTGCCAGTGACTAGGATTCAAGTCATGGGATGTCGCCGAATTGAAATTTGCCTTCACGAACAGAAATTCTCCAAGGGCACGCTGTGAAGCCTTCATTGAACTACTGCGACAAAAAGATGGCTGTTTCTTCAATACCACGGCGTAAAGTTGGTAGCAGCTGAATTTGTCGTTTGCGAGGAGCTTTAACATGGCCCTTCTCTGAATTTGTAGTTTGCGAGGAGCTTTAACATGGCCATTCTATGAATTTGTCGTTTGCGAGGAGCTTTAACATGGCCATTCTATGAATTTGTCGTTTGCGAGGAGCTATAACATGGCCATTCTATGAATTTGTCGTTTGCAAGGAGCTTTAACATGGCCATTCTCTGAATTTGTCGTTTGCAAGGAGCTTATCAAGGCACCACTGATCAAATCCTTGCTACGTAATCCTGAGCTCCGTTCGTTGCAGATCTCGCTGTCAAGTTAATCCTGACCTCCGTTGGTTACAGAGCTCGCTGTCAAGTCTCCTCTGGGCTCTGTCGTATGTGACAGCCGCTTTGTCAAGTAAATCAATCGCAAATAAGTTAGAATTGGAAAAACTACAGCTCATCAAAATGACACTCAAGCAAGCCGATATCGTTAATGTGGAATCTTCGGAAGCGGGTGGGCATAGTGGGTTGCCGTCCTGCTGAAGAAGAGACCCTATTTAAATCGCTTCCTTAAACTAGAGCCGTTTCAAATCCAGACGTTCCCTTTTTCGGGTGAAGTCCAGACGTGCCCTTTTTCGGGTGAAAAGACGCCACAAATCTGGGGTGCCCACCAGTGGGTGAAATCAAGAGTTCTGACGTGCTCCATTCGTTATGATGGAATAGAGGAACACGACACGCTCGTTTTCTTTGTGAAGCCCGCTATGGTGAAGCCCGGAGCCTTATCGAGCCTTATCGAGCCTTATCGAGCCTTATCGAGCCTCATCGAGCCTTATTGAGCCTTATCGAGCCTTATCGATCCTTGCGGGGTACTAAAGCCGCCTTGTCGACCCTTGTTCATGTCCTTGGGTGCCAGATACATTTAACCGTGCCTCTCAGCATACAAGAGTGAAACCTGAGAACCATTAAAATGCAGTTTTCGACGAGTGTCTAACTACAGGCAGGGACCCTAATCGTTGACAGCCAACACTTGTAAAGTATAAATTTAATATTATAGTATTAGAAGATTATAGGACCTGATAAGTTTAATTAATATATTATTATATTAACATATTATTATTATATTGAATTGTTTTTTTTTTTTTTTTTTTTTTTGGAAATTGGAAATGGAACCTCAGGACTTTTCCTTAGGACAGGTGCTTAGTGGTGTAGGTAGAGCCATATCCAACTGTGACACAGTTTTGAAACAGCAAGGCGAAGTTTCATTATAGGTACCAAGAAATATATAGAAGAAGAAGCATGCAAATTGTTTTGGCTTGAGATAAATTACAGAGAAATAAGTATGAACTATCTACATACAGAATTAAGACGCGTGAGTGCATGGTTGGAAGAGTTAAAAGTGGCAGTTAGTGAGGTAGAGAATTTTGTGGAAACGTTACAGAGAAGAACGACTAGACAAGAGGCTTATATATTTAAGGTAGAGTGCAATGGAATAGTAAAGAATAATAGGAGACAGACAGTATCTAATGAAAACAGAAGACAACATAACGTGGTATATAGAGACAGTTATGTTGAACCAGATAGGACTAAGTCCAGAAGCAGTTATAATGAACAAAGATATAAAAACCTTCCCAAGAAGCAGTGGAATTGGCCATCCAATAGTACGACTGTTAGAAAAAAACGTGACGAGTGGTTTGAACAAAGACGGAGACAGTACCTGAAGTCAGGGTCAAGGAACAGGGTAGAACACATAAGTAGAAATTCAACTGCTCCTAAGGTGGTTGCGAATGTGACTGTTAGACAGGAAATGAAGACGACGGTATTAGTAAAGAAAATAGACCGAGAGACTCAGGCGCAGGTGATTGAAGTGGTAGAACGGAACACACAGACACAAGTTGATACAGTAGAAAAGATACAACCAGCCAACAAGATAACAAAAGCAAGTCAAACCGAGTTAGTGGAAATTATAAAAACTCCTCATGATAAAGGAGACACAATTGAAATAAAGGAAGATAGACAGACGAAAACCAAGGACGTCAAAAGACAGGTGATGAAAAGTATTAGGGAAAGGAATACAAATAGTCTGTTAGTTAATAGAGGTACGACGACCGGTATTTCAAGTTCCTCAGGTAAAGACAAAGAATTCACCCCTGACCGAAGTAAAAGAGGTACTAGTTCAGGTTATAGAGACGATGTTTCCGCCTCTACCGCATATTATTGTAAACACCGGACTGGTGAGACAACTATAGATACTGATGATTCAGGAGACGAGTTGAATAAATATAAACCATATAGAACACGGACAGATACGGCAATCGACCAATTTAAGAAGAAGAAACGAAAAAAAGGTGTCAGGAATTTCTATTGGTCCGATGTATACGGAAGAAGATGAAGAGAGGGAGTTTAGAGAATATATGCTTTCTAGACCTGATTTATTTACGCTTACAGATATCGAAGAAGAAAAATTAGGAAATCGGATCTCCAGAGGACTATACTGATAAGTGACGTGACGAAATACGTTGAGAGAATCTGACTTGTTAATAGTGTGGGATGAAGTGATGAGGTTGTGCAGAAGTGAGTAGTAGTTGACTATCGGAGTGGTTTGATGTGGAGAATTAAGTAGGATGGAGAGTAGTGGGATTATGATGATTGAGAAAACTGAAATAAGAAAGCAGTCGAATTGTGAAAATCATGTTGAGTATTGAAGTAATTCGTCTGGTTATGGGTTGTCCGTGCGTAAGTATAAGTGTAGACAAACATGTGTTCGTCGCGCTGAGTGAAGCAGGAGTGAGGTTTTAAGACGCCGTCTAAGTGGAGTGTATGGATAGAACGATGTCAGGTGATCAGTAGTAGTAGCGCATGCATGTACGAGGCGTTTGCTATATCTTGTGTCACTGTGTGTGGAAGTGATTGACACGCTTAGGCTGCGGTGAGTAATTGCTAGAATGTTAAATTGGTGTCTAATTTGTTTCTTTTGTATAGGCACGTCAGGTTGTTGTGATACGAGAATAATGGTGAGATAAGAACGAGGTTGTTTGTACACAATGGTCAATGCATATGAGAAGTATAAATACGAGCGCCGTGCGAATATGCGAAGAGTAACTGATTGAGTGGTGCAGCTGTTATAGCTTGAGAATAGCGCGAAGAAATAGATCCTTGCTATAGGAGATTGATGAGTGAGTAATTGAGTGTCGGAATGAATTGTTTACTTATACGTTGTCCTTGCGTGCGTAGGTGTGTGAACAGACATGTATTCGTCGCGCTGATTAGAAAATGAAGAGGTCTGGTTAGAAATGTATGTATGTCAAGTTTTCAGCGAGATATACTTCATAAAAGTGTGAAGTGAGAAATTATATAAGAGGCACCTAGACGATGTACTGTTGGAGGCAGAGGTTGATGGTGTGGCGCGTCGAGTGTGTCTGACTATGTTTTTAGAGGTGGTGAGGTGTTGAATGAGGTGTGCTGGAACGGTTGACATAACGTAAAACTGACATGGAGAGATATAGGCTGGTTAGAATAGGTTCTAAGTTGTTGAAAAGGAGTGAATGAGTGAGAAAAGTTGAAATGAGGAAAAAGTTAGATTGTGAAAGTCTTGTGGCAGATATTGAATGAAAGTTTCGGTTATCCTTGTAAGAAACAGATTTAGTATTGTTGGCAGAGACATGTCGAAGCAAGAATGCCTGATACAGAGAAATAAGAGAAGATGGTTTGACCAATCGAAGTGAGGTTTGGCGTTAGTCATGTGCGGTGTTGCTTACTGTTTCTGAAAGGGTCCCGATAAATAGGAGTAACTTTAAGTAGTACTGAAAGATGACTGATGTAAGCAAGAGAAGGAGAGAATGTGATTAGCCAAATGAACGTCGGAGTATTATAAATAGAGCACTATAGAAGGTGTTCCGATAAATGTGACTGGTTTGACTATCATCGCGGTGTGAGAACGCTAGGAGAGAGTTGAGGATAGTTTAGAGTTGTTGTGGTGAGATGTTGGAAAGTACTCATGCAGGAGAATGAAATATTAGTTGCGTCGGGTAGACGAGAGACTCAAAAGTAGAATTAGTTGTTGGTACAGTAGATAGATGTATTGGTGAAGTCTATAGTAAATAGACATTCGTTGGTAGTTGTAGCATTGTGGAGACACCGTGGTAAACGGGATGAATGTTGATACAAATCAAATTCAAGGGAAACAACTAGATTAGGAAATGGCTGTGCTGAGTTACAGTTTCCCTTACTGAGTAGATGAATTGTGGTGTGCTGAAAAATAGAGAAATTTTTGCTGTAGTTTACAGTAATTGTTTGGTTAGTATGTCAAGTGCAGTAGTGTCGCAATAGGATAGTTTTGTGAAAGATGGAATGTTGGGAAGGGAAATAATCAATGCTTGACTTCCAGACAAAGTACGGTCATTTGTTGATTAATCACTTTTGGTTGAGGGGAACAAATATTGTTCTGAGTTATGATGAGAATATGGTCTGTAGGTAACAGATATATATATTTTGGGATTAAGGCAGGTTAATAATTGGCCTAGCATTGAGTTGTTTTTTTTTCACTGTTGAGTAGCGGGATAGGCATAACTTGACCAATGTTGTTTGGCTACTATAAGCAATTGGTTTTAATTCAATATGATCTTTCAATGTATCATGAATGGTATGTTATATTATTTTTCTTTACTTGATTTGGTCCTGTAAAATGATTGCCATTTGATTTTAGAATAGGATGGTTGTGTTTTCAGTCTTTTATGTGTATAACACCAGTCCGTAAAAGAGACTGGTGATGTTAGATAACACTAAGTAATTTTCTATGGTGATTAAGTTGATGCCGTTATTTAAGTTTGCCTTGTTTGAACATTGGCATGTTACTTGATCAGTTAATTTCAAATTTTTTTATTATCAGTTATAATGATTCTGTTTCTTATAATTGAGTTGCCGTTGACCATTCTTAAAATTAATTACTTTTCAGTAAAATTGTTTTTCTTTTGACGTTTAATTGGGTGAAGTTTTAAAACAGAAACTAGTTAATAGAGTCCTTGGGAATTTTGAATGCAGGGTTACATTCAGAAGATGTGAGGCAATTTTAAAACATGGTCTCCATGGGGTCGGAAGTGAACATGGATTTAGTGCCATGATGTAATGGGAATTTCATAAGCGACACGAGGTTTCTGGTTTTTAGAAAAAGTAGATGTGGGTAACGCGTATAATAAGTGCTGCGCCAGACAGCGTGAAGACAAATAGTAAAACATGAATTGAATGCCATGTTTTACTCCGAAGAATAATTATATAGATATCAATACAAGAGTTGGGGGATTAAACCAGTGAAAGGTTTATAAAGGGAAGTAAGTATGTCCTTGAAAAATGGACATTGTAAGTGTGGAGTGCTGTGGTCACAGCGAACATATAGAAAATGCCACGAGGTTTTGGGAGGGTCCGTGATATATGGACTGATAAAGAATAAAGTTGATTGCAAGGAGTGATGAGGTAGATAGGTTAGAAAGTCACAGACATGAGTTCAGTGGCAATAATTATGTTGCTGTTGATAACGGCATAAATTGACAAGTGGAAGTTTTAGGTGAAATGCCCATAATAAATGGACATTAGTGGGTTGCTGAAGTTTCGGCGAGATTAAGAGGGAACCTGATATAGAGTATTCCTGAGTGAGGTATAGGAGAGATTTGGTTATGTTAGGTGATGTTTATAATGATGGAGGAGGTCTTAAGTGATAGGGCCCATAATGGACCTTTTGATTTGTGTACTGTCTGTAATATATAGACATTTAGGAGTGAATAATATTTTTGGTGGTTGATGCTTGATGCTGAGGATATCAGCGTAAACTGTGAAATTGCCATAATAAGTGGTATACTTGAACTGTGGAAGATATGTAATTGTTTTAGACTTTATTACATAAAGTCTCAGGATGACATAGGGGGGTAAGTGTGAGTGTGGTTTTTTAACTTAGTTCTTTAACTTTCCGGTGCGCACCGATTCTTTGTCTTACTATCGTGTGCGAGTGATTTCAGGTTGGTTAATTAGTAATGTTGAGGTAATACTGTTAGTGATGTAGTGATGACGATAGGGGGTTTGAGGTAGTATCAGATGAGTACGACGTTTTATACTTGAGATAAGATATTGGTATATATGCTCGTGATGAAAAGGTATAAGCAGATCGCTTATGAAAAGAAGAAGAAGTATTTCGAAAAGGTACACATATATGTTGTGATGTGTTGTATAAAACTGAGATTTTGTAAGGCCGAAATACTATGATGTATAATAGATACATATGTATATATAGGATTAAATATCCTCATGAACTGTGTTTTTTTTAAACCTTGTATCACTTCATTCTTAACAGAACATAGCAGTTAGCTATAAGAGACAAGTGGAGAATGGGACTCGAAGGAGTAGAAATAAAGTTCATTGGTTAAGAGGGGGTTAGTTTAAGATGGGTTGGAGAAATAATATGGGGGTTAAGGTTTTAGTGAGAGAAAGAATAAGTAGAATAAGTAGGTTAGGGATTAAGACTTTTCAAGAAAAGTCTTCTTAAAGAAAGGGAGAAATGTAACAGAGCACCATCTCTGTTAATAGCTTAGGAGGGAATTATGTGCAAAGACTAGGCACGGTTGAGCATTCTATGAAAACGTAACTAAGGACGCTCAAGCCGTGACGCGGGTGGTTAGGGAATTTAGTTACCAACTGATTAACTTGCAGTCAGGACGTACTGTGGACATCTGGTCGCTGATGTATAACATCTACTGAATGAGAAAATAAAAGAGAATTCAACTATTACTATGCTTTCGAGTTGATCTATTCGCACCACCTCAGATTCGCCACCAGCCCTGTTATACTATCCCTACTACCACTACTACTACTATCACCACCATCACTACTACTACTACTACTACTACTACTACTACTACTACTACTACTGCTACTACTACTACTACTACTACTACTACTACTACTACTACTACTACTACTACTACTACTACTACTACTACTACTACTACTACTACTACTACTACTACTACTATTACTACTACTACTACTACTACTACTACTACTACTACTTCTACTACTACTACTACTACTACTACTACTACTACTACTACTACTACTACTACTACTACAACTACTACTACTACTACTTCTGCTGCTGCTGCTTCTGTTACTGCTGCTGCTGCCGCCGCTACTATCCCTACTATCACTACTACTACTACCACCACCATCACTACTACTACTACTACTAATACTACTACTACTACTACTACTACTACTACTACTACTACTACTACTACTACTACTACTATTACTACTACTACTACTACTGCTGCTACTACTACTACTACTACTACTACTACTACTACTACTACTACTACTACTACTACTACTACTACTACTACTGCTGCTGCTGTTGCCGCTGCTGCTGCCGCCGACACCGCCCCGCTGCTCTCCGCCGCTGCTGCCGCCGCTACTGCTGCTGCTACTATTACAACTCATTGTCGAAATGTTCATCCTCACAGATGATCAGCCCACGCACAACTGTTCAGAAACGCTTGTTTGTGTACTTGTCATGTTCATTCTGTTTCTGATGACGTTGTTCACACCTGTGAGAGAATCTTCTCGTATTTCCCCAGGTCCCACGAAAGCCATGCTGGCTGATTTTGGCCAGATGTTGTGGGAGCAGCAGGTGGACAAAGTGGTCATGCTGACCAATCTTGTGGAGGAAGGAAAGGTGATCCATCGATGAGCATGCTATTATTGTTGTTAGGTTACATGTTGGCCATATAATTTAACTGTGTTGTATTTTTTCGCTTCGTTTTCTCTGTCTATTTTCGCCTTGCGCAAATTTTCATATAGTGGTATGAGCGCCCATCGTTCACAAAGCAAACTACTGAACCAAGGACTTGCCGAGAAATCACAAGCAGTCAAAAAGTTCTGGGGTTGACTTCGCAGTCCTGTGAAATATATGTAACTAACTAATTTCATATTTTACACATACGTGTTTTACAATCATCATCATCATCACGTGCCATATCGGCAAGTGTGGTGTTTCATGATTTGCCATCTTTCGTGATTACTGGAGCCTGAGATCAGGTCTGTGTTCTTGTCTCGACTATGATATTTATTTCTTTATCTTGCTCGCGTTCTTTTCCCATAAAGTTTGTAGGTTGTCTTCTAATTTTGAACTTTACATCTCCTCATGATTAAACTAACTAAAATTGTTTCGTATCCCTTACGGGACGTTGCAGTCAACACCAGCATTTTGCAGCTGCTGTTGATGTACTAGGCAAGTGTTACGTTCAGTAGTTTGCCATTGCTTTCTGAACGATCTCCTCATGATACGTCCCACAAATTCGACTGTCCACGTCTAATTTCTATAACGAGTTTACAGTTTTTATTTGTTTCTTGATCTGCTGTCTAATTTATTTTTCTATTCGCCCATGGTATTCTTTGGAATATATCATAAACCACAGTCATCAGATGGCTCTCAGTTTGTCTGCTGGTTGTCCATGTTTCACTTGTATACAACAGAATGGGCTCTGTGTGACACTTTAACTCTCCTGACAGTTATTTCCCATCTTTCAATCCTAGTGTGGTTTTTTGTGTGTGACATAATTACGTGAACATTGTCAAAACCGGGCCAGCAAACAGGCCTTGAGCGTTTTAATGCAGTATTTCCAAGGCAGTGCGCGAGTAAAGCAAATACACCGAGACCATAGCAATTAGGCATCTAAAGCCGTGGTTCTGCCGACAGAAAGATTTCACGGTGACTCAGAGTGACTCTTTCCAACATGTACGATCGCTCGCCCATCACAGGGAATGAAGACCACTCCGTCTTTCATACTTCATGAGGTCGTGTTTAATAGTTTGTGAGTTTGGAGATGACTTGTAAGTCAGGAGATGACTTGTGAGTCAGGAGATGACTTGTGAGTCAGGAGATGACTTGTAAGTAAGGAGATGACTTGTAAGTGAGGAGATGACTTGTGAGTCAGGAGATGACTTGTGAGTCAAGAGATGACTTGTAAGTAAGGAGATGACTTGTAAGTTCGTAGACGACTTGTAAGTCAGGAGATGACTTGTAAGTTCGTAGATGACTTGTAAGTCATGAGATGACTTGTAAGTTCGGAGATGACTTGTAAGTTCATATATGGCTTGTAAGTTCATAGATGACTTGTAAGTCAGGAGATGACTTGTGAGTCAGGAGATTACTTGTGAGTCAGGAGATGACTTGTGAGTCAGGAGATGACTTGTAAGTAAGGAGATGACTTGTAAGTGAGGAGATGACTTGTGAGTCAGGAGATGACTTGTGAGTCAAGAGATGACTTGTAAGTACGGAGATGACTTGTAAGTTCGTAGACGACTTGTAAGTCAGGAGATGACTTGTAAGTTCGTAGATGACTTGTAAGTCATGAGATGACTTGTAAGTTCGGAGATGACTTGTAAGTTCATATATGGCTTGTAAGTTCATAGATGACTTGTAAGTCAGGAGATGACTTGTGAGTCAGGAGATTACTTGTGAGTCAGGAGATGACTTGTGAGTCAGGAGATGACTTGTAAGTCCGGAGATGACATGAAAAGTCAGGAGATGACTTGCAAGTTCGGAGATGATTTATAAATCAGGAGATGACTTGTAAGTCCGGAGATGACTTGTGAGTCAGGAGATAACTTGTATGTTCGGAGATGACTTGTAAGTTCGGAGACGATTTGTATGTTCGGGGATGACTTGTAAGTCAGGAGATGACTTGTAAGTTCGGAGATGACTTGTAAGTCAGGAGATGACTTGTAAGTCAGGAGATGACTTGTAAGTCAGGAGATGACTTGTGAGTCTGGAGATGACTTGTGAGTCAGGAGATGACTTATAAGTTCGGAGATAATTTGTAAGTTCGGGGATGACTTGTAAGTCAGGAGATGACTTGTAAGTTCGGAGATGACTTGTAAGTCAGGAGATGACTTGTAAGTCAGGAGATGACTTGTAAGTCAGGAGATGACTTGTAAATCAGGAGATGATTTGTAAGTCAGAAGATGACTTGTAAGTCAGGAGATGCCCACTGGTCTATAACAATATGCGTCTAGCACCATATGTTGGATGCACCTGTATTCGTGTTAAAGGGCTCTTCACTTTTTCATGTGTACTTTTTAACTTACAAGGAGGGCACTTGATCATAGTGAGGGGGATATGATAAACATGTGATGTCTCTAATTTACCTTCATTGTCTTATCATCATCATCATCATCATCATCATCATCATCATCATCATCATCATCATCATCATCATCATCATCATCACCACCATCATCATCATCATCATCATGTGCCATGCCGATAAGCGTGGGCGGTCATATTTCGCCATCTCACTCGATCACCAGAGTCGTGGATTAGCTCTGTGTTCTTGTCTTGACTATGCTATGAGGCCACGTCATGCATATATTTACTTTTCTGCCTTCCCCTTGTTCTTTTCCCCTCAATCTTGCCAGTTGTCACCAAGTTCTTTAGTTTATTTATTTTCATATCATGCCAAACAAATGTGACTATCCGTGCCTAATTTATCCAAACAATTTACGGTTTTCGTTTGTTTCGTGTGGGACTTGTTCATTGGTTTTCCTCTCTGTCCGTGGTGTTCTTTGCATTTTCTTCTGAAACATTTCCACTGCAATTAGACACATGTGCACACTGTCCACTAATTGCCGTTTACGAATGTGTTTAGTGTTTATTTCTCAATGGCTAGATTACATATTTGACCACAATTTCTACAGAGTAAATGTGAAAGATACTGGCCAGAGGAAGGCGAGATCAAACTAGGAGAGGTAACAGTCAAACTGGCAACTACTCAAGTGTTTGCAGACTACACCATCAGAGTTCTACAGCTGTCAACGGTGAGTGACCCACCACACAACAAGTGTCCGTCCAGGCAGTGTCTGTGCTATTTCTACACATTTACATCCACACTGTAACATGAGGGACCCACCACACAACATGTGTCCGTCAAGGCAGTAGCCTATCTGTGCTGTTTCTACACATTGTAACATGAGGGACCCACTACACAACATGTGTCCGTCAAGGCAGTATCTGTGCTGTTTCTACACATTGTACTCCTACATCCACACTGTAACATTAGTGAACCGCGGTAGTGTATTGGCTAAGTGCTAGCCTACTGAGCCGATGGTCGAGTGTTCGAATTTGCAGCGAGACGGATTTTGACAATTGACCAGGGCTTTCATGTCAGCCCAGCCTTAAATGGGTTGAAGGAACTGTCTTGGGAAGTGAAGGCGGCTAGTGGTATGTTGACCACATCTCCACTGGAGTGCCCATTTTTCTATACAAATATGGAGTTGGCACAATGTGCCCATTTGGCATTAATACGTGTAAAAGGGTCATTTACTTACTTTACTTACTAACTGGCGCCTTGCCGTCTTGACAGACGATAGTTTTTTTACGTTGTGCTTCAAAAAAGTGTATTAGTTACAACCCATGGTAGTAGCGAATGTGACTGATCAGACCAATTCGCGTGATAAATGTTCATCCACAATGGATGCATGTGAACACATGAACATTTCCACCATCACGTACCATCTGATGTCTCACACTTACTGCGTGCCACCTATTTGCATTCACATGTTCTCCTTTGCCTTTATTCCATTCCTGAACTTTTCCTTCCATGCAACGCGACAAGCTTACCGTAATGATATTGAATTTGTGTTCCCTTACACTATGTTAATATGTGGGCATCTCTGGGATGTCCCTCGAACAGCGTCACTGAGAGACAGTCATGGAGAACTGTAAAACATAATTCACCAATACATAGCCTGAACTGGAATTCACATTTCATCTCCATCACGTGCCTTGCCGACAAGCAGGGGAGGGGACGCACACTTCCGCCAAAGTATTCGCTGAGACTGGCTATGTACTCAAGCCATTTGGGTATTTTATCATTGCCGTTCCCTTGCTCTTCTCCCATCCAGTCTGCCAGTTGTCACAAAGTTTTCAAGTTTATTTTGACTCATAACTTGCATCTTTTTATTGTTCAGTATGTAAGGCTAGCCAGTCTCCGTGGCGAAGGTCTTACGGACGCTTTTCGATCACTGTTCTAATCTCTACAAGGCATCTGCCATAAGATGTGATGCAGTTATTAATTTTACAAGAAAGATAAACTATTCCAATAAAATAATATGTCTTAAATGTATGTATATATAAGTTAACATATATGTTGTGCTTTGTGTATTTCTTTGCTGATGAAAGCTAGTCGCCGCAACGTCTGTTTTCCGTTATTGTATTATGTAAAGCTGCATTAATCCTGTCATGTTATAATGTTTACAGTTCCACAGCTTTACCACAATTCCACTAATTTTATTCATACTGTTACTGTGGTAACTGACACGTTTCCTACTGCAATGTGGCTAATCATATTTTGTTGTCTCAGAAAGGTGGACAAGTACAAACTGTAACCCACTTTCACTTCACATCGTGGCCTGACAAAGATGTTCCCACCGCTCCCTGGGGACTGGTGGATTTTGAGCAAAGGGTGGCTTCCTACCCGACCAGAAAACCCATTGTTGTTCACTGCAGGTAACTCTTTAGTTCAGAAATTGTACTGGCACCTTCTTGTCCTGACAGACGATAGTTTGTTACATTGTGCTTTTAAAAACAAAACATAATAACCTTTCCATAGCACAAAGCCTGGGCTGAATTCTTCTTCTTCTTTGCGTTCATCCGGAGTGATTTTTTCAGATGTGATTGCGGTATGTCTGGTTAGGCACCCTCGGGTCGAAACCCTCAGGCCAACACATCCGACTTTTAGCGTGCATTTTTGGCCAGGTTAGCAATCCTGGGAGACTCTCACTTTTGTGGTACCGTCCACATCTCAGCTGGTCTAGTTGGAACAGTCGAAGACTACACGGTCATCCCTCAAGTGAAGGCAGGGACAGTCCATAGCATTTTCCGCCATCCTGGGTGGCTTCCATAATTGCAGAGCCGGCACACAACGCTCTGGTGCTGGGTTTACCGAGGGAATCGTCAGGTCCTGCTCATGGCTGTTTTAATTCCTCACTTCAATATATTGGGCATTTCGTTCGCCCTGGGCCGTTCCTGCACAAACCAGTCAGCTCTGCGGTTGGTTTCCACTAAGCGAGTTTTCGGACATGTGCTTGTCCCTGTACCCATCAGAGCTGTTCCAGGCACGGCGGACATTCGGAAAACTACCTAGTCAGAGCTGTTCCGAACAAGAGCGGCATTCGGAAACTAGGTAGTCAGAGCTGTTCCTAGCACGGGAGACATTCGGACGAGACATTTCACTCGGACGTAAATGCGTAGTGTCAATTTTTAGTTTGCCACCCGTAGGACGACACTTCCGACTTCCGGCGGGCATTTTTTAGTGAGGTTATCCTTCCTCTGGTTTCGAGACACGTTAGACTGTTGTAATGTCACCCACATCTCAGCTGGTCAAGATAGAACGATCAACGATATCGTGGTCTGCCCTCAAGGGAAGGCAGGGGCAGACCATGGGCATTATCTCGCTATCCAAGGGGGCTTCCATAATTGCAGAGCCGGCACATATTGCTCTGAGACTGGGCTCACCCAAGGAGTTTCCACGTCCTGCTCATGGCTGCTTTAGTTCCTCACTTCTATGTGTTGGGCATCCCACTTGCCACTGATCGCTCAATCACACACCAGGAGCGGTCAGACTGCGAGTGACATCCACTCGGTAAGCTTTTGCTTGTGACTTCAGACAACGCAATAGGTTCGCTCGCCGTGCGTTCCATTTCGCGTTGATGAGACATTCTTCCACTTTTGTCTACACTCTCTATGAGTTAGATACAGACAGTTTCCGAAACCTTTCGACTGGGGCACTTTTCTGACTTTTTTGTACTCGCTCACGAGGTAGGCTACATGTGCTGCCGGCTCAGCACCTTACCTTCGTGCAGCAGTGAACGGGAAACGGCCAGGCCCCTTCATCCGGGAAACTCTCATATCCCCCAGCTGGGAGCCTTCGAACATGTATCAGACCTGAGCATGTAGCTTGCTCAGTATCATGTTTCTATTTTCCGGTAGACGGGTATCAGCCTGGCTCTAAGATCCGAGGGTTTGTGGCTTAGAGGCGTTCAGCCACAGCCCTCGACAGGGAGCCTTAAGAGCTTTGTCCGGACCAAGAAATTCTGCCTTTGTGCACCACATTTAATTTTTGACTGCTATCCTCAGTCTATGCCTGCAGAGCAGCAGGTTGTGTCTCTCTTAGTCTGGTCCCTATCCCATAAGCTGTCCGATATGTAATTTTTCACCCATCGGCAAGCAAAATGGGGTCTATGGGACACGCAAGCTCCCCCACCACGTCAAGGTGGAGACACATCGGGGGAGGGGCTGAATTGTAGAGAGCGATTGTTACCGATGCAGCACGATCCCTCTCTCGGTCTGCCTAGTTTACTCCAGAGGAAAGGTGACACCAATACTTCTGGAATAAGACAGCTGCAGAATCTGCCGGATCAGCAAAGTAATGCTCTAACTTTCCGTCTTTCGGAGCTTCGATCCTAAACCAGTTGCCGACCAATGCTTAGGGCCTGGTTTGCTCTGCCTTCACTCTAGTCTTTAGGCTGCTTTTCCTCGTACCAGAATAAGGCTTGAACCCTCTCAATTGGGCTCCTCCACCCGAAGCCGTTTACACAATGTGGGGTGTCGGGTTTGGTGAGCGCCGCCCAACATTCGACGCTAACACAAAGCAGATATTACAGCCTGTTGTTTGTCCATCAAGAATGATGATGACCATTCACTTCATCCGGTGGGGTTGAAAGTATGGAGCCGTGAGTTCTAAGATGGCTGGTAAGGTCTACTTTGGCTCAAGATGTTCTTTGACAATGTGGGCAAAGAATGCTTGATGGGATGGTGATAGTACCGTCCACTGTCATACGATAGCTAAATCATATCTTAGACTATTTCAGAAACACCAGTATGTTTTCTGTTTACTTCTCTGAAACATTTAGTGGATTATAAAAAAAACACACACACACACACACACGCGCACGCACGCACGCACGCACGCACACACACACACACACACACACACACACACACACGTTTACTTTATTAAGTGGGTTATAAAACCATTTTGCTTACTGTTTACTTTATTTAGTGGGTTATAATACCATTGTGTTTGGTTTTTTTTTTTTACTTCATTTGGTGGGTTATAACATCATTATGTTTGCTGTTTACTTCATTTAGTGGATTATAACAACATTATGTTTCCTGTTTACTTCATTTAGTGGATTATAACAACATTATGTTTCCTGTTTACTTCATGTGGTGGGTTATAACATCATTATGTTTGCCGTTTACTTCATTTAGTGGGTTATAACACCATTATTTATTTCTGTTTACGTCATACAGTGCGGGAGTTGGTCGCACGGGCACCTTCATCGCGCTGCGGAACGTCATGAGACAGGCCGAGGACACGGGCTACGTGGATGTGTTCCGCGCGGTCTCAATGCTGCGGCGCAGCCGGGCCAAGATGGTGCAGACGGCTGTAAGTCTGGTCTCCTTTCTGTCGTCTGCGATCTTGTGTCTAGGACCTTGACAATGCATTGATGTGTTTCTGTAAAAGTGAAACTTCCCTTTGTTGTAACAACGTAAATACAAGTGTAAAAATGTTCTAATTGTTGGTGCTATTGTCCCCTTTTCTTTTTTCTGTTGCCCTCTATAGTCCCATTGGGGCTCTCGATCCACTCACTCCAAGCCCTCTTATCTATAACCATTCCATGTAGCTCTGACCATGTTCTCCCCATGCTGCTCATGCGTTTTTCTACTTCTATTCTCCTAGAGTTTCTAGGTCTTCCTCTATGTCTGTTGACTTGTGGGTTCCGCTATTGTTTATACGTGTTGCTTATTACAGCAGGCTCTGTGAGGAAGGGGTTATGGACACATTTCGTAATCCCGCATACCGCGTTCGAAACACAGCAGACCGCCTTGCGTTGGTTTTCATACCAAGCTATGAGTGCCAGTCATTCAGAAAGCAATGGCATACTACTGAACGTAAACTTGCCAGGAAATCATAAACAGGCAACATATTGTGGATTGACTGCAACGTCATGTAAAGGATATGCAACTAACTTTGAAAAAAAAAATATAGCTACCTACGGATTCTAGAATTTCCATTGCAACTGAGAGGGTCAACAGTATTATGAGCCTGTATCACAACACCAGCAAGCAAATTAAGGCAACACCTGGGAGAACATCTGTCTTTGCTGTTTTAATGAAGACGAAATCCGATGCTCTTAAACTTAAATGTTATAGACAGTTCTTAGAAGATCCTGGACCAAGAAGGAGTAAAATACAACATTCTAGAAGATCTGAAAATGGAAGACACCTGCTTCAGAATTAGCGTCATGTCTGGGAGACTGGAATACGCTGACCAAGCTGAGCGTCACATTGGTTTGGAAGAACACTGATGGAAGGTGTGGTGTATGGACCAAGAGGCAGGGGACAAGCAGCACGAAGCTGGACACGGGACATTGCAGACACATGGGGCATGAATATGCACGAACTGGTTTGTGACAAAGGACTGAGAATATGCACGGCTGGCCATAATAATAGTGACGCTTTGATGTGTCTGCTGCATGATGTTGATTGAGATGAGGCTTTCGTACAGCCCGACCTTTCCTGTGTTATCTTGTCCTGCTTGTTTGTTTCAATCAATCAATCATGTGCCATGCCGGAAAGCGTGGGCGGTCATGATTCGCCATTTCACTCGATCACCAGAGTCGTGGATCAGCTCAGTGTTCCTGTCTCGTCCATGCCATGTGGCCAAGCCATCCAGGTATTTTCCTCTCGGTCTTCCTCTTGGTCTGTTCCCCTCGATCTTGCCAGCTGTCACCAAGTTCTCCAGTCCATTTCTTCTCATAACATGTCCAAAAAATTTTGACTGTCTACGTCTAATTTCTCTAATCAATCTACGATTTTCATTTGTCTCTTGTAGTACTTGGTCATTGGTTTTTCTATCTGTCCATGGTATTCTTTGCATTTTCCTCAGAAACCACATTTCTGCAGCCATCAGATGTTTTTCAGCTTGACTGCACATTGTCCAAGTTTCACATCCATACAAAAGAACAGGCTCTATGTATCCCCTCAACACTCTTTTTCTCGTTTCAATTGACATCATTTTATTGGTCAGAATGTTTTTCATCTTGCTAAAGGCTACCTTCGCAATGGCGATTCTTGTTCTAATCTCTTCAAGGCATCTGCCATCAGATGTTATGACTGTTCCGAGATAATTGAATCGATTCACTTGCTGAAGATTATTCCCATTTACTTGTATATTACATTGTGGTACTTCGTTCTTCCTAGTGACGACCATAACCTGTGTCTTCCTACAATTTAATTCCAACCCCAGCTGCTCACTGTGTACAACCACAGCGTCTACTAATTGTTGCAGATCCTGTGCATTGTCTGCAATCAATACTGTATCATCTGCATATCTAATGTTATTTATGTTTCGTCCTCCAATGCTGATTCCATTTAGGTCTTCTACATTTCTGAAAATATTTTCACTGTATAAGGAAAAAAGATCTGGAGACATTACACATCCCTGCCTAACACCTCGCTTAATAGGTTGGTATTGCCCTACTTCATTATCAATTCTTATGGCAGCTTGTTGTTTCCAATATATGTTTTTTATAAGTCTAATGTCTTTCCCATCAATTTGTAGATCTGCCAGCATATCCACAATGTTGACATGTCTTACTCTATCAAAAGCCTTTGTGTAGTCAATAAAGCAAAGATGTATATCCTTGTTTACTTCTAAAGCACGTTCAATAACTGTTCGCAGCATATACACAGCATTTACTGTACCCTTTCCTTCTACAAAACCACATTGTTCTTCCCCTATTTCAGGTTGTATTTTCTTCCTCACTCTTTGCATGATAATTCGTAACAAAATCTTTGTGATGTGACTCATTATACTAATTGTTCTATGTTGATCACATTCTAAGGTTCCTGATTTCTTTGGGATTGCAATAAATACAGAATTACATAATTCAGAAGGTATATCTCCAGTATCATATAATGTGTTCAGCAGTCTAGTGACTTGCTCTAGTCCAAATTCTTCTAAAGCTTTAATCATTTCTGTTGTGATGTTATCTGCACCGGGGGCCTTGCCAGCTTTCATATGCTTAAGAACATTTTGAACCTCCATCTTTAAAATTGCTGGTCCTTCATTATTAAATCTAATAGCATACTGTTCCTCTCTGTTATCATTATACAGATCTTTCACATAATCTGTCCATACATGTAGAATCTGATCTTTTTCTATTATGATTTTGCCATCTTTAGTTCTTAGACAGCCTGTTGATGTACTTGTTCTTTTATTAGTAAGTTCCTGAATCCTTTTGTGCACTAATTTGGTATTTTGACTGTTGTGTTGTTTTTCAATTTCTAAACACTTTTCCTCAAGCCATGATTCTTTTGCCTTCCTACATAATATTCTGACTTGTTTGTGAATTTCTTCATATTTGGCAGGATTATTTTTGTTGAGTCTTCTTGTTTCCATTAAGTGTAAAATTTCCTCAGTCATCCATTTCTTACGACCCACCTTCTTTAATTTTGGAATAGTTGTTTCTGCAGCCATATTGATTGAATTCTTTAACATTTCCCATTGATCATCCACATCCTGGAATAGGATCTCTAGATCAGACAATATTTCAAATCTGTTCTGTACTTCTATGTTGAATTTGTTTTGTATTTCCTTGTCATTACTCAATGTACACAAATCATATTTAGTGTTTCCTGTTATATACTTGACTTTCTTCAACTTTATCCTCAATGTTCCTGTGAGTAATCTGTGGTCACTATAACAATCAGCACTGGGAACTGTTTTTGCTACTGTTAGGGCGTTTCTAAATCTTCTGCTAATGAGAATGTAATCAATCTGGTTTCTAATCCTGCTATCAGGACTCCTCCAGGTCCATAATCTTCTAGGGTGTTGCTTGAACCAGGTGTTTCCTACAATCATTTCCTGTTCTTTTTTGTTTAGCGTCTACTAAATCCCAGTGGCTGTTGGGTTTATATATGTACAGATGATGCTAGTGTATGTATTGACTAGTACACACACCCATGGTTCGACGAGTATCCAGTGTTTTTCTTCAAGCACTGTCATCATATTTTTAAATATCTAGGGACATTTATAACATCAGATAGAAGATGCACAACAGAGAATAAGAACAGAATATGGCAAGGAAGGGCTGCATTTCAGAAAATGAGGAATATATTATGCAATAAGTCAGTATCATTGATTGTAAGACAGAGAGGGCTAAGGTGCTATATGGAACCTGTTTTGCTGTATGGCTGTGAATCTTGGAATGCAAATGAACAAATTAGGAAGATACTGGAAGCAACAGAGATGTGGTTCCTGAGACGAATATTGCGAATTTCTTGGACTGCGAAAGTAACTAACAACGATTGCCTGAATGAGGCTAATGAAACTATAACGAAGAGAGGTAGAGGCAGACCAAGGGAACGATGCTGGATGGATTACGACGATGGCATGGAGGAATATCAACGGTAGAGTTGATCCAGAAAAGCAAAGACCGAGATCTGTGGGGAGTCATGAACGCCTACGCCAGTCGGTATGGCACTTGATGATGATGACTGTCATGAAACGTTAAAACAAAATATAAAACATTTTGGAATATAAAATATCGGACCACGATATATCTTTTCTAATCGTCCAAATCTTGCCAACTGGAACTCTCGTGGGGGAGAAACTCTTTGAAACCTGTGAAGACCTCAGGCACCCCATCCTCTTTATCATTATTATCATCAATGATTCTCTGCGCTAAAATTGATTTGCTTATTTGCAAAATATCATCATCAAGTCTTGTGCAGAACGTCGCTCGTATCAAGGCGCGTAAAAAATGGAAGCAACGAACGAACGAACGAACGAACGGACAGACTT
This sequence comes from Cepaea hortensis, assembly GCA_963921405.1. NCBI lineage: Eukaryota > Metazoa > Mollusca > Gastropoda > Stylommatophora > Helicidae > Cepaea > Cepaea hortensis. The sequence continues at coordinate 10,671,833 of OY992887.1, read as the reverse complement.
TATTTTCATAGGGTAACAAATTGGGCACGCAGGCCTTTCTTACATTCGGCCCTTCCAGTCACTCATCTTTCGCTCATGAATAGTGCATTATACATTCACATAAGAAAAAAAAAAAACATTGTCAAAAGAATGTTGTGCATATTACCATGTTATGAGACAACACATCCCCATCCAACCCCCCCCCCCCCACACACACACACACACACGCACGCACGCACGCACACACGCACACACACATTCCCCCACCCATCCTCACCCACACACACCCCAACCTACACACATCTCCCTACTCACACACACACACACATCCTCCACCTAACAACACTCACCCACCCACATATCCTCCACCACAACTACCTTGAAGAAAATAAATGGAAGTAAATAGATTGAAGTAAATAAATGGAAGTAAATAGATCGAAGTAAATAAATGGAAGTAACTACTGTACAATAAAGTACACATGATGCCCACAGGGTTATAATTTAGTCACGCCAAAATGTTTACCTTTCTCAACCAACTTGTCAAGCTGGCAATTAGCAGCCATAAATATGCAATCACTGAGTACAAAATGGCTTGTAAAATGATATCACTACAGGCTCTGCATGTTACTTATTTAAATAATCCAACATAGTATCTACAATTGATTGATTTATTGATTGATTGATTGATTTAGGAATCGACATCACAGCATTCGGGGCATTCCCATAAGTGCTCCGTCCCCATCCTCAGCAGCCAGCGAAGAGTTCCAACACTAATAGTACCAGTAGCAATCTGATTATAAGTCCGTCTCGCCTTTCCTCTGAGCGTTGAGCGTTGAGCGTCACTCCTCGTTGTCTCATTCTTGCCAGACCATGGTAATCCATTTGCTCCTCCGAGGTGTGCACGTGCTCCCACAAGGCCGCAACCACGTCTGCCATGTATCAATACTCCACCAAGTTTTGCCGAGCCAGCCAACCTGTCCGCCTGTTCATTCCCCAGCACACCGGCATGCCCCGGAGAAAAGATCCTGGCGATGCTTGTCACCCGTGACCCCCGAAGCGAAGCAAGCCACTCCACACGAAGTCTGCCCATCCTTACCCTCGTCAGCATGCTTTCTGAGTCAGTTACAATCACGATGTGCGTGTGTGTCGTATTCTCCATCCATCGGAGAGCCGCAGTGACTGCCTCCACCTCCATTCTTAAGCTGGATGTTGTGGTATCATATGCCAGGCTCTCCTGCCCCAAACATCGACCATTAGCTTTGGCTATGAACCCCCAACCACTTCTCTCACCTCTTGACACCGAACCATCTGTGTAGATAATCATATCACTCGAGTAAGCATTGTCCTGAATTAGTTGCTGGATTTCCACTTCCGTGGCCCCCGCTGGCCACTCCCTGCACTCCCGGCTTAATATCTACAATAGGCGTGACTGCCGTCAGATGAAACGGACAACGACTGAATACAGAATATGACCTGGAAGATCGTCAAATTGACAGGCGCATGCACATAGACGTGAACGTCTTGACTTAAGTCTGTATCAACGAACAAGATAAAATAAGAATACGTACGGGCAGTTAGAAAGCTGACATATCACAAATAAGTAATCAACTTGTTTGAACATAATGATGAAAACAAAACTTTAAATTCGGGAAATTAAAATACGGCCTGACAGAAGAAGATAGGTGTGGTTAAAAACGAAACACAACAAAATGCAATGAATATAATGGATCATCATCATCATCATCGTTACCATGGGTCAATAATAATGTATGATACCGTGGGCCCCGATGATAATACGTTTGACATGGGTCATTAATGATAACTGATCGCGGTACAATGAGTTAACTGTGATTGACCCCACTTTGAGATGTCAAAAGTAACGTTTTGACATTGGAAGTGTCATGGCGCGATATATGGGGTTACAGGGTGTGTCCTCAAGTTTTAATAGTCTAGTCTAACATTTGTTGAGTGACTTGAGTTATGAGTGATTGGTTGACTAGGTATTCTAGTTGACTCTCTCCTATCCTCTCTGGTATAAATGACGAGCACAGAGGTATACATTACTTATATAAACTTCACAAAAGACCGAACAGTTGTACAACCTCTATTATGTCCTTAAATTTACATTTACAACGCTTCTCATTATCTCAGTTTTCAATCATAATAAAATACATATCAACACTGGTGATTAAAACTATCACATAACGGCGGCGACTTAAATGGTGCCATTGCCACAAAGAGTCTGACACGGTCTAACTTCGATCACCGACATCTCCCAAATGCCCGGTTTAGGAGAGATCTTTCTCTCCTGACCATTGTCAAAGCGTTATTTC
>OY992887.1:10654521-10664521 GCA_963921405.1 Cepaea hortensis | reverse complement strand
TACGCATGGATGTGTTTTGATTTGCACGCATGATCTCAAATTATTTTTTTAAAATGTTGCATATCCCTTGCAGGACGTTGCAGTCACCACCAGCATTATTCAGCTGCTGTTGATGTGCTAGGCAAATTTTACGTTCAGTAGTTTGCCATTGTTTTCTGAACGACCGGCTGCCATACCAACACGAAGTAACATAACGCGACACGGTCTGCTGCACAAATCGGTCGCGGTTGCGTTTCGAACGCCTGGTAAGCGGCTCACGAACCGCATTCGCAAGCCTTTGGCCAAGGGTGGATTTATACGCATGCTTTGTATTTATTTACATAATGATCTGCTTTGAATTACACACATGATCTGCCTTAATTTACACATGATATGTCTATAGTTGCATACATGCTCTTCTATAGTTGCATACATATCTAGACCAACAAGCAGCAGTTAGAATAGATGGCGAGGCATCAGATTGGATTGAAATCAAGCAAGGAGTCCGTCAGGGCTGCGTGCTTCACCCTATTTGTTTAACCTGTACGCTGAAAATATTTACACAATGAGCTGTCTGAATTTACACAATGATCTGTCTAGATTTACACACGGGCTGTCTGGATACCGTATCTGAAACGTAAGCCAGAGAGGCGCCTTATTCAGCAGTAGCCAGGCGAGCTGCTGTCTCACCTGGGGGACGACCTACCATAGCTGTACCTCCAGTGCTTCCATGCCCAGGACGATGAGACGATCATATCTCTCACTTGCTGTACCTCCAGTGCTTCCATGCCCAGGACGATGAGACGATCATATCTCTCACTTGCTGTACCTCCAGTGCTTCCATGCCCAGGACGATGAGACGATCATGTCTCTCACTTGCTGTACCTCCAGTGCTTCCATGCCCAGGACGATGAGACGATCATGTCTCTCACTAGCTGTACCTCCAGTGCTTCCATGCCCAGGACGATGAGACGATCATGTCTCTCACTTGCTGTACCTCCAGTGCTTCCATGCCCAGGACGATGAGACGATCATGTCTCTCACTAGCTGTACCTCCAGTGCTTCCATGCCCAGGACGATGAGACGATCATGTCTCTCACTAGCTGTACCTCCAGTGCTTCCATGCCCAGGACGATGAGACGATCATGTCTCTCACTTGCTGTACCTCCAGTGCTTCCATGCCCAGGACGATGAGACGATCATGTCTCTCACTTGCTGTACCTCCAGTGCTTCCATGCCCAGGACGATGAGACGATCATGTCTCTCACTAGCTGTACCTCCAGTGCTTCCATGCCCAGGACGATGAGACGATCATGTCTCTCACTTGCTGTACCTCCAGTGCTTCCATGCCCAGGACGATGAGACGATCATGTCTCTCACTTGCTGTACCTCCAGTGCTTCCATGCCCAGGACGATGAGACGATCATGTCTCTCACTAGCTGTACCTCCAGTGCTTCCATGCCCAGGACGATGAGACGATCATGTCTCTCACTTGCTGTACCTCCAGTGCTTCCATGCCCAGGACGATGAGACGATCATGTCTCTCACTTGCTGTACCTCCAGTGCTTCCATGCCCAGGACGATGAGACGATCATGTCTCTCACTTGCTGTACCTCCAGTGCTTCCATGCCCAGGACGATGAGACGATCATGTCTCTCACTTGCTGTACCTCCAGTGCTTCCATGCCCAGGACGATGAGACGATCATGTCTCTCACTAGCTGTACCTCCAGTGCTTCCATGCCCAGGACGATGAGACGATCATGTCTCTCACTAGCTGTACCTCCAGTGCTTCCATGCCCAGGACGATGAGACGATCATGTCTCTCACTTGCTGTACCTCCAGTGCTTCCATGCCCAGGACGATGAGACGATCATATCTCTCACTTGCTGTACCTCCAGTGCTACCATGCCCAGGACGATGAGACGATCATGTCTCTCACTTGCTGTACCTCCAGTGCTACCATGCCCAGGACGATGAGACGATCATATCTCTCACTTGCTGTACCTCCAGTGCTACCATGCCCAGGACGATGAGACGATCATGTCTCTCACTTGCTGTACCTCCAGTGCTACCATGCCCAGGACGATGAGACGATCATGTCTCTCACTTGAAGTGAATGGTGGTCGACATGGCCGAATGGATAAGAGCGCCCGCTCTTAAACTTCCGCTGAGCTAATGTTTAGCTAGATGGTTCAACCCCTACACCGGTCAGATGGACTATAATTTCGACTTCTCATCCTTGACTTGAGGACGTAAATGACAAGTACCACAAGTCAGGGTGGGTTCCGCTTATGGCGAGGGACACAGTTAATAGGCAAAGCTAACCCACATGCAAAAATCAGTCCAGTGCGCAAGAAGTAGTAGCACGTATATGAACTACGCTTGAGTTCAAAACTAGCGAGGGAACAAAATATAAGAAGAAAACAAAGAAACTTGAAGGCGATTTATGTGAGTGAGAGTCGCATCACATCGGTCCCAGCCTCTTGTCTTAACATATTTGATCCAGTAATTGATTGGTTAGTTATAGAATGCTTTGTATTACTCTTAACTGATTCAGTGCCAAACAAAAAGGCAGGTTTTGACCAAACCTGGTACACAATCAAATGAGCAAATATCATAATGTAGATTTCAGCAGGCTTCGTGGCTAAAGGCTTGCGAATGCGGTTCGTGAGCCGGGTATCAAGCGTTCGAAGCTCAGCTGTGACCGATTTGTGCAGCAGACCTTGTCTCGTTGTGTTATAACGTGTTGGTATGGGAGCCGGTCGTTCAGAAAGCAATGGCAAACTACTGAACGTATCACTTGCCTAGTACATCAACAGCAGCTGAAAAATGCTGGTGTTGACCACACAAAAAAACTTTTAAAAAAATGCAGTTCAGTCAGCATTGAAATTGCGGAAGGTACCACGAAAAAAAAAAAAAAAAGATAATTCAATGACCCTAGTATGGCGATATATCGTCCTCCTGTCAAAATAGAGAGGTTACATGTTGGTATATATTATCCTTCTGCACTGAATCAGTGCAGATATATAGACTAATTGTAACCCAGGTTGTTAACATCTTCACAGAGTTTCACCAAACAGAACCAACAGATCCTGACCCAGCTACCACTGCCCACAACAGTGATTGACTTTTGGCGGCTGGTCATCCAATACAAGGTCTCTTTGATTGTGGCCTTTGAGGCTGACCTGAGTTCAACAGACAAGGTGGGGGAACATCTTTTGTCTTCTCTTACTGTCGTGTTTATATTTCACAGATTCGCATCCACACGTATCAATACTCAACTATAACAATTTGGGGGGATAACCTATTGTAAATAGGACTGCAAGGAGTTGATTACTACTGACCAGGTCTGTGGGAGCGATGAAGGCCATGTGCAAACGCATGTTCCAATGCTGGACTTGTCTTATACAATTATATTGTTTATTTATTATTGACTAAGGAGACGTGGTTCTACAGAAGAATGAACAAATTTACAATGATAGTTTTTTTTTTTTTATTGATAGGGGAGACATGGTTTTATATAAGAATAAACAAATCTCCAATTATGTTTTTTTAATTGATTGAGGAGACGTGGTTTTAGAGAAGAATGAACAAATCTACAATTACATTGTTTTATTTTTAAAATTACTGGAACTATTAGTGTTAGAACTCTTCGATGGCTGTTGAGAATGGGGACGGAGCGCTTATTGGAATGTCCCGAGTGCTGTGATGTCGGTTCCTAAATCAATCAATCAATCAATCAATTTTTAAACTTAATCTATTAACTAGAAATTATTATGACACATCCATAATCCTATGCTTGTTCTCTGAGAGTTTTCTTTCTTGGAGGCGTCTCCTTGTTACGGTTTTGTCATCTTCCAGTAACACCATATCCCATATATCTTCACACGTTTTTCATCATATCTATCCATCGATTTTCAGATCCATACGATGTGATTGGGCCAGATCTAGTTAGGCGACAGGCTCGTGAAAATACTGCGTCCATGCAGTTCATCTTTTTCACTATCACACGGTGCCTCAAGGTAGCAAAATAAAAGAAAAAAAAAAAAAAGACGCATAGAATTAACCAATCGCTAGAATTGTGATAAACTGATTTGATTGGCTAGCATAGCTCGACTGGGCGGAGACTGCGAGAATATCGTGGATTTGAATAACGAAGGCACAAACCATAGATTGCACGATTTATTGCCTGGCATATTTCGCTGCATCTCGTCAGGTACATACTGCAGAATTCACACAGCTGTCATTTACTGTCAACTGTCATTTACTGCCAGTATAGTACCTTGCGGTGTATGGCAGGGGTGTCTTGAGCCTGGGGAATTAAGGCCGCCTGGCTAGTGCAGTCGCCGTGAACTGGGCAGGTTAGAGTTTTCTTCCGGGAAGGTTAGCCTGTTCAACAAATGGCCACAGAAGTCGGATGTGTCTGCCTAACGGCGGAAGAACGCAGCTTTGCTGTAAACAGACACAACGCAATCACGTCCGAAAAAAAAGAAAAAAAAAAAAACTCCGGATGAACGCAGAAGAAGACGAAGAAGAGTTTTCTTTTTGCCCTACAACAGAAAAAAACCTCCACATCTCACCGAGTACTCGAACCCAGGTTTCCCGAAGGATAATCCGGCATTCTAGCCACTCGGCCAGCCGCTCCGCGAATTCACACACCATAAAGTAAACTAACTAAATAAATCCTTGAAGTTGAAATATACACATATTTGCACAGTAATGTCACAGTAATGTCACAGTAATGTCACAGTAATGTCACAGTACTTGACGCGACTCAGAAGAGAGTAAGTGGATGGTCTCGACGATATTCAAAACACAGAGGAAAAACTAAGCAGTCTTTTTACTAAATGGATGCCATGGGATTATTAATTGTTTTAAGCAACTTCCTTATCTGCCATGAGTTTATATACAGTAGCTTTCCCAAAGCAATCACATTTAATGTGATTTATGCTTGCTTGCTTGTGTTCGCTTGTAAACTCCAGCGTGAAGTCCTGTATGCTGGATGAATACACCCTGTTTCCAATATCAATGTGAGGTCATACCGGACCTGAGGTGTGCGTGAGTATCCGTTGTCCCATGTCTGGCTTATTGGTGTGCAGACTGGTGGTTCCTCGCCATGCAGGCAGATACTCTCCGGCTTCGGAGGAATCATCGATCCTACTGATGTTAGCCTGGACCCCGAAGGGACCTCTTGCCCAGGACGCACGGCGTGGACGTGTCAGCAGGTCTTGGCCAGTATAGATCCCGGCCCTGGTGCCTTGGAAACACCTCTGCTTCCCAATGTGATATATAATATAACATGTCTACTATCATATTAACAACTCTCAAGTCATAACTATGACACACCTCTACTTCCCATTTTCCGCCGTCGATTTTTGTTTGTTCCAATCCTACCTTTTGTTTGGCAGTGAATATGTTAATCAAAACGCTACTGAAATAATCACCATGACAACTCTTAGCTGTTGAAGAGGGAGACGTAGGATGTATGGGAATGACTCAAGTGCAGAGATGCAGATTCTTAAATGAAGTGTTAACTATTTGCCATAAATACGAGGGGGCTTCAAATGAAAACCTTAAACGTGTGATATAAATTACGACAACCATGCCATTACCTTGTAACCTGTCAATATTATTGTTAAGGATGTCAGTAGTGTTAAGCACGTAACATCACGTTGCAGACGTTGACGGTGACGGAAAAAAGACAGTGTAAAGATGGCTGCCCCCCTTTTGATATGCACAAAAGACCAGCAGCGTTCTGTAATCAGTTTTTTTGTTTTTTTTTTAAAATCAGTGAAGTGGTGAAGCCTATAGAAATTCATCAGCGAATGAAGGTCCGGTATGGTGATGCATGTCTGTCAGTCCAGCAAGTCGAGTAGGAAGTTTCAGAACGGTGTGACTTCTGTGACAGATTGTTCACAGCCGGGTCAGGCATATCGAGTAGTGACCTCATAGTGGTTACACACGCCACCAAGATATTATTTTCTACAGTAATCCAAGCACTTTATCGGAGCTGGAGGACTTGCATTGAACGCAGTAGTGACTACATCGAAAAATTACATATTTATTCTGTACTTTGTCGGAATATATTCACATAAAGAAAACATGTATGTATGCTTTTCATTGAAGGCCTCTCGTATATCACATCAAGTCATAACGTTTCACTATTGTCAGCGGTTGTCAACTTGTGTTTCAGACTGTGGGAACTTATCTGCCACAATCAGAGAAGGATGTCTTGTCCTTTGAGCATTTTAGCGTCAGAACAGAACAAGTAACATCTAAACAGCTCTGGCAACAGCAAGACGTGATCATCACAGGGACTTCAGGGAAGACAAAAAGGAAGTCGTCTTTCCGTGTATGTATTACTGATCTCTGCGGTGTATTTTGACAGTGAAATATGAGCTCCAGTTTGAATAAGACGAAGACATGGCAAAATTAAAGACACAGCTCATGATTAAATGTACAGTTAAAGTCTATATTATTAATTTGGTGTTAGCACACTCAAGTATCTAGGTATTTGCTTAACATCACATGGAAGATGTGTCACATAAGTTAAAGACCATACCAGAAAATATCAATACTGCATTAAACAAAAAATAATAACAAACATCTCGTTACATACGTCCCTGGCATTGAAAGCTACGAACGAAAAGAATTCTTGCTTGTCACACACACACACACACACACACACACACACACGCGCGCACGCACGCACGCACGCAGAGAGAGACAGACAGACAGACAATAACGAGGCGTGGAGAAGAATCTGACAGACTTCTTCGTGGTGGTGGTGTGTTGATTTTATCACCGTCTCTTTCGGTCATGGCGCTGGTCGTTGTCTGTTTAGTTAGTTAGTCGAGGTTCCAACTTCACAGCAACGTCGCCATTTATGCTCCATTCCTGTGCCAGTGAATATCACACAAAATGCTCCTCATTGTACAATGTGAAAAGTGGAATAGGCAGGAGTCTCGGCAATTCAACAGCCCGCACAGGTACACTGTGCATAATGCCGCCGCCAGAATGCCAAAACATTGTTGTCTGTTTAGTTTAATTACTTACATATTTCCTCTTTTTTTTGTTGTTGCTCTGTGCCCTTCAGGTATAGGGTAGTCGTGGGTTTTGAGGGGCAGCAGCGGTAACAGGGGTGTAGGGAGCTGGAGTTGTCGTGCTTTCGCCGTTAGACAGACTTTTGGTTGAGCGTCCTCATTTCCTAGTGACCAGCTGGAAATGTCTTCACCCCCCCCCCGCCCCCCCCCACCCCTTATTAAGGGAGGAGAGCTCCATCAAGCAAATACACTTGTGTTTTCTATATCAGGACCTCATGTATTTCGGCTCAAGTATTAGCTGATGGCGAGCGTCTTGAGGGGGCCTTGCGGGATCGGTAGGCAAAGAATAAAATCCATCTACCGATTTGAGGACCGTAAAAGATAGTACGCAACCTCCCCGGGAAGGTTAACCTGGTCAACAAATGCCCGCAGACGTCGGATGTGTCGGCCTAACGGCGCAAGAACGCGGCTCTGCTGTAAACAGGCACAACGCAATCACATCCGGAAAAAAAAACTCCGGATGAACGCAGAAGAAGAAGAAGTACGCTACCTGACACCGGAAGCAAAGACGGCTCATTATGAACGGCTTCACGGGATGAAGCATGAACTGCAGGATCCTAAATTAACTATTGTAATTGAAAACATAGAGAAGGAAAAGACCAAGGCTATGGTTCACTGGATGCCTACAACTGCAAAGATTGAGACAGTGAAGCAAATAGCCACGGATATTTCGGGAGATATAAATGCGGAAGTGCATAAACTTAAAAACAGCACGGACAAGTGGTTACTTCTATGCAACCCGAAAGAACCTCTGCCACATTACGTGGACATGGAGTTAGACGGGGTAGAAGACAAGCTACACCGTCTCTTTATCACAGTTCCGGGCCGCTGTACGGCGTGTACAGTCTGTGCGGAAGACTCCCACTGGAGTAATAAATGTCCGGCCAAAGTACAAACCCAGAAGGGGACTAGACTGGCACAAAGGGTCACCTCGAACCTCCAGACAGATCAACATATTAAAAACTTCACTCGTGTTGATTTTGGCACGTTTTACAATTTGGTTTTCCATCTTCGATAATCTGTGACAGAGGACATCTTTAATACAGATCTACACGTGGTGTAAACAATCAAATCATTTCCACAAAATTAATATCACTGATGCTGCGGAGTTCGTGCACTGAGCTGAGATTATCCGGACTCAGGCTTGAGTTAGGAGTAGAACGGAGCAGTTATGGGTTACACCAGTGTGCCGTGATGTTAATCTGTCTACTACACTAAACTAAACTACAGAAATGACTTAAAGATAAACAAACAAAAATGCACACTGTAATGAGAAGTGAAGAAACATTTGATTTTCTCTTGGCATATATGAATATGCCTTACAAATAAAAGAATTTTCGTTCAGAAAGAAGTGCGTTTGCACTTGCATACTACTAAATGTGACAACATCTAACACAACACATGAGTGACATTTATTAAGAAGAAAACTACTTTAAAAATTATTTATATAGTAAAGTTACTTGTAAGAATACTTTTCGGAAATATATAATCCGCTAGAATCTACAAAGTTTTAAAAAGAATAATAGATTTTTATTAAAATATCTAGAAAGATAAAAGCTTTTTATAAATTACTAAAATAATATTTGTATATGTTACTTCAATAATTTTAATTTGTATTATTGCCCTTAGCTAATTTTCTAGAATTATTTCCCTTGACATTCTAAATGTTTACGCGTGTTGGCCAACACACGCACCCAACCAACACACCCCTCCCCCCACATGCTTACACACACACACACACACACACATATGTATATATATATATATATATATATATATATATATATATATATATATATATATATATATATATATATTATACATGCCTGTGAAGCAGGAACAGTTCCAACTATACCCTGAAAGACAAAAAGATGTGATTTTACAGAAGCATGATGGGACACCGGGGACAGTTAGAGTAGGCATTAAGAATGCTTTGAAAGAGGACAAGCACACGGCAGTAGTGAGTTACCAGGGCACGCAAGGGAAGCAAACTACAGTCTCTGACATCGCCTGTCACATGAGGAGACTGACCACCGCACCCTGTAGACAATTAGCTGCAGAATGCAACTAGTCATAGACACATTACAAGGAATGAGATGGATGCAGGTCTGGGTACAGTTGGGAAATGAAATGCAGTAGCAGCAGCAGTAGAAGAAGAAGAAGAAGAAGAAGAAGAAGAAGAAGAAGAAGAAGAAGAAGAAGAAGAAGAAGAAGAGGAGGAGGAGGAGGAGGAGAGAGGAGAGGAGGAGAGAGGAAGAGGAAGAGGAAGAGGAGAGGAGGAGGAGGAGGAGGAGGAGGAGGGGGGAGGGGGAGGAGGAGGGGGAGGAGGAGGGGGAGGAGGAGGGGGAGGAGGAGGAGGAGGAGGAGGAGAAGAAGAAGGAGGAGAAGAAGAAGGAGGAGGAGAAGAAGGAGGAGGAGAAGAAGAGGAGGAGAAGAAGAAGGAGGAGGAGAAGAAGAAGGAGGAGGAGAAGAAGAAGGAGGAGGAGGAGAAGAAGGAGGAGGAGGAGAAGTAAGGAGGAGGAGGAGAAGAAGGAGGAGGAGGAGAAGAAGGAGGAGGAGGAGAAGAAGGAGGAGGAGGAGAAGAAGGAGGAGGAGGAGAAGAAGGAGGAGGAGGAGAAGAAGGAGGAGGAGGAGAAGAAAGAGGAGGAGGAGAAGAAGGAGGAGGAGAGAAGAAGGAGGAGGAGGAGAAGAAGGAGGAGGAGGAGAAGAAGGAGGAGGAGGAGAAGAAGGAGGAGAAGAAGGAGGAGGAGGAGAAGAAGGAGGAGGAGGAGAAGAGGAGGAGGAGGAGAAGAAGGAGGAGGAGGAGAAGAAGGAGGAGGAGAAGGAAGGAGAAGGAGGAGAAGAAGGAGGAGGAGGAGAAGAAGGAGGAGGAGGAGAAGGAGGAGGAGGAGGAGAAGAAGGAGGAGGAGGAGAGAAG
>OY992887.1:10617692-10654321 GCA_963921405.1 Cepaea hortensis | reverse complement strand
GCAAAAGTGGATGATGATGCTGATGACTAAAGTAAGGTTCTATTCGTACACAAGCAAACTTACATTCCCTGCAGGCTCTAACGCTTCCATCTGGTGCACAGATGTGACGTGGGTTGCAGCACAGGTTGGGACTGGTGCAGACCTCTCCGAGCTGTGCGCAGCCAGCCTGTGGGGTTGTGCACAAATGCGCTTACACTCACAACCAAATACATAAGTTAATGACTCAACTAAAAGCAATCGGGTGTTACATTTACCATTATCATTATTGCCATCAAATTCCCTGCCAGCTGGCGTAGGCGTTTATGACTCTCCACATATGTCGGTCTTTGGTGTTCCGAATCAATTCTTCTGATGATATTCATCCATGCCCCCATCCAGCCCATCCAGCATCATTTCTAGGGCAGTTATTAAGATGCCATAAATCCACATGATAACTGCACAAGTTGCCATGACCTTGCTATGGGTTTTGATATAATATTAGTGTTCGTGTTGACCTGGTAGTGGATTATCACTGTGTCCTCATATTCTCAGGACACAATATAACATTTTTTGTGTGTGAATGGCTGATTAGATTATTACAATGTATTCAGTCAGGACACAGGTAGTTGTGTTGGGGGCGATGATTCCTCACGTTGTCCAGGTTATAGTATGACTTGTCGTTGAACAGATTGAGTAGTAACCGGAAGTTTGAATACAACGATTTATAAACCTATAGCACTTAATAAGTTAATACACATTGCAGGATAGGTACCTGTTTCAGTCGACAGACACGTATTCCAAAGTTGTAGTATTCACAACTGGTGTTGGCGTGACAACACGGCCGCTCGTTGCACCATTGATTCTCTAGCGCACATGATTCCTGCAACAAACAACGTTTATATGTAGGAGGAATCAGACATATCAACAAGACAATACAGAATTTTATTTTCTAGCAATAGAACCTCAAAGACACGTCTATTATTTCAATAATAATAATAATAATAATAGTAATAATAATAATAATAATCACCCTATTGTTCATAACCTAATTAGACAGCATATGCAAAGAAACCAGCCAAACAGAGACCTCAAGAATAATACATGACGAGAACACAGAAGAAGAACCATCTTGCATATCTAACTCTTAGAGAACTCCTGTTTGCGGACAACCAAGCACTAATAGCAAAATCAGAAGCTGAATTACAAGGCCACGCGAATAGTTTAAATGAAATGTGTAGGGAACATAACATGAAAATTAGCACAAGTAAAACAGAGGTAATGACTATAACTAAAGAAGAACAAACAACAACAATTCACCTAAACGAACATCCCTTGAAACAAGTAAAGAGTTTCAAGTACCTAGGAAGTATAATATCATCAAATGGCAGATCAGAAGACCAGATATAAAATAGATGTATTAAATCAAACCAACTCACTAGACAAATGGCACCAACACTAAAGAATAAAGACGTATTAACAGATACTCAAAAAGCACGCTACAACACAATCTTCCTACCAACTCTATGCTACCAATATCACTAACAGAAAAAGAGAAAAGAAAAATTAAAACATCGGGAATGAGATTCCTGAGAAGAGTACTCAATGTATCAAAAAGAGAGAAAATCAGAAATAAAGAAATCAGGACTACAGCTGAAGTTATAACAGCGCTAGATTTCATCAGAAAACAGCAAGTTAAATGGTTTGGCGATGTAACTAGGCTACTAACTAACAATATAACACAACCAGCAATGATCTTCAGACCAGACGGAACGAGAAGGTGCCGACCACGTAAACGATGGACAGGGGGGTGGGGGGGGGGGCGGCAGTATCCACGGAAATCGCGATATTTTAAGCCCATAAATGCAACTACTTTAAAAGAGCTAGATAAAACAACAATTGACCTGACAGAAGTTTAGAGACATCTCGAATATATTTGGTTAAAATCACTCAGTATGATAGAATAAATGGAAATAACATCTAGAATGGATTATCATGATTTAAATATTGAACACAACCCACTACTGGCAACGCTGATCGTATTCTAGTGTGAACCTAAGGCCTATCCACGTCAATGTGGAAGCACTAGGTGCATATCCCCGACCGGACCCGGAAACAAACCGCGGATCACTGGCGTGTGAAGCGGGTGTGTAACCACTAAACCACGCGGCACACGCTGGACACGGCCAAATTATCACAACAGAATATTGCAACGTCACTCATCGTCACTGCTGTTGTTGACGTCTTGGCAAGTTTAAGTTCAGTAGTTTGCCATTGCTTTCTGAACGACCGGCAACCATACCATTTCGTAAAACCCAACGCAAGGCGGTCTGCTTCCAAATCTCCCGCAGCTGTGTTTCGAAAGTGGGTATGCGGGATCATGAACTGCGTCCGTAATGCCTTCGTCACGGAGACAACAACCACGATGTATTATAATCAGAATCAGAAAGAAGTGGAAATTATATTTAGAATAAATTAAATTACTACAACTGATTACGACAGAAGAAACGGAAGTAGCAGTTATAATATGTTAGATTAATATAACTGACACAAAGTGAATGTTGACTAAGTGACAGATAGAGTGGCTATGGTTATGTCTAGGGTATGTCCTTGTAAATGTGACGTTAAACAACAGATTAACCAAGATGCATCCCAACCAAACACCAGTCAGTGAACAAGCGTTAATTTGCGCACATAATATTCCTTTAATTCTGAATTAACACAGACACATGTAACATATAAATCCAGGAACAATAATTCTCTAAGAATATATCTCCATCCCAATGGAACACTTCGAATAACACTGCCTCTCAAGGCTACTAAATCTCGTCCCACACGACAGGTATACTAGCCTCTCTCTAGGCCCGACTCAAAGTAACCCACTATGGGTCTCGAATTCCACTCACTATCCCTGGAACCCACAGTGCGGAGTTATCTTCAGAACTCCGTCACAATTCTTCACTTTCTCAGACCACGACCTTCTCCGGGTCCGGTCTAGACTCAACTCCCTCTCAACTCGGAGTTCAAACATCAACTGATCTCCGTCAATCTTTGTCCCTCTCTTTTCAACAATTCTATCCCATACATTGCTTCACACACAACACACAACCTCACTGCTCCACCTGTCTGCCTCACCAGCTGACTTCTTCTCAGCTCCCCCTTTCAATTACTGTCTTCTCATTTTCGCCCTCTGGGGGACTTACTATCCGCCCTATTTTATCTCGTGAACTGTTTATATTGTACGGCCACTCACCTTAATGCCAATTACCACAGGCATGTGACAATAACTAACAAAAGAAATAAAACAACATCTAGGACATATTTGGGTAAAATAACTAACAGAAATAATAAAACAACATCTAGGTCATATTAGGTTAAAATATTCAACAAAAGACATATACACAACATTATATGATGTATTTGATCATATTAAGTTACAATAATTGATTAAGGCAGACGGAATTAAAGTAACACTTATAATATATTAGATTAAAATAACTAACAGCAAAAATATAACAACATCTTGGACACATTAGGTTAAAATAACTGATGACCAAGGAAGGAATGGAAGTGAGAATTTGAATTAATATCCAATCTCTACTGCCTCCTTTTTTCTTCTCTCACGTCAATCAATACACGTGACTAATTCTCTAATGCTAGGCATCACACCAAATCGTACAAATTAACTGGTGTGAATAATCACACCAAATTGTAAGAGTTAACTGGCGTGAATGATCACACCAAATTGTAAGAGTTAACTGGCGAGAATGATACACACGGCAGATGTTCACTGCTTCCCATATTGACAGCTATACCCTTAACCAATCAGTAATCGTGAGATGAGAGAAGGTGCATTAATTACACCGTAGTTGTGATATTTAAACCAATAATCAGAAAATTACATTTAAACTGAGCTTGTGTCTTTCTTAAAGAAACCAGCTTCGTGAAGAAAACTGGTCACTCATATCATAAGTAGATGATGCATCTGATTTGTACACGTCATCAGAAGGGTCAAACTATACATGTTATGACAAGAGGGAATTTGTAGGGCACGAGAGACAAGGGAAACCATCCAGAGATAAATTATAGACAACTCACGAGACGAGGAAATAAACACGGCGATCAAACCACACCCTTATCCCAACGTTCACAATCTCACACATATATACACGAAATATACAACTATTATATTTTTGCTTAGGTTCTATTATCAAATAGAAATCACATCATCTTTGTTGCCACTTGAACACTTCCGGGAATCTAAGAGGTCACGCTCGGTGTTTCCATGCCAAACTCTGCCAAAGAATCCCTTGTTCCAGATAGTAACTTTGTGAAAGCTGTTTAAACTACACTGACCGACCCGATTTCTCAATTTCTAACCTTTCTCTTATTTAAATGTCTATGATAGTAACAATATCTTTTTCAAAGCTACACTGAACCGACCAGATCTCTCCATTTCTAACATTTCCTTATGTATTTAAATATCTGTAGTAATGACAATATGTTTTTGAAAGCTGCTTAAACCTACACTGAACCGATCCGATCTCTCCTTTTCTAACTTGTCTCTAATTTAAATGTCTGTCTACTTTTTGAAAACGAATATATGCCAAGACAAGCAACTTACCGAAGCAGCGATCGACTGCGAGTAATTTAACCAGCCAATCATCACCAGCATAGGAAGAATTTTGCATATAGCCATGACGACCGTTCTGTTCTGGTTTCAGTCTGGTCGCTTGTGTCAAGTAAAATAAACATCGGTTTTAGCGATGCAATATTGCTTTAATATGTGTTGTATATTCTGGATTATTCAGTGTCATTGCATTGAAAGTTAAGAGACATTCACATAGTGTTTCTAAAGCATGGTTATATATCTCCACAAACATCGAGTTTAGCCAACGGATATACCTACTTATCTACCTGCTTAACCACTCAGTCATCTACCCAACCACTTACTACATCCTTACATGTCTACCTACCTACTTCCCTACCTGTCTGCTTGTTTCCCTACCACCTGCCTACCTACCTACTTCTCTAATCTGTAGTCGGAGTAATTGTCATTCTGTCTGTTTCTCTGTGCTTCATTAAGTCAGCCAGTCTGTCTGTTTCTCTGTGTTTCATTAAGTCAGTCATTCTGTATGTTTCTCAGTGTTTTATTAAGTCAGTCAGTCTGTCTGCATTTCTGTCTCTGACCTTCAGTTTATAGAAAAACTCACTCTGCCCATTTGTATGTTAGTAAATTAGTCAGTCTGTCTGTACACACACAACAATACTGTCTAGAATTTTGTCTGTCACTCTAACATTTCATCTGTTATCCTGTCAGTTAGTCTCTCTATAAACAGATAAAGTCAGTGTATCTATCTGCCAGTTGGTTTATGTATACATATCCACCAGTTTATTTATCCGCCTGCCGATGTTATAATATGTCCCATATTATACATATCTACACAATATGTCCCATATCATACATATCTACACAATATGTCCCATATTATACATATCTACACAATATGTCCCATATTATACATATTTACACAATATGTCCCATAATATACATATCTACACAATATGTCCCATATTATACATATCTACACGTATATATCTATCTAAACAGTCACAATGTGCCCCATACTATACCTATCTATCATCTCATCTACCTATCTATACAGTCACAATCTGCCCATACTATACCTATCTACAATCTCATCTACACTTATATATCTATACAGTCACAATCTGCCCCATACTATACCTATCAACCATCTCATCTACACTTATATATATCTATCTATACAGTCACAATCTGCCCCATACTATACCTATCTACCATCTCATCTACACTTATATATCTATACAGTCACAATCCGCTCCATACTATACCTATCAACCATCTCATCAACACTTATATATCTATCTATACAGTCACAATCTGCCCCATACTATACCTATCTACCATCTCATCTACACTTATATATCTATACAGTCAAAATCCGTCCAATACTATACCTATCTACCATCTCATCTGCACTTATATATCTATACAATCACAATCTTTCCCATACTATACATATCTTCCATCTCATCTACACGTATGACTATCTATGCAGTCACAATCTTTCACAAACTATACCTATCTTCCATCTCATCCACACGTATATCTATCTATACAGTTACAATCTGTCCCATACTATACCTATCTTCCATCTCATCTACACGTATATATCTTTCTTTACAGTCACAATCTGCCCCATATTATACCTATCTTCCATCTCATGTACACGTATATATCTTTCTTTACAGTCAAATCTGCCCCATACTATACCTATCTTCCATCTCATCCACACCATAAACACAATTCCCTGTGTGAAGTCGATGTTACAATCTGTCCCATATTATATCTATCTACCACCTCATCCACACGTATATCTATCTATACAGTACACACAAACACAGTCCCCAGTATGAACGGCTACATCACTGTTACACATTGACTCCCACCTCTAAACGCCAATCTCCGAGTTGTGATCGCAAACAGTCTCCCTCACAGCTTTTAAAGCCTAGTTAAACAATACAACGGCTGGTGTGAAACGTGCAATCATCCGCGTACAGCCACAGTTGTACCTACAGATAACATCTACATAATGCCACAGCTGCGTCCACTGACAGAATCCATACAGTTCCTCATTGTCCACATGTCTCTTTTCACCATCAACTTATAATTAACTGGGAAATGCCACGTGGATTTACGGAAAACGGGATTTTGAAAAGCAATAGTAGTAAAAACTCCGCCGCGGAGCAAACACGGCAGGCGGCTTCTGATCGTCAGAAGGGTACCCCTTCCCCAATTGTTTCCGCTCATTCTACCCTTAGCACTCTCTAGGGGCGGGCCCGTTCAGGTCATGACTCCGGGCGTTTGTCCCCTGCCGTGGAGACGTTCGGTCAAATTCGTTGTCCCTTCGCTGTTACCATGTCCACTCTCAAGTCTCCCCTCCCTCAGAGAGGAGTGTCTGTGCAGCCTGTGCTTGCCCCGTAGAACTTGTGGTCGTGGGGAGCCTGCTTCCTCCCCAGCCATGGCCTCAATCGCCTCCGTTACCATTTGACTTCTTCGTGCTCTGTCCATAGCGCTGTACTCTACAAGGAGCCGGCTCTTCCTTTGATTTCTTGACCCACCTCTTGGCCTCTGCAGGTGAGTGCGACTTATGGAAGATTACCGCTTTGTTGTGGAGGTTGGACTTCGGCCGACATTTGCAATATATATTAATACTACTACAGAAATGATAATATTCTTGTGATTGATTGGACTTCGGGATAATCTCGTGACACGTGAAACAGGCAATTAATGAATCGATCCTCTACTTGTTATATCAAACTGTGGCACTATCGGGTCAATACATAAGCTTCTGCCACAAACGAGGATTCTAATGTGTATATATCATAACCACAAAAGGGAGTCGCGGGGAGCAGAAGCTAGACACTCGCCTGCCGATCCGCTGGTCAGGGGTTCGATCCCCGCGGGACGGATTCAGATTTTAAAAGTTGAGTGGGCATCCAGGTCGACGGAGCCTACAATATGTACCACAATGGTCTTGGGAAGTAAAGGCAGGGGTGTGATACTGATCACATCTCCAACCCACTGCCGATTGGTCTACACAAATATGGGACTAGCCCCGTGCACTGAATGTGTGTACAATGGTCCTTACTTGGCATTTCAAGTGTAAACGTCGCTTTCTATCCAGTTAGAAACGCCTGTCTCGGGCAGCATCGTCCAACAAGCGACTTGCCCTGTACAGATATCTTCTCCCTTGACTTTTCTCTTCATAATGTCTCTGACTGCTCCAGGGTTCCGTATACCAGTGTAAATACCATACTAGCAGTCTTTATCTCCGACTACCGTCACAAACTCGAGACCATAACCAGCAACTGTAAGTCGGCTGCTCTTAAGCTGAATCCGTCAGGTACTCACATGGTTTTCCGATAACCTTTTTGGGAAATGGGGTTGGGGGGGGGGGGGAATTAAACTGGTGCTCCACCTTGCCCAAAGGTATCCTGTAATCTATCGAAGGGAAGGAGATGCCTGACTTCCTCTATAATAAGAGATACCCCCTGCTCCGCTCTGGCTGGACATTTGTTCATAGCAAATGTTGTTGATCGGAGCTGCGCAGTCCTATATTCCCTTAGATAGGTGCCCAGTTGATTTCAACCCAAAAATGTAGCAACTCTGATTATGAACATGCTCTCGAGCTCTCTAAATTATCATAATGATTATCATCTTTCACTTTTGTTGTTAAGCTTCGTGGGGACGAATAGACGACATTCAAGCGTTGATAGGTGGCATCAGATAGTGTCATTCCATGCTATTGTACAATATCTATGATGTTATCAATGCATTTTCTTCACCGGCGTCCTCTTGCTCTCGTATCGGATCTTCTTTTATGAAGGGCCAGTGCTGGTAGTTGATGGTGTTGCATTCTAACAAGATGACCAAACCATTTGTTATTCTGTCTTTCAACATATGTGGCACGAGGTGTTGATCCCACTGTCTGTTTGACAACATGATTTATTACTCGGTCTCGGATTGTTAAGATGGCAGCTCTTCTCAAGCATCTCATCTCGCAGATGTCACTTTGCGCACGCGTGATTTGGATAATGTTCAAGTTTGACACTGGTAATATACTATTGGTGTAAAAATGTTATTTATTATCTGTCTTTTGCGGACATGGATATATCTGAATATTTCAGTATTTGTGTCAGTTGATAAACAAGAGCATTTGCATATTGACACCTGATTTCGATTTCTGGATCTATTCTGCCATCCTTAGTAATAATACTTTCCAGATATTTAAATAATTTCACTTGCTTCAGAGATGTATAAGGGGCGTTCATTTGAAATCCATTCGTGCCGCACCGCGCGTAATTGCGTAAGTTGACCACGATCATGCCATAGTCATGTGATAAGTACTGACCAATGAATAAAAGAGCAAGTGCTTATCGTCACATGATGCATAGGTTCTGTTTCTGACCGTTGAGAAAATGGCCGCGTTGATCCAAAATCCGCCCAAAGAAGCTCAAAGAGCGGTGATTCAGTTTCTTTCATTTGAAGGATATCGACCAGTGGACATTCATCGAATAATGCAGGCAGCGTACGGTAACAAATGTGTGTCAAAGACAACAGTGACAGACTGGGCACGAATGTTTCGGAAAGGACGTCAGTTTACGACAGATATTCTACGGCCGCGTCAAGCGCATATTGTTGCAACAGAAAAATACCATCCCCAAAATTGATGCAGCAGTACAGATGAAACGTTGTCGAAGCATACGTTCGCTAGCGAAAGAATTTGATGTGTCAATTGGGACAATGCAAAACGTCGTTCGTAAGAAACTGCAATATCGGAAGGTGTGTTCACAGTGGGTACCACGGATGTTGACCGACCACCAAAAAGAGGAACGCATGGGATGATGTTTGAACCACTTGCTGCGTTACAGAGTGGAGGGTGATGTATTTCTTTTCCGCATAGCGGCAAGCGATGAATCATGGTGTCACCACTTTGAGCCTAGCAGCAAATGAGAGAGCATGCAATGGAAGCATGCTGGATCACCAAAATCTAATTCAAGTTACAGGTTTCTGCTGGTAAGGTTATGCTAAGCGCATATTTTACCATGAAGGGCCGATTTTAAAGAACCTGGTGTCAACATCAACTCTACCCACTACTTGCAAACACTAGACAAGCTACAAAAAGCCATTAAGAATAAACGACCCGGCATGCTTTCTCGCGGTGTGATTTTGTTGCACGATAATGCTCGTCCGCATGTCGCAAAGATTGTGCAGGAAGCATTAGCAAGGAAGAAGTGGGAAATTCTGCAACATCCAGCCTGTAGTCCTGATTTGTCACCATGTGATTTTCATTTGTTCGGACCTCTAAAAAAAAATTCTCAAGGGGCAACGATTTCACACAGATGCAGACATAATGAACGCGGTAAACACTTGGTTCAGTGAACAACCACAATCCTTTTTTGCGGACGGCATTCGCCGCCTACCTAAGCAATGGGATGCTTGCCTGAATGCCTACGGCGACTTCTTCTAACCAACCCATGGTGCATAATTCATTCAAAATAAATGCTTTGTTTAATTGTATTACACCTGTAAACGTTTCTTTAATGCTTTTGTAATAAAGCCATTGGAACGGGTTTCAAATGAACGCCCCTAATACTATTTATTTGTACATTTATTGGATCAAGAGATTTCTTAATCTGAATTAATTTACTTGGTTATGTCTATGTTCATGATGTCCAAACGGTGAGTGCAAAACCTGGGTGCTGATAGTTCAACGGAAATTGCTGTCAATCTCTGGCAGTATCATAGAAAGCGGTGTTTGAGTGCTGGACTCACGTCATCACAGTAGACACCATGAACTTGACACAACGTGATATACCACATGTCTCTATCAGCACAAGATACAGACAATAGACATCTTGGTCAAAACAACCTGTTTATCTAGAGTGCCTATAGACAATTGACCACTTGTTGTTGGCTATCGTACTTTCTAAACAAACTGAACCTAGCAGTGCCGCAGAAAGGAAGCTAATAGAAGGCAGTCTTCGTGCTTCGTGGAAGAAGAGACACGGGCTAACTAATACGACTGTACTCGTGAACCTAGTGACGAGGTCAGTAAATGAACCCTTGACCTTTGTAGAGCCAGGAAGATGGCTTAATCTTTTTGTATTGGAGACCCCCTATTGGGTCAATTCTGTCTGTCACTCTGTCTGTAGCTTGCACGTATGTCTTTCTGCCTGTCTGCTCATCTGTTGTCTTGCTGACAAATCCAGTGGTTTGAAATACACCAATGTGTATGTTTGCCCATCTGTTTGAGCTGTCTGTCTGTTTATATGTCTCTAGACTTGCTACGTGGGGAATTCTTCTTAACCCTTTAAAAATAAAACTGGTCCGTTCGTTCTCTATCCATGTTTGTATACTTCTCTTTCTGTTTGTATATCTGTCTATCCAGCAATCTGCTTGGTTACTTTCTTATTCCTCAGTATCCATGTCTGTCTGACTGTCTGTTGTTGTGTCAGTTCCTTTCTTAAGAGTTTATATTTATCTGTGTATTACTTTCACTGTTGGAACATATAATCAGTATGTCACTTCCTCCTGTCAGTATCCTTTAATTTGGCTGTTTGTGATTTACTAGAAATTGGTAGTTTAGTTATTTCTGAACGACCGACACCTCATACCATAGAAATCAACGCAACGCTGTCTGCTTTCATTATGACCTCGGATGATTTCGACAGCGTAAGTCTAATCTTTAAGTTATGAAAATAACTGGTTAAACTGACGACCCTCAACCCTAGATACCTCGTGAACCCACGACCCCGTGTGTGAGGCAGGTAATCCTCCACGTAACGCGGTAGCTGAATCTTTTGATGAAATCAAGCCAATCTGGCATGGCTCTGGTTCGTGTCAATGAAATGAGTATATCAATGGAACACTTGTGAGTTCAATGACCGATTAACCTTCTCCATCATCGATGTTTGACTGTAAACGAATACGTGAATGACACTGGCGACAGAACTGGGTCATCATCACGTATCATAGCGGTAAGCGTAGGCGGTGATGGTTTGCCATCCCACGCCATCACCAGTCCTGGATCAGGTGTGTGTCCTTGTCCAGACACCGCCATACCATCCAGGTATTTATTTATCTCTCAAGCTTTTCATGCTCTTACCCCATACATTTTCCAGTCGTCACTAAGTTTGCATTATTTCCTCTATAACACGCCCCCCCCCCCCCCCCCCCCCCAAAAAAAAAAAAAAAAAAAAAAAAACCCTCTACTGCCTACGACTAATTTCACATAATCTATTTACAATTTTCATTTGCTTCCTGCAGGATTGCTCATTGTCTTTCCTGTCCTTCCACGGCGTAATTTACATTTTCTCCATAAATCACATTTCCACTGCAACAAGTTGTTTCTCCGCTTGTCTGTTTATTATCCACGTTTCACGTGTATATAACAGTACAGATTATATATAACACTTCAACACTCAGTTTGTCATAATAATTAACAGCTTTTTATTTGTCAGCATCTTTTCAATCTTGCAAATGGCCACCTTTGCCATATTGATTCTTGCTGTAATCTCTACAAGGCGTCTCCCATCATATGTTATTACCATTCCGAGATAGTTGTAGCGATTCACTTGTTTTAGAACTAGGTTCTGTAACTTTAAGTTGATTATCTAACACTGTAGGTGGCCTATACAACGATATTTCACCGAAACAAACATCCTAAACGACACAGACCGAAGAACACGCAAGCTTTTGAAGTGTAATGTTATCGCATGGGACAAAAAGTTTGACAACAGAAAAGTAAATTCAGGGGAAATTAGACAATCCTTAAAAATATGTTTTTAATATATACTGTCTTTATTTGCTCATGATATGAACCATTGCGATCTATGATTAATAAAACCAGAGTGCACATTTAAGTGAAATTGACAAAGACGAAGAAGAGGAAATCATGCATAGGCTTTGGTGTATACACACAAGGAGGCAAGTCACTCACTGACGGAAGGAAGGAAAGATGGATATAAACCAACAAGACGTATAACTGCACAGGTCATATTCCCAGATGACGACACAAGCAGTGCTTCTGTTGCACCAGAGAGAAACATCGCTTAAAAAAGAAGAAAAGGCTATCAAAACAATAGCAAAATAGACAATTGACCTTAAATGTAACTAAGGAAACGACGGCCAGTTGAATCCAAGTTTTTGTTTGTTTTTCCCCAAGTCGAATCTAATGGACAGTGGCTAGATATATGTCTACTGTTGGAGACATCATTCAACAATGTAGCTTATGTTTTTATTCCAAATTCTCAAAATACGTCTAATTCCTTCGCTCTGATCTCATGTGGTTAACTTGTTTTACCTTTCTTCTTGGGGGTCGACGTGGCCAAATAGTTACATCGCAAGCCTTGTTCTCATGAGGGAGTGCGTTCGTTTTCACACTTGCATCTTTTGGTTCTCCAATGTTGATTTATTTCTCCCCCCCCCCCCCCCCCCGAGACCACCGAGGGTCGTCGCCTGAGATACTGAGTTCATGCCCTATGTAAGGCTTATGATAGGCGATTAGCTGCATGTGGAGAGATTTAACTATAAGGGATATCATCATCATCATGTGCCGTGCCGGCTGGCGTAGGCGTTCATGGCTCTCCACAGATCTCGGTCTTTGGTTTTCTGGATCAACTCTGCTGCTGATAAATAGCAGTGATATTCCTCCATGCCACCGTCTCAATCCATCCAGCATCATTTCTCTTGGTCTGCCTCTGCCTCTCTTCCCATCGATCTTTCCAGTTGTTACTATGTTATACAATGCCTCTCTTCTCATCACGTGACCGAAGAATAAGAGATATAAACTGGTGTAATGAATTATCCCCCCCCCCCCATTTCTAACCTTTATTCATATGTTTGATGGCATCAGTGCTTTCTTCATTCAGTCTATGCTACTTTTAAACACAACATGTTATGCAATCATTCCGTCTCTTCATTACAGCATATACTTCTGTGTCTGCATGTTTGGTCTTTTATTTCAGACATCCCGTATTTAATCTTAGTCCTCTGCTTCTGGTATACTAATTTGTCTGTGCATGTCATCATCACCTACTTTTGCCGTCAAGCGTCGTGGGGGGGAATAATTCGCGTTCCAGCGCCCGGTGGCGCGGCACTGGATAGTGTCATTCCGTGCGATTGTACAATGTCTTTGATGTCGTCAATCATTTTTCTTCTTGGACATCCTCGTAGCCTCGTCGCAGATGATCTGTGATGTAAGGCCAGTGATGGTAGTTGATGGTGTTGCATTCTAACGACATGGCCAAACCACTTGAACCCTCTGTCTTTCAATAAATGTGGCACAAGGTGTTGATTACACTGTGCGTCTGATAACAGCATTTCTTATTCGGTCTCGGATTGTTAAGTTGGCAGCTCTCCTCAGGCATCTCATTTCACAGGTGTTGATGTTGCGAAAGTGTGATTTGGGTAAGTCCAGGTTTGAGATTGGTAGAATAGGGTTGGTGCATCTGTAATACAATTTAATTCCATTGAGTAAATGATGAAGGAGTTACAGACGCAGTTCGTAGTCCCGCATACCGCGATCGAAACACAGCTGCGAGCAATTTGGCAGCAGTCTGCCTTGCGTTGGTTGTTATGAAATGGTATGTGTGCCTATCATTCAGAAAGTATTGGCAAACTACTGAACGTAAACTTGCCCAGGAATAAGGAAAAACCAAAATATGCTGGGGTTGACTGCTACGTCTTGTAAAGGATATGCAACTAACTTTAAGAAAGAAAATAAAACCCATTAACCAAATTTATATCACCGTTATGCATGTATGTCCTATTTCATTATTTATCTTTACATAATCTTCTTTTTTATTTATGCTGTTTACATTTACCCATTAACTTAACGAATTCTTTAGTGATCTATTTCCTTAGACCTTTATCTTATTTCCGGATATATCTCTTTGCTTGTTTGATGGACTGAGATTTTCAGCAATTCCCATTCTTAATTAATGGTTTGAAGTGTACAGATTGCATATTGTATCTGTTTCTCACAATTACTCTGTATCGTTCTTGATGACTTTACCTGATCATAGATAATCTTTGTTGAGTCTAATGTCCGTAACTTCTGTTTCTCACAATTACTCTGTATCGTTCTTGATGACTTTACCTGATCATAGATAATCTTTGTTGAGTCTAATGTCCGTAACTTCTGTTTCTCACAATTACTCTGTATCGTTCTTGATGACTTTACCTGATCATAGATAATCTTTGTTGAGTCTAATGTCCGTAACTTC
Source organism: Cepaea hortensis (assembly GCA_963921405.1). Lineage (NCBI taxonomy): Eukaryota > Metazoa > Mollusca > Gastropoda > Stylommatophora > Helicidae > Cepaea > Cepaea hortensis. The sequence goes on along the minus strand of OY992887.1, from coordinate 10,639,507 downwards.
TGTTTCTCACAATTACTCTGTATCGTTCTTGATGACTTTACCTGATCATAGATAATCTTTGTTGAGTCTAATGTCCGTAACTTCTGTTTCTCACAATTACTCTGTATCGTTCTTGATGACTTTACCTGATCATAGATAATCTTTGTTGAGTCTAATGTCCGTAACTTCTGTTTCTCTCTGTTCAATCCTACCTTGATGTGCACACACAGTGGAGTACTGTTATTGTCACATTCTGTCACATATTCGCTTTTATCAATGCATTTCCATAAACTGTATTATTAATCAGCGTGTAGTATTATGTCTGACTGTTTTCGTATCAGTGCTTTTATGTGTGCAGTAGTCTCTTCTATTGCTAAAACAAAATGTTTCTAGTTAACATATCATTTCATTTTCCCGGATTGATCCGTTTTTCTCCTCTGTTGTTCCTTATGTCTAAACCGCTTAATCATCATCATCATCATCATCATCATCATCATCATCATCATCATCATCATCATCATCATCATCATCATCATCCAGCAGTTTATCCTGCACTTAACTTTGTCCTCCACGACAACCTTTTCAATGCCTCTCTATCATTAACCAGATGTCCTAAAGTGTTGCTGTCATTTATACATTATCTATCCCATATTGGGTCAGCATTTCCATATACTGTATTATTACAGAGGCCAGGGTCGTGGTTTGAGCGGGCAAAAGAGCAAATTTGTACGACCGTTCGACTAAGTCTCGATAAGCGCCCACTCTCTCTCGATGAGTAGTGGGCCTGCAGTCAGTAAACTGGTATAGCTTTTCGGTCAGTCCTGCCGGCGTAGCTTGAAAGCTCGTCGGTAGGCGTCCAGTGGTTTTGCATGTATCACCTTGTACCGGGAGGGCGCGCTTTAGCGATGCTACTCTTGGCTTGCGTGTGCGTGAACGTCTGTCCTGTCAGTGGCCAGATGCATTGCGAGCTGATGAGGCTCAACGGTAAATCTGGAGATTGTTCGCAACTTAGACGAGTAATATCTTCTGTGGGCAGTTTCTCGCTAGCATGTGTATGTGGCCTGTCCTGGCGGTCAGTCCGTCTCGGTGATGGATATCTGGTTGATCCTATCAGTAATCTACGCTCATTGCTTGTCGCTACGCCTGTCTTAAAACTGAAAATTAAAGGAATTGACGGAAGGGCCGTTTGCACGAAGCTCTCGAGAGCCAATATATAGAGGGATAACTGGCCGTGGCAGCCTAACGTCCACTGCATCTGTGTCCGTCTTCCAGTCGTCTTGCCATGCTCGCCACTGGAGCCAGATGGACGCAGACGAGAGAGCGAGGACGACGGAGTTAGGCGACCACTACCTCGCTATAATCAAACCTAAAGCGCAAGTCATTCGTTCCTCATCAAAAGATGCAGTGAATGAATGGTCCTCGTCATTCATGACGGACGAACAACATCCCATATTGAATCCATTTACGCTGTGGTATTCTTCTTCTCTGATTCCCGAGTATACCTTCCCTCATAATTATGTTTTCCAGACATTTCTGTCTTCTTACTTCCTCAGTTGTCTGTGTATAAATAACCCACCTTCTTTAACTGTGGTGTCTTGTAAGATGTTTTAGCGTCATTAAGTCAAGTTTGCCGTTCTGCGGTATCGATGTGGTGCTGATGTACACGCCTGGTTACGTAAATTGTCACATTATCCTGCGTGTTCTACCATGATTCTATTTCCATATCGGTATAAATGCTATTTGTACATAAAAATCGACTCATGTTACAATTGAATAACGAAAATACAACAATATATTGCACGATTTATTGCCTGGGATATTTCGCTGCATCTCGTCAGGTACTTACTGCAAAAATCACACAACATAAACTACAGTAGTTACATAAATTCTTGAAGCTGAAATATACAACACACATATTCACACATGTGACATCTGATTCTGTTGCAGCTTCAGCCTACTTTTTTGACATCCCGCCATCTGTCTTCGAAAAATTTACTGCTTTTTCCTGCCGCTGTTTTCACCTTCTGTGCACCAGTTGACGCGCCATCTTCAATGTCGCCCCATACATCAGACAGCCAGTCCCTTTTTAGAAGCCCCAGGAGCTCCCTCTTTGGTTCTAAGAGACGCCTATGATCAGTGGCCATCAGGGTTGCCACAAACAGGGAGGACACAAGCAAAATTGTACGTTTCATGTCTGTTAACCTCTTTGTTTGCCCTGCAAATGTGACAGAAAAATATATTAGGAAAACAAATTCAGGAAATGTGTACGGAACATAAACGCAAAAAACGAGTGCTGACAACAGATACAGAAATATATATGGGGAAACACAGAAAATATACGCGGGAACACATACAGAAAATATAAGCGGGAAATAAATATAGAAAGAGAACAGGGACACACATAAAGAAAATATATACTGTATAGAAAGTATCAAAGATCATCTGCGACGAGACCAAGAGGACGTCCAAGAAGACAATGGATTGACGACATCGCAGACGTACAACCACACGGAATGACACTGTCCAGTGCCGCCCACCGGGCGCTGGAACGCAATTATTCCTCCCCACGCTGCTTAACGGCAGAATTGGAAGATAATGATGATGCTGATGATAGACAATATATACTGTTCACAAAACATATACTATATAGAAAATATATACTGTACATAAATTATAGAAATTGTATATAGGGAAAACAAATACAGGATATATATATATATATATATATATATATATATATATATATATATATATATATATATATATATATATACATATATATAAATATATATATATATATATATATATATATATATATATATATATATATGTCTCAACGTTTATGCACCCTCGCACGAAACACTGGCACCTCAGTGACTACGTCATCGTCAGGAGTGACAGACAAGGCGTTCGGGTGACGAAATCCATGTGTGATGCCGAATGTTGGACAGATCATCCTCTGATTATTTAAAAAAAAATAAACGTACACATCAGACCACCACGGCGTCCTCACGGTGTGGAAAGTGGAAAGTAGAAAGTGGAAAGAAAAAACAGCTAACTGTCACCCTCTTAAATAGTAATTTGTAGTTTGAGAATATGCTGGAGGACCGCGTCAGGTCCAGAGCGGCAGTTAAACTAGACGTGGAAACAGAGTGGATAGCCTTACAGGACACAATCTACAACAATGCTGTGGAAATCCTGGGTCCAGCCCCCGAAAGCATAAAGACTGGTTCGATGAAAATTCTGAAGACATCAACCACTGGCTGGCCGAGAAACAACTTCTCCACAAGGCATATTTGAACAGTCACGCAACAGAAACTTCAGGACATATGTGGAACTCTTGGCTGAGCAATGAAGCTGATGAGCCTGATATTAAAAACTTCTATGACTTACTAAAAGCGGTCTATTGCTGCCATGAGTCTCATACACAGAGAATTGAGCAAGTTCAACAGAAGTTAAATGTTAAGGGAAAGTTACACTAAAACACTTGTGCACGTACTGAACGCACGAGTGCACGGATAGTAAACATGACGTAAAAACGGACAAGAGCAGAGTTGGACAGAAACGGCAAGAAGGAGGAACATCGAAGCAGAGTTCTGAGAAGATAATTTCTAGAAGTGGACATCAACGAAGCGTTAGGGCAGTTATAACATTGAAGAACACATCAATTAACTATGAAGGATAACAGGGAACCAAGTATGGATTGACAGGCAGTGTATTCTATGAAACTAATATATGTAATAGCTAGGCGGTTGAATCCAGCCGTTACCATGGCCAGCAGACCGTTGGGGAAGTTACCTAGACCATTTGCGAGTCGGCAATCAATTGTATCGTGAGTAAAGTATATAAAATGTGTGACTGTTGACTGAGTTGAATGTGAAGCAAAGCAGTGGCCTGCTTGACGATAATGCTGTATACTAAGTGTTATGAGGGAACTTAAGGTTCCCATGGGGATGCGCACACTGTCGGAGACCGGCATGTTGGGGACACGTTGTGACACTGCTCACGAATAAAACTTGGACTGTATTGGGACGCACTTGCCTTCTGTTCTTTGTGATCATTTCAATTGTCAACTGACTCACGTATATGTACGTGCAGGAGGGAGTTTGAGCCCTCTCAGAGAGAATGTGGATTTTTGTGGCCATGCTAGATTAACGAGCAAAGTCATCAAATATACCATCTTCTTACTTCAAACCGCTACATATCATAGGAGATGAAGTTATGCCAGCGACTTATCATAGACATGCATAATTAAGCCAATACTACATTAATGGAAGAGACGAGGTCCATGGCAATTGCATAGTCCATATCCGTATTGAAAATGAGGGAACATTGCTCACTGACAAGAAAGAAATCCTACAACTCTTGGCAGAACAGTTTAGCAACATCCTAAATGCAACCTCTTCCATCAATGACGAAACCATTAACTGCCTTCCCCAAGTCCCCACTAATGATACTCTCACTGTCTTACCAACCATAGTGGAAATTAACATATCTATCCATCAACCTTCCAGTGGTAAGGGCCTGGTCCTGACTCAATCCTGGCAGATATCTACAAAGCAGATAGACCGGTTCTGATAGAGCAGCTTCACCAAGTATTTACAAACATAAGGGTGAACGAACGAGACCATGCCACAAAATTTCAAAGACGCTTCAATAGTCCGCCTTTACAAACGTAAAGGAAACCGCCAATCCTGTGACAACCACCGAGGCATCTCCTTGCTCTTAATTGCAGGGAAGATACTCGCAATCGCCTCACAGCACATCTCGACCATGGTCTTCTTCCTGAGAGTCAATGTGGCTTCAGAAAAGAACGAGGAACTGTTGACATGATTTTCGCTGCAAGGCAGCTGCAAGAGAAATGTCAGGAACAGAACTCTGAACTGGTCTCTATTTGTATTGATCTTACCAAGGCTTTTGATACAGTCAGCAGAGAAGGAATGTGGAAGATTATGGCGAAATATGGCTGTCGAAGAAAGTTTATCCAAACAGTGCTGCTATTTCATGACGGTATGCAGGCAAGAGTCCAAGAAAATGGCGAACGGTCTGAGCCCTGTCCTGCCACCAATGGAGTGGGAACAAGGCTGTGTCCTAACACAAGCACTGTTTAACCTCATGTTTTCAACTACGCTGACCAATGCCTTCGAAAACAACGATATTGGAATAGACATTCCAAGTTTACACTCTAGTTAGAGCAGCTCAAGCATTCGATACATTACATCTTCAGCTAAAATAAATATAAAATGAATTCCATCAAGTATTTCTGCACGTCGTGCCTGGTAATATGTGTGTTGATATGTGGTGTCATTTGTCAGTTACTAATTGATCTGTAAAACCTAGTTGTAAAGTGATATTACCAAATGTACAAAACCTGTACTGTCATATACATGTGAAACATGGACAATACTCAGACAGGCTGAGGAACATCTAATGGTAGTGGACCTGTGATTTCTTAGGAAATTGAATAAAATTGGGTGGAACTGCGGTAAAGCTGTGAAAATGTAAACAATATAGAATGACACAAAGTAATGCGGCTTTACATAACAGATTTACGATACATACAGGACGTTGCGGTGATTAGCCTTCATCAGCAAACAAACACATGTGTCCACATGCCCCATGTAGCATATCACAGTAGCTATACCAACCTCTCTCTCTCTCTCTCTCTCTCTCTCTCTCTCTCTCTCTCTCTCTCTCTCTCTCTCTCTCTCTCTCACTATCTCTCTCTCTCTCTCTCTCTCTCTCTCTCTCTCTCTCTCTCTCTCTCTCTCTCCTCTTATATATACCTTGCCCATGCCCATGTACACTATTGTATAAATGTCTGTTGATCAGTGTATATGTATGTATGTGTGCTCACGCATATAAGTCCACCCAGACTTTAGGACACGCCTCACAATAACATATATGAGTGCATAATGTGGCTTGCACCCACTCATGCTTCGTTAACACATCCACTGAGATTGCTTAGATACCATTATCAGACCATTATCACAGGTTGCCGTCCTGCCCTCCTGCCTCCCCCTCCCCTTTCTTTCAATGTGCTCGCTCAACCGTTATACCTATCACCCTGTCATCATCCTTCATCTCGCTCACTCGGTTGGGTATAAAAAGAAGACATCGCCGATACTTTGAGTTACACACAGATCGGAATTGTGAGGTAAGTATGAAAATTTTTTCCAATTCTCATTTTCTCTTCATTGCTTTCATTATTTCACCCTTTTGTTCTTCTAGTCCTGTCGTCACCTTTTGATGTAGTCACAGGAGATCTCCTTGACTAAATGTTGTGTTTGTGAATGTGTTTGATTGCTGATGAAGGCTAATCGTCGCAACGTCCTGTACGTGTCGTAAATCTGTTATGTAAAGCTGCACTACTTTGTGTCATTTTATATTGTTTAGGAAAATGAACAGGTTCTATAAGAAACAAATGAAAAACCGACTTACGGTTTTCATTTGTTTCTTATTGGAAGTGCTCATCGGCTTCTCTGCCCGTCCATGATACTCTTTGAATTGTCCAAAGAAGCCACAGGTCCACTAGTATTAGAAATTAGGCGTGGAGAGTCAACAATTCTTGCGCACGTTATGGGGAGAAATAGACTTAAAAACTTAGTGGCAACTGGCAAGTGACTAATGGGAAAACAAAGAGGGGAAGGCAGAGAAATAAACATTTTGATGGCTTGGCCACTTGTCAAAATCGAAACAAAAGACAGGGCTGATCGCCGACTACTGCGATCGTGTGAGACGGCGAAACAAGACCGCCCACTCTTATCGGCATGCACATGATGATTATTACAGAAATTTTCATAACATTTAAATTCAGAAGTCTGAAAATTGTTCCAAATAACTGAACTGCGTGTACACACTTACCAGACTGAATACCCTGGGAAATATCGGTTTTATAAATGTGTATTATAGTCTTTATTATTGTGAAATGTTTGTCCGGCAATCGTGTGTTATTTGTGTAGATCATTTATGTCAAACATTACCCTAGATTTACAGCTGGCTTTCCCAGCCAGTTATGGTTATCGCGTGTCGTTGTTATGGATCATTAGTGTTAAGCATTACCGGAGATGTAAAGCTTGACTCCCCAGTCATTTAACGATAAATGAGCTTTAGCCGAGCGACAACAATCAACTCAATGATGTTATCGTGTTGTCACTGGCGCCGGGTCTGTTGGTTTCTATGTTTGAAGTGCAGGAGTTGGAGCACTTGCCGTAACTTCACCCCTACTATAATTATTGAAGTTCTGAAGTTGCGGCACTTGCCGTAACTTCACCCCTACTATAATTATTTAAGTTCGGGAGTTGCGGGACTTGCCGTAGCTTCATCCCTAATATAGTTATTGAAGTTCAGGAGTTTGGGAACTTGCCGTAACTTCACTCCTACTATAATTATTGAAGTTCAGGAGTTGGGGCACTTGCCGTTACTTCACCCCTACTATAATTATTGAAGTTCAGGAGTTGGGGCAATTGCCGTGACTTCATCCCTAGCATAATTATTGCGGAGGGGAATGGATAGGGGGTGAGAGTGGGGGGGGGGGGGATGGTGGGGGAGCTGCTGGTGAAGTGGTTAATCCGCCTGCCCAGCTCTTTGAAGAGTGTGGGTTCGATACCGGATTGTACAATTCACGAATGCAATTTTTCTCGGAGACTTTTGAGGGTCGTTGCTGGAGCTACAAAGTTCGTGCTTTGTACAACGCTTTCGTCAGGCTGCTCTGCTGAAAGAGATCGAGCCGCGGAGTATTAACCCACTACAGTAAAGACGATCCTTTACGATTACTACGGTAAAATTCAATTAATGTTCACAGATGCCTAGCCTTCACACTCTAATTGTGATGATATATGTAATCAGACAAGAATGCTTGCCAGTCATTTACATTCGATTCTAAAGTTATCACATGTTGTATCTTCAACGTTCACAGTGAGAGTGACATTCGATGGTTTGTGTCTGTTTAAAGATAAGCTGACGGGTAACGAAAAACGTGTTGATATTCCTACTGCCTTTTGACGATTCTCTGGTCTGTGCAGACAATGCACGGCAAATGCCAACGTTAATTCCCCAAACACAAACCATCCTGATGAGAGAAAAATGCCACTGGATGCAAGGTCTAGACCAGGGGTGGACAACACGAGGCCCGCGGGCCGGATGCGGCCCGCCGGGAGTCATGTTGCGGCCCGCGGAGTGGGAAGCGACGATGTGGTCGAGGCTGTAGCACGCTTGCTTGCTTAATTTAATTTAAAAAAAAAAAATTAGGTGAATGGCCCGGCAGGAAATATTATTTCTGAAATTTGGCCTGCCTGCTAAAAAGGTTGGCCCCTTCTGGTCTAGACAAATTGCGTTGCCAATATCACCTGGTCTATATGCAGGCCTAGCCGGACGCCGGTCCTCTAGCGGTCAGCTCTGTGTTAAGGGTGAATCAACACACACGAGATGTAGAATCGGTAAGCTTTAGTAGAACACGATCACAAGGGATACAACGGACGTTACGGCTACAGCCTGCGTCAGCACACTAATAACACACATACGCTGATACCACTACAGCTCTATGCTATACAGTGATACAAGTACAGCTCACTGCTATACAGTGATACAAGTACAGCTCCGTACTATACAGTGATACAACTATAACTCCATGCTATACAGTGATACAACTATAACTCCATGCTATACAGTGATACAACTATAACTCCATGCTATACAGTGATACAACTATAACTCCATGCTATACAGTGATACAACTATAACTCCATGCTATACAGTGATACAACTATAACTCCATGCTATACAGTGATACAACTATAACTCCATGCTATACAGTGATACAACTATAACTCCATGCTATACAGTGATACAACTATAACTCCATGCTATACAGTGATACAACTATAACTTCTTGCTATACAGTGATACAACTATAACTCCATGCTATACAGTGATACAACTATAACTCCATGCTATACAGTGATACAACTATAACTCCATGCTATACAGTGATACAACTATAACTCCATGCTATACAGTTTTACAACTACATCTCACTGCTATACAGTGATACACTACACCTCCATGCTATACAGTGATACAACTACAGCTCCATGCTATACAGTGATACAACTATAGCTCCGTGCTATACATTGATACACTACAGCTCCATGCTATACAGTGATACAAATATAACTCCATGCTATACAGTGCCTGATTGAGGACGAGACCCTAGCAATCATTTGGAAGTTGAATTTTAGTTTCATGTAGGTTACGGAACTTTGCCATTAACCCCAGCATTGTGATTGTTGCGTGTGATTTACTAGGTAATGTTACGGCTAGATTGAGTCAATCCTTATGTTCAGAAGCAAATCATGGACAATTAACAGACAAGTAACGAATAACGCGGAAGCTGTGGAGTTGTGGACTTACAGCACAATGACGAGGGCACTGTGAACGGATAGGAAGAGCAACTAAGATATCTTGACAGAAGTTAATTCACAAAGAGAACTGGTTACTCGCATTAGAAAAGAAAGTCCACACATTATGTGAGCATGTCATGAGAACAGGACAGCTGGGGTATGTCGTCACAACCGGAAGGTTGAAGGAGAAAAGAGGCAGTGGTGAGAGAGTTTGACATCATGGCATCAAGCACCGTCGGTATTATAAATAATTCGCCTTACAAGAGACTGCTGTGGGCCGACATGATCACCAACAGCACACGGCAGGGACTATAAGAAGATTGGCAGTACACGAGACAGAAGGCTGTGGGCAGACATGATTACCAACACCACACGTCATGGCCTATAAGAAGATTGGCAGTACACGAGACAGAAGGCTGTGGGCAGACATGATTACCAACACCACACGGCATGGCCTATAAGAAGATTGGCAGTACACGAGACAGAAGGCTGTGGGCAGACATGATTACCAACACCACACGGCATGGACTATAAGAAGACTGGCAGTACCAGAGATAGAAGGCTGTGGACCGACATGATCACCAACGCCACACGGCATGGACTATAAGAAGATTGGCAGTACCAGAGATAGAAGGCTGTGGACCGACATGATCACCAACGCCACACGGCATGGACTATAAGAAGATTGGCAGTACCAGAGATAGAAGGCTGTGGACCGACATGATCACCAACACCAAACTAAATTGGCTTTAAGAGTAAGAAAAATGTTTGAAATAAATTGCAAGCAATATTCCATCCATCCATTATGTGCCATGCCGATAAGTGTGGGCGGTCATGATTCGCCATTTAATTCTATCACTAGAGTCGTGGATCAGCTAAGTGTTCTTGTCTCGACCATGCCACATGGCTAAGTACTCCAGGTATTTACTCCTCTGTCTTCCCCTCATTCTCTTCACCTCGATCTTGCCAGTTGTCACCAAGCTCTCCAATTTATTTCTTCTCATAACTTGCCCAAAAGATGTTGACTGTTTACGTATAATTTCTAATCAGTTTACGATTTTCATTTGTTTCTTGTGGGATTTGGTCATTGTTTTTCCTGTATGTTCATTGTATTCTTTGCATTCTCATCAGAAACCACACTCATCAGATGTTTCTTAGCTTGACTGCTCATTGTCCACGCTTCACATCCATACAAAAGTACAGACTATATGTAGCAACTCAACAATATTTTTCTCGTAGCAACTGGGACTTTTTAATTGGTCAGAATGGCGATTCTTGTTCTAATCTCTTCATGGCATCTCCCATCAGATGTTATGCATATTAGGAGATGATTGTACCGATTCACTTGTTTAAGAATATTGCCTTTTACTTGCATATTACATTGTGGTATTTCCTTCGTCCTAGTGACGACCATAATCTGTGTCTTCTTACAATTTAATTCTAACCCTAGTTGTTCACTGTGTGCAACAACCGCATCTAATAAATGTTGCAGACCTCATTGTCTGCAATCAATACTGTATCATCTACATATCTAACGTTATTGATGTTTCGTCTTCCGATGATGATTTCATTCATATCTTCAATATTTCTGAAAATATTTTCACTGTACAGAGAAAACAGATCTGGAGACATTACACATCCCTGTCTCACATCTCTCTTGATAGGCTGATATTGACCTACTTCATTATCTATTCTTATGGCAGCTTGTTGTTTCCAATATATTTTAGTTACAAGTCGATACCGCAAGGTAAAATAAGAACCTGATGAGATAAGAAGGTCTTTCCATCAATTTGTAGATCTGCAAGCATCCTTATCATGTTGACATGTCTTTCTTTATCGAAAGCCTTTGTGTAGTCAATAAAGCAAAGATGTAGATCTTTGTTTACTTCTATAGAACGTTCAATTACTGTTCTCAGTAAATACACAGCATTTACTATACCTTTGTCTTATACAAACCCACATTGTTCTCGTATTTCAGGTTGTATTTTTCTTCCTAACTCTTTGCATGATAATTCTTTGCAAAATCAATGTGATGTGACTCATTGTTGGATGTTGATCACACTCCAAGGCTCCTATTTTTTTGGATTGCAATAAATACCAGAATTACATAATTTAGGAGGTATATCTCCAGTATCATATATTGTGTTCAGGATTCAGGTAACTTTATTCTATATTATTCTAAAGCATTAACCATTTCTGTTGTGGTGTTGTCCGAACCGGTGGTCTTGCTAGTTTTTAAATGGTTAAGAGCATTCTGAACCTCCATCTTCAAAATTGATGGTCCATCATTATTATATATACTGTTCTTCCCTGTTATTATCATAACTGTTTTTCACACCATCTGACCATACTTGTAAAATGTGATCTTTTTCTATTATAATGTTTCTATCTTTTTTGTTTTTAGGCAGCCAGTTGATGTACCTGTTATTTTATTAGTAAGTTTCTGAATTCATTTGTGCGTTAATTTTGTGTTGTGCATGTTCTATGCAATTTTTATCAAGCCACGCTTATTTTGCCTGCTTAAATAATGTTATGACTTTTCTGTGAATTTCTTCATATTTGGCAGGATTATTTTTGTTGTGTCTTCTTGTTTCCATTAGTTGTAAAACTTCTCCAGTCATCGATATCGTACGACCCACTTTCTTTAATTTTGGAATAGTTGTTTCTGCAGCCAAACTGATTGAATTCTTCAACATTTCCCATTGATCATCCACATCTTAAAATATGATCTCTAGATCTGACAATATATAACATCTGTGCTTTGCTTTTATGTGCATTGCACCAGTAATGTCAGATGCTACTGCTATATTTACGATTATATAAAATATGTTAGCACGCGTAAACATCCTTATTTCATGTTGGTTTTATTGTGTCTTATTGCAGCTGTAAAACAATGTCCCGAGGCAATTTGCTGCTAAGGGTCTGTTATATGATAGGGGCATGAGATCTTGTAGGCGTGAATGCAGACAGGAATAGGTAATGAATCTTTATAGAAGCATCACATCTTGTAGGCGTGAATGCAGACAGGAATAGGTAATCAATCCTTATAGGACAATCACATCTTGTCGCCCTGAATGCAGACAGGAATAGGTAATTAATCCTTATAGAAGCATCACATCTTCTAGGGGTGAATACAGAAAGGAATAGGTAGTCAATCCTTATAGGAGCATCACTCTTGTAGACGTCTTGAAAACGACGACGGCGATGTTGATGATGATGATTACGATAACCACGATGACAATTGTGATGATGATGATGATGATGATGATGATGATGATGATGATGATGATGATGATGATGATGACGATGCTGATGACGATGATGATGATGCTGATGATGATGATGATGATGATGATGTTGATTATGATGATGATGATGATGATGATGATGATGATGATGATGATGATGATGATGATGATGATGATGCTGACAGTGATGTTGATGACAATGGTAATGATGATGACGATAGTGTGATGATGTGTATGCTGATTATGATGATGATGACGATGATGATGATGAGGATGATAATGATGACGATGATGATGATAATGACGATGAAGATGATGATGATAATTATGACGAGGATGCTGATAATGATTATGCATTCAAATTATGACGAGATTTCCTACAACAAATCAGATTGCAATTCCCTTAATCTGGGATCACGTATCTCACAGTTCAAGGACAGCAGACGTAAGCCGGGAACTGTTGAATTCTCGAGTGAGTGTCGGCATTAGCAAGTTTCTTCGACTTCCGGAAAGACGGGACAGATAATGAACTAACGATACAGAAATTAATAAGTTGATCATCATCATCATTCATGATGATGATGATGATCAACTCATTAATTTCTGTAACGTTAGTTCATTATCTGAGTTGATAAGTAAAGTAAATTAAATGCCCTTAGTACACGCCAAAGGAGATCTGGGCGTATGGCTCTAGGCCAAATGGCACTCAATGGCTAGTGTGGCCGGTACTAGGCCGGCCGCCTTTACTTGCTAAGGCATGTCCTTGTACTCATTATATAGGGTGTATTCGTAATGACTGTCGGGTGTTTGAAAATGTTGTCGGTCCAAGTTTTGTATTCATCCTCTATGGATTTCATGCAACATAAAAGGTAAATACAAAACTTGGAAAAGCAATATTTTCAAAAACCCCACAGTCATTAAAAATACATTCTGTAGGTCGGGCCGACCTCGGAGCCCAGGCCAATTATAAAAGATAGGAAATTGTGCGGACCGAACTCGAGACCACCGATACCGTAGGCGGACGAATGAGTTGATGGATGAGTAGACGAGCATGTATGGGGAATTGGAGAAAGATCGAGAGTCTTTCTGGTGTGCCATGATGAGTGCTACCATCTGTAAAACACCGGCAATATGATGATGATGTGGCTGGTTAAAGTAATTTACAAGCAGATAAGAAAATAAAGGAAACATGCGAACATAATTACAAATTGAGAGGACATAGCAAGAAATGAGGAACGAGCTCTGAACTAATATTAGCACTCAAAGTTGTAGATTAAGTTCCCCCCTATGAAGTATCTCCACCTTGTCGTGGTAGAGGGGCTTGCATGTTCCAGTGACCCCAAGAGCTATGCCGACCGACGGTAGCACAGTGTCGGACAGGTCATGGGGTGCTGGAACCAGACCAAGAGAGACACAAACCTGCTGTTCCGCGGGTAGTCTGGGGACAGGCAGTCAAAAGTCCGAATCAGGCGCACAATGCCACAACATTCTTGGTCCAGACACTACGCCTCTCAGCTGAGGGATATGGCTGAACGCCTCCAAGTCAATATCCCCCGGATATGTGAGCCGGGCTGACACTCACCCACTGCCAGATGGAGGTGAGATGCTAAGCCTGCTACATGCTTCATCAAGACACCTGTTCGAAGGCTCTCACCCGAGTGATATGAGGTCCCCCGGATGAGAGGGCCTGGCCATTACTCGCTCTCTGCTGCATGGAGGTAAGGTGCTGAGCCGGAAGCACATTTAGCCTACCTCGTGAGCGTTAATAAAGGTGAAAAAGCCTCCTAATCGCACACAGTGGTTACGATGCAAGTCTGTATAAAAAAACTCATTGAGTGAGTATAGCCAAAGGTGGAGAAACGTCTCTTTAACACGAAATGGAACGCTTAGCTAGCGAATCCATTACGTGGAAGTCCGGAGCGAAAAGCTGCAGAGTGGATGTCGTCTGCAGACTAAGGTAGAAAACGTCTCATTAACATGAAATGGAATGCTTGGCTAGCGAATCCATTACGTCGAACTCCGAAGCGAAAGCTTGCTGAGCGGATGTCGGCTGCAGACTGACCATTCATGGTCTGTGCGGGCAGCGGCCAGGGGCGAACGAAATATCCAATATATGGAAGCGAGGAATTAAAGCTGCCATGTGCAGGACGTGGCGATTCCTTGGGTGAGCCCAGTCTCAGAGCGCTACGTGCTGGCTCTGCAATTATCGAAGCCTCCTTGGATGACGGAAAATGCTTAGGATTGTCCCTGCCTTCCCTTGATGGGTGACCGTAAAGTCTTTGGCCGTTCTAATTTGACCAGCAGAGATGTGGACGACACCATAGCATTCAGAGTCCAATGTCACTCGAAACCACGGAAAGGCAAACCTGTTTACCAAACGCCAGCTGAAGTCGCATGTACCGGGCTAAGGACGCAAATAAATCAGACACTTCTTCTTCTTCTTTCGTTCGCCTGAAATATGTTTATAACTGCAATGTTGTCTCTTGTATGAATCTAACAGTCCTTTTTAGTTCACTCAGCGGTCCATAGAGTTTATCTTCCACTGTTGTCTCTATAGGCCAGAAGGTTCGCCTGGATATGTTGTAGTTTGGGCAGTCCTGGAGTATGTGCTCTGCTGTCTGCGACGCCAAACAACATGTGCACATGGCTGAGTCACCAATCTTGAATTTTGAATATATGTGTGGCGTAATCTATTGTGTCCTGTTCTGAGGCGCAGAAGAATGACTTGTTCTGGTAAAAAATTAGTCAGGCTGGTCTAACTTTCTATTGTCTCTATACTTCCACCGGAACCAGATTGGTTAGGGTGGTTAATTCCTAGACAGCAAAAGGAATGTATTCATGTGATGATTGTCTAAATACATCTACATACACCCACACTAGGTATCCGAGGCAGAAGGGTGAAAAGTGACAAACACAAGAACACCAAACTCTTCGGTTGTTTGTCTGAGCTTTAATTCAGTATTCAGGTTAGTTACCATTGCAGTCTGAGCATCTTCCAATAACCTTGGAGGTGTCATAGAGTACTTACCTGAGGTATCCTGATATGCTTAGACCATCTTCCAATAACCTTGGAGGTGTCATAGAGTACTTATCTGAGGTATCCTGATATGCTTAGAGCATCTTCCAATAACCTTGGAGGTGTCATAGAGTACTTACCTGAGGTATCCTGATATGCTTAGAGCATCTTCCAATAACCTTGGAGGTGTCATAGAGTACTTATCTGAGGTATCCTGATATGCTTAGAGCATCTTCCAATAACCTTGGAGGTGTCATAGAGTACTTATCTGAGGTATCCTGATATGCTTAGAGCATCTTAAAATAACCTTGGAGGTGTCATAGAGTACTTATCTGAGGTATCCTGATATGCTTAGAGCATCTTCCAATAACCTTGGAGGTGTCATAGAGTACTTACCTGAGGTATCCTGATATGGTTAGAGCATCTTCCAATAACCTTGGAGGTGTCATAGAGTACTTACCTGAGGTATCCTGATATGCTTAGAGCATCTTCCAATAACCTTGGAGGTGTCATAGAGTACTTACCTGAGGTATCCTGATATGCTTAGAGCATCTTCCAATAACCTTGGAGGTGTCATAGAGTACTTATCTGAGGTATCCTGATATGCTTAGAGCATCTTCCAATAACCTTGGAGGTGTCATAGAGTACTTATCTGAGGTATCCTGATATGCTTAGAGCATCTTCCAATAACCTTGGAGGTGTCATAGAGTACTTACCTGAGGTATCCTGATATGCTTAGAGCATCTTCCAATAACCTTGGAGGTGTCATAGAGTACTTATCTGAGGTATCCTGATATGCTTATGTCATAGAGTACTTACCTGAGGTATCCTGATATGCTTATGTCATAGAGTACTTACCTGAGGTATCCTGATATGCTTATGTCATAGAGTACTTACCTGAGGTATCCTGATATGCTTATGTCATAGAGTACTTACCTGAGGTATCCTGATATGCTTAGAGCATCTTCCAATAACCTTGGAGGTGTCATAGAGTACTTACCTGAGGTATCCTGATATGCTTATGTCATAGAGTACTTACCTGAGGTATCCTGATATGCTTAGAGCATCTTCCAATAACCTTGGAGGTGTCATAGAGTACTTATCTGAGGTATCCTGATATGCTTATGTCATAGAGTA
The DNA here is from genome assembly GCA_963921405.1 of Cepaea hortensis. NCBI lineage: Eukaryota > Metazoa > Mollusca > Gastropoda > Stylommatophora > Helicidae > Cepaea > Cepaea hortensis. The sequence continues at coordinate 10,622,726 of OY992887.1, read as the reverse complement.
CTTACCTGAGGTATCCTGATATGCTTATGTCATAGAGTACTTATCTGAGGTATCCTGATATGCTTATATCATAGAGTACTTATCTGAGGTATCCTGATATGCTTATGTGATAGAGTACTTACCTGAGGTATCCTGATATGCTTATGTCATAGAGTACTTACCTGAGGTATCCTGATATGCTTATGTCATAGAGTACTTACCTGAGGTATCCTGATATGCTTAGAGCATCTTCCAATAACCTTGGAGGTGTCATAGAGTACTTACCTGAGGTATCCTGATATGTTTATGTCATAGAGTACTTACCTGAGGTATCCTGATATGCTTAGAGCATCTTCCAATAACCTTGGAGGTGTCATAGAGTACTTATCTGAGGTATCCTGATATGCTTATGTCATAGAGTACTTACCTGAGGTATCCTGATATGCTTATGTCATAGAGTACTTATCTGAGGTATCCTGATATGCTTATATCATAGAGTACTTATCTGAGGTATCCTGATATGCTTATGTGATAGAGTACTTACCTGAGGTATCCTGATATGCTTATGTCATAGAGTACTTACCTGAGGTATCCTGATATGCTTATGTCATAGAGTACTTACCTGAGGTATCCTGATATGCTTAGAGCATCTTCCAATAACCTTGGAGGTGTCATAGAGTACTTACCTGAGGTATCCTGATATGTTTATGTCATAGAGTACTTACCTGAGGTATCCTGATATGCTTAGAGCATCTTCCAATAACCTTGGAGGTGTCATAGAGTACTTATCTGAGGTATCCTGATATGCTTATGTCATAGAGTACTTACCTGAGGTATCCTGATATGCTTATGTCATAGAGTACTTATCTGAGGTATCCTGATATGCTTATGTCATAGAGTACTTATCTGAGGTATCCTGATATGCTTATATCATAGAGTACTTATCTGAGGTATCCTGATATGCTTATGTCATAGAGTACTTACCTGAGGTATCCTGATATGCTTATATCATAGAGTACTTACCTGAGGTATCCTGATATGCTTATGTCATAGAGTACTTATCTGAGGTATCCTGATATGCTTATGTCATAGAGTACTTATCTGAGGTATCCTGATATGCTTATCAACTTTTCTGATGAGATAGCATGTGACTAAGAAAGATGATTCAGGCCATACCACTTGCTGATCTCTATAGGAGGTATGTAATTTCACATTCCGCATGAATGGACCCTGTCACTATATCTATTATCTATTAGGTATGAGATGGTAGGGAACGTGTCATCCTACTTACTATTTACTAGGTATGAGACACGTAGCTGAAAAGCTCCTGGACTTAAGTTAGGATTACTAAATATTGTAACCTAACCTGTCGGTGGCTTCGTGGCTTAAAAGTTATGACTTTTCTCCGTAATCTCGTATACTCTCGTCGGTAACGTGATGAAGGCGAGAATCAGCAGTGGTTCGAATCGCATCGGTAACTTATGGGGTATGTGAGCCGGCCGCTCAGAAAGCAATGACAAACTACTGAGCGTAATCTTGCCAAGAAATCAACATACAGCTGGAAGATGCTGGTGTTGACAGCGATGTCCTGTAAAAAAAAAAAAAAAAAAAAACCTGTCGGTGAGATATGGTCTGGGAGTTTAGACATAGTGGTCTGAGCTCGAGGGGCTGACCACGGAAGAGAGGAAGTCCGTGTGTTATATTGATGCAGTATGTATTATTCAGGGTGTGGTGGATGTGTACACCTGGCCTGTTCTTGAGTATAGCCAAAGTGATGACGATGACGATGATGATGACGATGATAATGATGAGGATGATAATGATGTGTCATTTTAGTAGTCGTTGAGTAATCCTAATGCCGTTAACTGGGTGATGTGGGCGACTGCCCTCTGTTGTTGCTGATTCCTGTTGTTGCTGATTCCTGTTGTTGCTGATTCCTGTTGTTGCTGATTCCTGTTGGCGGTTGGCTGTCCGCCTTTGCTGTGTGCTGTGGACTAGTTGCTATTGCTGTTTAGAAGAGCCCCGAAGGCATCACACAGGATCAGGTGAATGTGTCATAACCCTGTGTTTGCAAACTGACATTCAATCATGCATGGACAGAACTCCAGAGGGATGATGAGATCGTCTACCAGACTACTCTCGCCCAGCTAACTGTTCATGTCTGTTTGTCTGTCTGTTAGCTGTCTGTTGGGCAGAGTTCGAATCTTCAATAAAGATTATAGATTCGCTTTTATAGGAGTGTTCTCTTATAGTCAGTTAGGTGTCTTCTTGTATCCACAGTCGTGATATGGGAAGCGACGTCCGGGAACCGTCCTGGGGACAATTGATGGAAAGAGTAGACCGAAGTTAATCTAGAACCCCAACTAAATAGTATCTGCAACTACTGAGACCCAGGCCATTGTTGTCACAAGATATATCAGGCACAACGCAAAAACGTCCGAGTGAAATGTCCTTCGGGCCCGGTACAGCTCTGACTACTTTGTCTTCCGGGCACAGCAACCAGCACAAAGCCGAACCGAAACATCGTTGAGTAGATGCCGTCTGCAGACCGACCATTCCTGGTTTGTGCGGAGAGCGGCCCGTAGCGAACGAAATGCCTAATTCATTGAAGTGAGAAAATAAAGCAACCATGAGCAGGACGTGGCGATTCCCTCGGTGAGCCCAGTAAGAGAGCGCTATTTGTTGGCTCTGCAACTATGGAAGACACCCTGGATGGCGGATAATGCCCATTGACTGCCCCTGGCTTCCCTTGAGGACTGACCGTGAAGTATTCGACAGTTCCAACTTGACCAGCTGGGATGTGGACGGACCACAAAAGTTCCCCCCCCCCCCCCCCGCTAGAATGCTAGCCTGGTTAAAAAACGCACGCAAAAGTCCGATGTGTTGGCCTAAGGGTTTTGGCCCAAGGGTGCATATCGAGACACAACGCAATTACGTCTGGGAAAAAAAAAAAAAACTTCGGATGAACGCAGAAGAAGAAGAAGATTCAGTTCCGTTCAGTATTTACGAAAAATAAAAAACAAATTCGGCCTCGTTCGATTTGCTTCTTCGGCGTCGGTTATAATTGAGGTCCGTTTTCGTGTTTTATTTTGTGGACTTTGATTATCTCTGCTTTCTTTGCCTTCTTTCGATGTAGCCCTAAGCAGGGCTGGCTATAATTTTCCCTCTGTGATTGGGTCTTTTGGGGCTCGAGCTGACATGCATTGTATTTATTATGATGAGTTCCTCGTGATGAGAACCGGTCTTGACATGGACGTGCCAGATTCATCAGTTGTATAACAATCGTACGTACGCACGAAGCCACAAGGAGCTATATAAAAGGGTATTATCTTTTCAAATGGTAGGCAGGTCATTTCCTGTCGGACACACAGGGTCATCAAGGCCAAGGTTTATGTAAATTACTACTCGTCTGATCGTCTGTCTACCGTTGCTAACCTGAGATCACCAGCAACTAACTTTAGGCTGCTCTTAAACCCAGTACGGTGCATGATGGTGGAAATGACCATGTGTTCATATGCACCCACTGTGAACGAACATTTACATCGCGAATTGGCCTTATCTGTCACATTCGCTACAGCCATGGGTAAAAGTTATTATGCTTTTTTGAAAGCACAAACTATCGTCTGTCAAGACGGCAAAGTGCCAATGAGAAACCCAGTACACCACTCAACAGTGTAGTATGTCGAGGATTCAAAGACGCTATCAGTCGATTATGTTTATTTATTTTTCCTCTTTCTTTCTATTTAAATTTGTCTATAACTGCAATTGTGTCTCTTGCGTGAATTTAACTGTCTGTTTTAGTTCACTCAGTTGTGCATAGAGTTTATCGTCCACTGTTGTCTCTCTAGGCCAGAAGGTTTGCCTAGATATGTTGTATTTTGGACAGTCTTGGAGTGTGTGCTCTGTTGTCTGCGGCGCCACTTCCACATGTGCACATGTTCGATTCGTCAATCTTGAATATTAAATATATGTTTATTTATGTTTCTGGAAATTTATGTGTGAAAATATTCATTTCAAAATTTCAGCACTAAACACCTGACACGGGTGAATGAAACATATTTCACCTCAACAGGATTAGAACACATTGCATCTTTGCCGAAAGGCGAGTGGTTTTGTCGCTGCACTTCTGATGCTCCCCAATTCGACAACGAATACGATTAAAAATAGCAATATGACGTCACTATCACGTGTCTCGCTCTCCTCACACACAACACAGAGACTATCATTAAAATACAACAACAATGTTGCAGTTGATCTCACAACCATCATTAAAATACAACAACAACGTTGCAGTTGATCTCACAACCATCATTAAAATACAACAACAACGTTGCAGTTGATCTGACATTTTCTAATGCAAGACTGCATGTTTTATCTTCTTCGCAAATTTCTTCATCGCCTTTCTAGCTTTCTTCACAGAATGTTTCATTTTCTTATATGCCTTATGTGCCGAGCCCCGTTTATCTAGCTGAATAGCCTGGTTCTTTTCCCCATCAAAGAGATGCTCATGTTCCGAGATAACTAGATTGAGAAGGGCCAGCAGTATCACAAACAGAATCACCGACTTCATGTTTCAGTATCCCACCTGTTTTATGATAAAAGTAAATACAGAAAACATGAAATGCAGATAGATATTCAACGTGTGGAAGTAAGTTCGCTCTCAGTGCACCTGCTAAACAACAGTCTTTTGTTTACAAAATAATTGTTTGGAGTGAAATTTAGAGTCACTGGGTCGGCTCTGTGGTGATGCAATTCGTAATCTCGCATACTGCGTTCGAAACACAGCTGAGGGCGATTTGGAAGCAGACGGTCTTGCGTTGTATTTTCAGACAATGGTATGAGTGCCGGTCGTTCAGAAAGCAATGGCAAACTACTGAACGTAAACTTGCCAAGAAACCACAAACAGCCAAAACATGCTAGAGTTGACTGCCATGTCCTGTAAAGGATATGTACCTAACTTATGTTTTTTTAAAGAGTCATTATTGTTATGAGAAATCTGAAGCTAATTGATTTTGTATTGATTTACAAGAAGCGATCCCACCGAACGTCAACACA
>OY992887.1:10535192-10612692 GCA_963921405.1 Cepaea hortensis | reverse complement strand
ACCATCCGCCGAGAGCGGACTACACCATCCGCCGAGAGCCAACTACACCACCCACTGATAGCCGATTACACCACCCACCGAGAGCCGATTACACCACCCACCGAGAGCCGATTACATCACCTACAGAGAGCCGAATACACCACCCACCGAGAGCCGATTACACCACCCACCGAGAGCCGATTACACCACCCACTGAGAGCCGACTACACCACCCACTGAGAGCCGATTACATCACCCACCGAGAGCCGATTACACCACCCACCGAGAGCCGATTAACCACCCACCGATAGCCGAATACACCACCCACCGAGAACCGATTACACCACCCACCGAGAGCCGATTACACCATCCACCGAGAGCCGATTACACCATCCGCCGAGAGCCGATTACATCACCTACAGAGAGCCGAATACACCACCCACTGAGAGCCGATTACACCATCCGCCGAGAGCCGATTACATCACCTACAGAGAGCCGATTACATCACCTACAGAGAGCCGAATACACCACCCACCGAGAGCCGATTACACCACCCACCGAGAGCCGATTACATCACCCACCGAGAGCCGATTACACCATCCGCCGAGAGCCGATTACATCACCTACAGAGAGCCGAATACACCACCCACGGAGAGCCGATTACACCATCCGCCGAGAGCCGATTACATCACCTACAGAGAGCCGAATACACCACCCACCGAGAGCCGATTACACCACCCACCGAGAGCCGATTACATCACCCACCGAGAGCCGATTACACCATCCGCCGAGAGCCGATTACATCACCTACAGAGAGCCGAATACACCACCCACCGAGAGCCGATTACACCATCCGCCGAGAGCCGATTACATCACCTGCAGATAGCCGAATACACCACCCACCGAGAGCCGATTACACCATCCGCCGAGAGCCGATTACATCACCTACAGAGAGCCGAATACACCATCCACCGAGAGCCGATTACACCACCCACCGAGAGCCGATTACATCACCCACCGAGAGCCGATTACACCATCCGCCGAGAGCCGATTACATCACCTACAGAGAGCCGAATACACCACCCACCGAGAGCCGATTACACCACCCACCGAGAGCCTATTACACCACCCACTGAGAGCCCACTAAACCACCCACTGGGAGCCGACTACACCACCCACTGAGAGCCCACTAAACCACCCACCGAGAGCCCACTACATCACCCACTGAGAGCCGGCTACACTACCCACTGAGCACACACTGGTCTATAAATTTCGGGTGACGCACTATATGCCCCATGCGTCTTCAGCCGTGTGAAAGGATCCTGTACTGACTTACAAAGTCCATTCCTGCCCTCTGGAATGTTGACGTGCCAAAGTGGTCACTGACCATGTGAGTTCTTCGTCCTTGTCTGAAACCGCTACCTAGACTGTCAATTGACTACCTGAAGTTCTGTTGGAGAAGCATGATCACCGGGCACCTATCGTCAAGACACTTGATGATGATAAATCCAGGATCAGAGTGAAGTGTACAATTTTTTCTTATTTTTGTAAACAAATAATAATAATTAAAAGAAATAGTAGCCGTGAATCGAACCAGGTCTACAAGACCAAGAGGCTAACGTGTTAACCTCAAACTAGACCCAATTGCTCGGTGATTCCGTTCTAAAAACAGACATGATGTCACGTCAGCACTTGACCCCATCATAAACATAAACAACTCTCAATTTGATGAAGATAAATTAGTGTTCAGCTTGTTAAGATGGCGTTTGTCAACTACTAAATCACCGGCTGTCATTATATAATGTCATGAAAAATATTGTATTGATTGTGAGATATTGTATAAGGTATTGATCCACACACACAGAAGGAATGGATAGAAGATAAGATGACTCACAAGATAATACACTGAGAAATCCATAAGCTCACAGCTATTGGGATCTGCTGCCGCCAAATGAAGACACTCAGAGAGGACTGGAAGATAGGACATTCATAGAGTAGAGGAAGAGAAGACATTCGGTGAGTACACCCAGAGAGACAGGAAGAGAGGACATAGAGAGTGGACAGGAAAAGAGGGCACACATAGGACAGGAAGAGAGAACACACTGAGAGGACGGGAAGAGAGGACACACAGAGATGACAAGAAGAGAGGACACACAGAGAGGACAGGAAGAGAAGACAGGAACAGAGGACACTCAGAGAGGACACTCAGAGAGAACACACAGAGAGGGAACATAGAGAGCTCAGGGAGAGAGGACACACAGAGAGGGCAGGAAGTGAGGACACACAGAGAGGACAGGAAAAGAATATCTATGACATCCCTTGCAGGTGTCATGTGAAAATATGAGTACATGAACTGGCAGTTTTTACTGGAGATGGCGATGTGTTGGGTCGCAGGAACGCTCAACCCAATGGACAAGAGACCTGGAGATGGGATGTGTTGGTTCGCAGGAACGCTCAACCCAATGGACAAGAGACCTGGAGATGGGATGTGTTAGTTCGCAGGAACGCCCAGCCCAGTGGGCTAGAAACCTAGAGATGGGATATGTTAGTTCGCAGGAACGCCCAGCCCAGTGGGCTAGAAACCTAGAGATGGCGATGTGTTAGTTCGCAGGAACGCCCAGCCCAGTGGGCTAGAAACCTAGAGATGGCGATGTGTTAGTTCGCAGGAACGCCCAGCCCAGTGGGCTAGAAACCTAGAGATGGCGATGTGTTAGTTCGCAGGAACGCCCAGCCCAGTGGGCTAGAAACCTAGAGATGGCGATGTGTTAGTTCGCAGGAACGCCCAGCCCAGTGGGCTAGAAACCTAGAGATGGCGATGTGTTAGTTCGCAGGAACGCCCAGCCCAGTGGGCTAGAAACCTAGAGATGGCGATGTGTTAGTTCGCAGGAACACTCAGCCCAATGGACAAGAGACCTGGAGATGGGATGTGTTAGTTCGCAGGAACGCCCAGCCCAGTGGGCTAGAAACCTAGAGATGGCGATGTGTTAGTTCGCAGGAACACTCAGCCCAATGGACAAGAGACCTGGAGATGGTGATGGGTTGGGTCGCAGGAACGCTCAGCCCAATGGACAAGAGACCTAGAGATGGGGATGTGTTAGGTCGCAGGAACGCTCAGCCCAATGGACAAGAGACCTAGAGATGGGGATGAGGTACTGAAATCACGACGACATTGTCGTTAATACAAAAAAAAAGTTAGATGTATATTATTTACAGGGCGTCGCAGTCAACCCCAGCAATTGTAGGCTGTTTTTTATTTTTTGGCAAGTTTACATTCAGTAGTTTGCCATTGCATTCTGAGCGACCAATACGCATCACATTGTATGAAAACCAATGCATAGCATTGTTCTTGTTAATACAAATCTGACCCCACAACTAGTGTGAAATCACTAAAAGGAAAGTGCAAGGACAAAATACACAAGAACACGTATACAATTAGAACTCACGGTGCATGTCGGCATCAACATGTTTCTTAGACTCCCTGAAGGAGTAGAAAGATAATAAAATAACGATAATGAAATTAATGAGTTGATGGATGCATAGTGAAGTATGTGGCATGGAAATTGACCATCGATTAAAAGTTTTTCCGGTCAGCCATGATGAGGGTGGTGTTGTGAAAAGGACGGATGATGAAATAAAGTAACAGTCCAGCAATAAACAGGATGAAAACAGCTGTACTAAATTGTAAACTTAGAAATAATAACAAGAAGGGATGCGTTCTAACCGCAGGCTGTATATTCACTAAAGACTATATCAAGCAGTTGTGACATGGAAATGCCGGCCACTCCAGTACATATCAGACGGACTGGGTGTCCCAGGCCAGGGATTACGTGAAGGATCTCTCGTCTGTAGCTGCTCGAGGAAGCTGCTCGTTGGGGCTGTTCTAAGAGTGTAAATATCACTGGATGAGTTTCTGTTCGTTCCCATTAAGAGAAATTAACAGTAACATTTTCGAGATCAATATAAACAATTCGTAAAGACGGAGGAAAAATTAAGATAGCTGTATAAAAATACGAAAAGAAAGTTAAGATAGATGTTTAACAATACGAAAGAAGTTAAGATAAATGTTTAGCAATCGGAAAGAAGTTAAGACAGACGTGTAACAATACGAAAACAGTTATGATAGATGTTTAACAATACGAAAACAGTTAAAACAGATGTTTAACAATACGAAAACAGTTACGATGGACGATTCAGAATACGAACAAGAAGATTCTCTTGGCTTAGTCCCAATACTGAACATGGAGGTCTATTTATGGAAATACTGGAGGGGAAGATGCAGTGCAGGAGATCAAGAAAACATCCTGGGAGAAACTACATCACACAAGCATGCAGGGATGATAAGCAACATGCACACACTAAGCTGAAGAGAGCGGGAGCCCGCCCTACTGCTATGATGAGAAAACGAGAGTTGCTGAGAATAGGAGACATTGGATGGATACGATCAGATGACTTCAACACCAGTCTTATGACGGACTGATTTACACAGTGGCACCTTGCTGTCATGACAAACGAAAGTTTGTTACATTCTACTTTAAAAAAAATGACATAATAACCTCAACCAGACAATGATGGAGTGATATCTCTCCTTATGACAAAGCCTGGGCTGAATTGTAAAGACACCAGGGAAGGTAATCTGATCAACAAATGCCTGAAGAAGTCGGATGTGTCGGCCGAAAGGTGCAAATATCGCAGGTCTGTTGTACACAGGCACAACGCAATATGCTGCCAAGATAGGTGAATTTGTCCACAACACTTATTCTACGACCATTCACTTTGATATTCGCCAGGGTGTGATTAATCCTTGGAGTTGGTTGTTACATAACTACAGTCGTCTAAAAGTTGATATTGAGCTCAAAGTTGGCACAGGTATATGAGAAAGCTGAAACATTGTGTTGCATGTCTGCCTCTGATTTGGCATATTGAGCACAATCATCAGCAAACAGAAGCTCTCTGACGGTGTTAATTTTGGTTTTAGATTTCAGTCTTCTGAGATTGAACAGCTTTCCATCCATACGGTAGTTGATGCCTATTCCAATTTCGTTGTTCTCGAATGCATTCGTCAGCATATCTGAAAACATGAGGCTGAATGAACAGTGTTGGTGCCAGGACACAGCCTTGCTTCACTCCATTGGTGACAGGAAAGGGCTCAGACAGCTCATAATTTTCCTAAATTCTTGCCTGCAAACCATCATGAAAGAGCCGCACTAATTGGATAAACTTTCGTGATCAGCCATGTTTCGCAACAATCTTCCACAATCTTCCTCTGCTGGCTGTATCAAAAGCCTTGGTAAGATCAATGAAAGTGGAAAACATATCGGAATTATGTTCCTGACACTTCTCTTGCAGCTGCCTTGCAACGAAAATCCTGTCAACAGTTCCTCGTTCTTTTCTGAAGCCAAATTGACTCTCAGGAAGAAGACCTTGGTCGAGGTGGGTTGTGAGGCGATTGAGAAGAATTCCGGCGAGTATCTTACCTGCAATTGAGAGCAAGGAGATGCCTCGGTGGTTGTCACAGGATTGGCGGTTTCCTTTACGTTTGTAAAGGTGGACTATTTGTCGTGTGTGTAAAGAATGAATGTCGTAGTAGCTCCTTGTTCTTCTTTACCACTTTAGTGTCGTCCCTGGAGTGAGGGGAATCAACACCCACATTTGTTTTAATTCAATATCTCTATTCTGGAGATATCCAGCAGACTCCGTCCACACACTCCCTCAATCTGAGGACACCTTCTTCTCACTCTTGCTCACTCCTGGATCATGCCCCCTCTCATTCTTCCCCAACATAACATACTTGACAACTCTAGCCTAAACAAATAAAAACAAGAAATTTATTAAATCAAAGAGTATATGTAGGAGAAGTGTGTGTGTGTGTGTATAAGGTGTAGAATGTGTGACGTGTATTCTAAATCGTCTATAGACTCAGATCAGTGTTCAAGAGTATAGTCATTCTCATCCCTGTGCTGAAGACACACCAGCACCAAGTATCCCATACAAGTAGCCTCACCCAGGTGATGCTCCTCCGGTCACGTGAAGACTTCCTCCGTTGTCTCTGGAACCACCAGGATGCTTGGACACCCCTGACAAACACTGTCTAATGAGAGTCTTCAATCTGATTCACACTATGAACTTCCTCGGTTATTTAACGGATTGTTAATCAGGAAATTCTAATCCTATTGTCACTGTTATTGGAGAAATCTTAATGGATCTAGAGTCACTGGTTCTAAAGATTCCCCATATTAACACCACAATCTAACTGTTCTGGGTATCAGTATAAATTATGCAATGTTCTGACTGTTCATTGATACATCTATCACTTGGCTAAACCTCAATCTCGTCAGCATGTTCTGGTCAGCAGAAGCCAGGTTCCCGCAAACCAACTTGGGTATAAGCCCTATGTAGCGGCCTCTCAGCAACCTCTGTCTTCAGATTCTGAGCGATCATCTTCTAAATTTGTGTTAGTCCCACTGCTGAAAATCACAGCACACATACGTGGACCTGGAAATTGAACCTGTAGAATAGAGAATACTATGGTGAGGGCAACTCAGTCCTGGCCAGAATTAGGTAAGTGTAGGCCAATAACAGCACTCAGATCTATAACAGAGATCCGATCTCTGTCATACGGCCAAATAACTCAGTCATATGATCTGAGATATGGCAACACCAGGAAAGAATAAAGGAACGGGTAGAAACCCAGCAGATGCCCTACTGGAAGATCCTACCATTTCGCATTCCTCTCCTCTCTCTCAGCCATCCTTAATCTCTCTAATTATTATTCCACTATATTGTCCTCAACTTCCCGAGTAAAATGATATATCACAAGCTAATTGAAGCCACACAATAGAATACTAGTGCCGACGCTCCTATGATACTTTCTAGAACCGCACTTATAGAACATTCTATCACTAATCATAATACATTATATCACTGCACCTATAATACATTATATCACCGCACAGTACTGTACTATATTCCGAATCATACTCTTAAGTCAGATATTATTAATTGCCTACCATATGTCTATTCCTGCTGCTAATCGAAACTAGGCGATCACAGACTGGATCTATGTCCGCCTGTCAGAATCTCCAATAAGGCTTTAGAGAGTTAATAAGAGTTAACACAAGTCTAGTAGGGAGACACCAGACAGGAGAGACACCAGCGCTATAAATAGTTTTACAAGGGGACACATTTGTATCAACCAAGGGGGCAATAAGGACAAGTGAGCGAGGGCTTCCCCAAGCCATTGGGAAGCTTGGCCTTACGAGTAACCGTGAAGTACCCGGTTACTCAAGTTCATGAGCCAGCGTGCTTGGGACTCCATGCACGCAAGACTCGCTACTGCACGGAGGGGACAGCGTCCGTGCTTGACCACGCAATGTGTAGCGGGTGAATAGAACCGACTGGAGACGATTAGAGAGTAGACGTGTTCTTGACAAATGCTATAAGTTTCTAGGCAATAGTTAAATATTAGGCTGTAGATTTAGATTGTGATTACTAGCATCATTTCTCACCACTTCATTACATTCATGTTGTTTAATGTCAATGAAGCATACCGCTCGCAGAGCTTATAAATTGCCAGCTCTAAATAAATTGCATTCCTTTTGCAAATGACACGAGTTGTTATTTCGTGCGGTGCAAAAGTAGGGGAGTCCTGAAGGACCTGTAGCAAGCAAGTTGCTGACAGGCAGGACCCCAATTGGTGTCAGAAGCCACTGAACCAACGTCAACAGACAATTGGTGTCATAAGCCACTGAACCAACGTCAACAGGCTATTGGTATCAGAAAGTTCTGAACCAGCGTCAACAAGCAATATTCAACATCATTGCTGTGTTAAATTATTTGAAAGTAATGTAAATTTGTTTGCATATATGGCAGAAATAATTTTCTTTTGTGAATTATTACGATCATACCATTTGTGGAGCTTGAACCACAATGAAGCAAAATTAAATTAGAAAGTGTGTTATTCTACGGAAATTAATGAAAATGTATACAATCATCAGTAAATATTATCAAGCTAACCATCGTGTACAGTTTCATTTTGTGTGATACAGCCATCAATGTCACCACTCTTTATATTCAGTAAATAGATTAGCTACTGAACTGAAGCCTAGAACGAAGTTATACCAAACTAGTCAGAAAGTGAAGACAAGACGACATCGACTGTCATACGACGAATAATCTTACGAATCATGACAATCATTCAGACGATCATATCATTCATTCATTAACACCATTTATCATTATCTATCACATTTTTTCATTCATCATTCGCATGAAAGATAAATTTGTATTTACAACATATGCGTGTGTCTAATTTTTGATGCTCTACTAAACAGAAGCATCCATTGTGTCATCAAGTCAATCATTTTGTGAGTGTGGAAGACAGCGGTGGAACATCCCAAGAACCGTATTTTCCAAAGAATTAGATGAGTATATTTTTAGAATATTTTGGTATGCTCTAAATAAATCATGCATCTTCTTTTTCAGTAAAGATGTATATTTACTAACACATAAGTACAAACCATTGTGTGAATATTACTGTGATATCATTTTGAACTAACATAAGCCACAAAATGGCGTCATTAAGTGATTGTATCCAGGCAGGTAAAGAAATGGGTCACACTGGAGAGAAGTTAGAGAAGTGGGCGGATCAAAAATATAAAGAAGAAATAGCTCGACATAGAGAAGAAACAGAAAGAAAAGCTGCTCTTGACAGGGATGAAAGAGCATTAGAAAGGCAGCATCAAAAAGAAATGAAAGAGGTCGAGGAAGCTATCAAACAGAAACAGTTAGACTTAGATCATGCCACCAAACAAAAGCAGATACAAGTAGACTCAGAGACTAAATTAAAAATGAAGGAAATGGAGGTAGATTCAAACATACAGATAGCCTCTAGCAAACAAAAGAGCCAAGAAGAGCAAAACAAATTTAGTAAGTATAAAGGCCTTATCAAACCATACAGCGTAGGGGATTCAATTAGTGCATGGACTGAGAATATAGAATTCCAACTAAAGACTCAGAAAATACCTTTGGAGGACTGGGCAATGATCTACATGAGAAACCTCAGTGGGGAGCAGTTAAAAGTAATAGAATCCATACCTACAGAGCTAAGGAACAATTATCAGTACATTCACGATAGGATCATGCAACACTTTCTTTTAGACGCCACTGGGTACCAAATTAAGTTCTCCCAAATTAAGCCAAAATCAACTGAAACCTTCTTAGACTACATCTCTAACGTGCAGAGCACATTTAAAAAGTGGATTAGAGCGGCGAAAGTGGGTAACAACTATGAAAAATTAGAAGATCTTATGGTAATGGACAAGGTGATATCTACCGTTCCTACCCCTTTTGCGAAGTTTCTCCAACAGTCGGATATTGAATCCATTCAGCAATTAGAAAAAACGGGGGTCAGCATATTTTTCATCTAATCGGGACATATTTAAATCTACAACACATGATACAGAAATCACTGCTTTTGCAAACAAAGTACCTGATAGATCTTACAATCAGAAAGATTACCGTAAGAAGGACAAACCATATCAGAAGCCACCTCGATGTGGATATTGTAGTCTTTTTCATCCTAGCTACTCTATGTGTGATAAAAACCCCGCATATCCGTCACACTTAGAAGCAGTGTTAAAGAAGCAAGAAAGCAAGAGAACGTCATTTAAACGTGCTGTTAAATGTTACTTTTGTTCCAGTTATGGCCATTATAGTAATAAATGTATTGGTAGACAACGAATGAAGGCAAATAATGCAGCACTCATCGATACGTCAACAGACGATGAGAGTGACATTGATTCGGAACTTGTGAATGTGTTACCAACGAGTGAATGTGAGAGTGTAGCAGTAGTAACAGACATATTAGACTTTAAGAAATGTGACGTATGCCACCAGTTTCATGCGGATGGTAAATTGAAATGGGGGCACGAAATACCATGTTCAAATGAAGATGCTAACGCAGCGAGTGCCTCCAGAGGTAAACTTAAGTTCTAAGATGCACTGGTCAATGATCAACCATGCCAATGTTTAATTGATAGCGGAAACACTCTACTGGGTTTAAGGAAAGAACTAGTTAGACCAGAAGATTACACGGGTGAATTTGTCAAATGCCGTACTTTCTCTGGAACCATTGAGAAATACCCACTGGCAAAAGCGCATATCAATACCCCGTTCCTTACCGGCACATTTACTTGCGCAATCCTGCAAGATCCATGCACGGATCTCATTTTAGGATGCCTAGATTCATTGAAACAATGTACAAACGACGACATAAGAGCCTGGAAACATACACATATGGCTAACGCTGTAACAAGGTCAGATACACAAACAAACTATACTGACTTACAAAATGAAATGCTACAGCTATTAACACCAAGTGGTGCAGATACCAACACTACTTGACAGAAATTTATCGAGGCACAAAGCACCGACCAAACAATCGCACCTTATTTTAAATTGGTGGGTGAGTGAGTGAAAGTGACTAAAAATGCATCTTGGTACTTTAGAAAATTTAACGGAATTCTCATGCGTTATTACACAAATAATAACCATGAAATTCAGCAGACGGTGTTACCTGTAACATACCGACAAAATGTGCTAAAGATCGCACATGAGTCACCGTTTGCTGGACATTTGGCCTATGATAAAACGCGAGCCAGACTTTTGTCACACTTTTACTGGCCTAAATTCTGTTCTGACATAAAATTTTTCTGTCGTTCGTGTACTATTTGTCAACATCTTGTACGAAAGGGAAAGCATGTGACGGCCGAAGGTCAACGGTCATTATTAGCATCTAAACCATATGAGAGTGTAGCGGTCGATATTGCTGGACCCCTAAAGCAGGTGTCGAGCAATGGAAACCACGACTATGCAAATAAGGGTGCTAAAACTATTCACCTTGAACCAAATCAGAAGGTTTTGCTTCTACTACCTGATAAACGTAATTTGTTACTAACATCTTGGCAAGGGCCATTCAACGTTGAACGTAAAATATCAGATGTGGATTATGAAATATCGATAAAAGGACAATTAAAGATATTTCATATCAACATGCTGAAACCATACTTCTCACGACAAGAACAACAGACAGACGAACAAAATGCACCAACACCAAGTAATCGGACGACAGACGTACACAACACAACTTCACTCGGTAGGGCGACACACGACAGCGACAACGCAAACACACTTAGCCAGGGAACAGCACACGCAGCTAGTACCACAACAGTATTAAACGAGACAGACGAAGACGAGATGGAATTACCAGTCCCTACTGTAGACACGACTGCGACCATTGACAGCATAAAGATAGAAACTAAACCTACAGACGACCAACGACGACAAATAATAGAGCTAGTTACGGAATACAGAGACATTTTCTCCGACATCCCAGGAAAGACAGACAGAATAGAACATTCTATTATTCTGACTGACAACACACCAATCAAGTGTCGACCTTATTCTATCCCTTTAAACTATAGGTCGAACCTCGAGAACTACTATCTCTCGAGTCGAGCGGAATTATTCAGAAATCTCAGTCAGAGTATTCTTTTCCTATTGTCCTTGTCGCCAAAAAGGACTCAACTATTCGACTCTGCGTCGATTATCGCCGTTTAAACAAAATAACCAAAATTGATGCTGAACCAATCCCAGCATGCGAGGATTTGATCTTGGACATGTCTACATCTCGCATATTTAGTAAGCTTGACCTCACGAAAGGTTATTGGCAGGTCCCGATGGAAATAAACTCGATTCATTTAACAGATTTCTCCACTCCTTTAGGTCTATATGAGTGGCGCTTTCTTCCTTTTGGCCTTCGTAACGCTCCAGCACCTTTCGTCCGTCTAACCAGGGATCTTCTACATGGGATGACCAATATTTCTACATATATAGACGACATATGTATCCATACGGAAGACTGGACATCACACCTACTGAAACTACGACAAGTCTTCTACAGGTTGCGATCATTTGGGCTCACAGTTAAGCCGACCAAAATAGAGTTGGGCATGGAACAAATTGACTTCCTAGGTCATACCATCTGCAGGGGCCAATTAAAAACAGATGACAGAATCGTCACCAAGATTCTGAATTTGACTATGCCAACGACCAAGAAACAGGTCCGGAGTTTACTGGGTCTGGTAAACTACTATAGTAAATTTATTCCAAATCTGGCGGAAATCACCAGTGTTTTTTCTAACATCTTAAAAGCTTCGGCTAAATTATCTGTACAAGATGCAGGATTAATTAGCGCGTTATCAAAACTGAAATACCTGTTTAGCGTTCCACCTATCCTTCGTATGCCTAATCCAAAACTTACCTATTTTTTACGTACAGGTGCGAGTGCCATCTCCATATCTGGGGTACTAGGACAGTTCTACGAAGGGAAGTTCCACCCAGTAATGTACGTAAGTCGGAAAATTAGCCCTGCTGAATCTAGATACTCAGCATCAGAATTGGAGGGCCTCATTTTGATCTATTGTGTTAAGAAATTTCATAGATTTTTGGCAGGAGCACAGTTTGTGATCGAAACCGACAATTCTCCGTTGTCTATGATGCAGTCTGGCATTCCCCACAAAAACAGGGTCTACATGTGGGCTTTGATTCTGCAAAATTACACATTTACCATCCAGCACTTAAAGGGAAGATTGAACACTGTTGCAGACATTTTAAGTCGACCGTCAACCATTGAAATACCTGATTTGCAGGAAGGGATCGACCACAGATCACCAGAAACAGTGACACTGTAAATGTTAGGTAACTCAGTGCCGTATGTGGTGATTAAGATGCACTGTAAGTGCGTTATCATCGCCAAACATGTAAACTGTGTGAAAGTAACAGTGCTATGAAGAGTGAAACGAACAGACGCATAAGTAACATGCGCTGACACACACATAAGCTATACTAACTTTGAAGTGTTAGCTGTGAACCTACATAAGTTAGTAGGGAACTATATTTATACACTATCCATGAAGGAGAGCATAGAAGACTTTGCCGAAATGAACTACGTTATAAGAATAGTCTACAAAGAACATTGCTCCATCTTCACACCGGAAAGGAGGACTTCAGTTAGTGTAATTAGATATAGAAATGTAACTGTGATATATATATATATATATATATATATATATATATATATATATATATATATATATATATATATATATATATATATATATATATATATATATTATTATTAACAGTACACATAATTTCATTTTTCTATGAATAATTGAATTGCGAAATGTTCAAATGCATATATAACTTGATTTATCTCATGTGGTAGATAGAAATCACCATCAGTTAGTTAATAAACCATTTAACGTAACACCAATGATATAAATACAATTGTTAGATATTACATTAGTTTATCACCGCATAATCATAATCATTTATAAATTCATTTATCTAAAATATCATTTCTAAACTAACCCAACCATTTAGGAATTAACATCATTTTATTTACAAACACTTTAAGGTAGTTAACTCAATTCTCTTAAATGAAATTAATTAGTTAGATTATTTCCCTTGGGATAATTTAGGACAGCACACCAAATCATATTAGTTACTATTACAGGATCGGTGACAAACCATCCTTACAACCGTGTATATTTTGTATAGTCATGACGCGTGCAAACAGAACGCACAGTCATTTGGCGTGAATACTGTTATAATTCAGCCAATCATTTATTGTAAATATGTAATGTTCATTTATTTGATGCTATGAAACATATTTTAATGACGAGTGAATGGTTTAGAAACAGGAAAGTATGAAAGCGAGTGAAAGATGTATGACAGAGGTATAAATGAGAGGAGAGAATGTGAAAATTGGTAAACATGGAAAGAAAGTGAGAGAGAAAGGTAGCGGCAAATTTTTTCACCGCTGAAAACGTCTTATTTTGACTTGTCTATGTCATCAGTGTAACCAATGTGTTGTCAAGTTTTTATGTGTGTTACTGCCATACTTTAATAGATTAGATAGGGAATATACTTTGAGCTTCTTAAAGCGGAGTTGTGGTCATAAATAAGAATAACAAACATTTGTAACCACAATAAACCGATTTACGGCGCTCGAAGGAATACACACAGTTAATACACTAACGCATACACAGGTTAGCAAGTTAAGTATACTGTAGTTTATTAGGAAACACGCAAACAAACAGGAAAACAAACACATAAAAGTTGCACACAATATTTGTTTCAAAGAACAACAACTTAAATTCAGGGGACACAATAACTTCTTAAAAACCGTAATGTAACATTGAAAATAGCGTTTCACAAGCGGAAGCGAGAAGGTAAAGAGTTGAACTGTATGTATATGAGTTGGAGGGGATATTAATGGGAACATGAACATATTTATGCTCATGTGTTGCACTCATAACAGAGTCAACTTGTATTTGGGTTGTCATTTTGGGCAATTTGAGGACAGGTCGAGACAGAAGTCAACGGGTGAAAGTCAAAAGACATAGGGTCAAACGTCGGAAGCCAGGACATAAGTCATAAGACAACGGATCCGGTTCAAAACAATTCCCAGAGATATCTATAGAACCAACTATACTGATACATGGGCTACTCAATTAGCCGAGTGAAAAGATAGAACAGTGTGAGTAAAGGAAGAAGAGAGTTGTTCTATTCCCAAACGAGAGAGTTACAACTTATTGGATATCTGACAAAATTGGACATCCAATTTTTCTTTATGACCATACGTGTTACAAACATGAGTTAAAGGGGAGTAACACTTCACAGAGAGGAGGGGAGCCTGTCAGAATCTCCAATAAGGCTTTAGAGAGTTAATAAGAGTTAACACAAGTCTAGTAGGGAGACACCAGACAGGAGAGACACCAGCGCTATAAATAGCTTCACAAGGGGACACATTTGTGTCAACCAAGGGGGCAATAAGGACAAGTGAGCGAGGGCTTCCCCAAGCCATTGGGAAGCTTGGCCTTACGAGTAACCGTGAAGTACCCGGTTACTCAAGTTCATGAGACTCCATGCACGCAAGATTCGCTACTGCACGGAGGGGACAGCGTCTGTGCTTGACCACGCAATGTGTAGCGGGTGAACAGACCCGACTGAAGACGATTAGAGAGTAGACGTGTTCTTGACAAATGCTATAAGTTTCTAGGCAATAGTTAAATATTAGGCTGTAGATTTAGATTGTGATTACTAGCATCATTTCTCACCACTTCATTACATTCATGTTATTTAATGTCAATGAAGCATACCGCTCGCAGAGCTTATAAATTGCCAGCTCTAAATAAATTGCATTCCTTTTGCAAATGACACGAATTGTTATTTCGTGCGGTGCAAAAGTAGGGGAGTCCTGAAAGACCTGTAGCAAGCAAGTTGCTGACACCGGCGATAATTATCAATAATTTGACACCCCTAGATTCTCTCATGTAACACAACTCGGAATAATCATCAATCCTAACACTTCAGAATGTTTTTCTCGACTCCCTCCACCTGTTTACCGCACTGGGTTTTATATGGGTGCTTGAGTGAGTCACCAGAAAGTCCAGACGCCAATCAGTCCAGAATCTGGCTTTGTCCTCCTGTTTCCAGACTAACCGGAGTCAATTAGCTGTCAAGTTTCCTTTCATCTGGGTAGTTCTTTGTCTCATCCAACAAATATTCGGGCTGTCTGTGAGCCAGAGACCTTTCCCTCACATCTGACAGAATCCTTCCGACCTCTAGCAAACACTCTGTCCATCACTTTCAACGGCCAACTCCCGCTTCGTAGACAGATGTCGCCAGTACACGTCTCTCAAACAACAACCTGTCAACAAACTGTCGACCGTGTGTAGACAACTCGACGTGACTCACATAGTTCTCATACACAAATGTCGACCAGGTGCAGACAGTTTTAACGACGTATTTTCCCCAGTTAGTTCCACATCAAAGGGTCAATTGTGTTTGCAAACTACTGTCGGGCCTGGTTGTCATCGATCGAACTGACAAATTTATTTAACCCGTGACACTATTGACGCAATGGTGACACAATGAAGGAAATTAATAGACGAATATATATATATATATATATATATATATATATATATATATATATATATATATATATATATATATATATATATATATATATATATATATATATATATATATATTGCTCTTCAGAAACTAAATCAACTGAATAAATTGTGGAGTGGGACAGACAGAACTACACAATTTAGATGTTTAAGAGCATACATCTTCCCCATTGCAACATACGCCTGTGAGACCTGGAAACTTACTAAACAAACTGAACAGAGCATAAATGACTTTGAAAATAAATGTTATAGAGGGGTTCTAAGAATATCTTGGATTTGGAAAAGAAATGCATCCATACGACAAGATCTGAATATTGAAGAAGGTTGGCTACTAAAGACGATCAAGCAAAGAAAATTGAAAAATTGTGTACTTGAAACTTCATGAAAGTTTGGAGAGAATAATTATGGAGGGGCATATGCTCGGGAAGAGAAGAAAAAGGAGGCCATAGAGATTGTGGCTGCAGGGTGTGACAGATAACTCCAGATGGGTGTATCGGACGCGGGACATCTTGCTTATGACCGAGAAGATTTCCGGATGGTTGTTATGGGAGCGATGTTCTGCAAGGGACATGTTACTGAGTGAAACCTCACAGCAGTATGTTAGACATTGAGCTACCACCGCTACTTATCGTCATCTGTTAGTTAGTAGCTTATCCTTTACAGGACGTAGCAGTCAAACCCATCATTTTTTGGCTGTTCGTGATTCTTGGGCATCTTTACGTTCAGTAGTTTGCCATTGCTTTCTGAACCACCGGCACCCATACCATTTTATAAGAAACGAACGTAAGGCGGCCTGCTGCCAAATCGCCCACAGCTGTGTTTCAAACGCGGGTATACGGGATTACGAACTGCGTCAGTGATCCTTTCAAGAAGAAGAAGAAGAAGAAGAAGAAGAAGAAGAAGAAGAAGAAGAAGAAGAAGAAGAAGAAGAAGAAGAAGAAGAAGAAGAAGAAGAAGAAGAAGAAGAAGGAGGAGGAGGAGGAGGAAGAGGAGGAGGAGGAAGAGGAGGAGGAAGAGGAGGAGGAGGAAGAGGAGGAGGAGGAGGAGAAGAAGATTGATTTATTGTTATTAAGATTAACATCAAAGCCCAATTACAGGCTATTGATTTCAACAGTAAAGACAGCTGCGGTAAGAAGTTTCCAACAGTAAGTGACACATCAACGGGTCAACAGCCTGATAGTGTGTATCGTAGGAACGATCGTCGTGAGGAGGGATAGTTGCGTTCACAAGAACACACTGCACAGCACTGGTGAGAGTTAGTGGCAATGACAATGTGTAATTGTTAAATTTTAAGTTCTCATTAAACAGGCAAACAAAATGTTAAATGTATTTATTATTCAGGATATTCGGGAGTGTCCGTGGCGAAGTGGTCAGGCCGTCTGCCTCGCACTCCGAAGGTTGTGGGTTCGATTCCGGGCTACGTCTTTCGGTTCACGAATGCATTATTCTCGGAGACTGCTGGAGGTCGTCGCTGGAGCTGCGGAGTTCGTGCTTTGTGCAACGCTTTTGGCGCATTGCCGTGCCGAAAGAGACCGGGCCATATGGGATAAACCCCGGTGCAATGAAGTCTACCCTCTCAACTCTTAAGACTTACTTTTTTAGACTTATAAAAAGCATATATTGAAAACAACAAGCTGTCATAAGGATTGAAAATGAAGTGGGTCAATATCAGCCCATTAAGAAAGGTGTGAGACAGGGATGTATAATGTTTCCAGATCCTTTTTCCCTATACACTGAAAATAGTTTCATAAATATAGAAAATATAAATGGAATCATCACTGGGGGACGAAACATCAATAACATTAGATATGCAAATGGTGAAATGGTTTGGCAATGCAAGTAGGTTACCATTTAACAGCATACCACAACAAGCAATGATGTACAGACCAGACGGAAACAGAGGAAGAGGCCGACCACGTAAACGTTGGATGGAGGGAATAGCAGAATCCATGGGAATATCGATACATGAAGCCCATAATCGGGCACTCTCACGAAGTTTATACTTCACCTCGACACCGCAAGGTACAAGAGGAACATGATGAGATGATGAGATGAGAGACTGAAAGTATTTTCATAAATATATAAAAAATAAATAGGATCATCTTTGGGGGGACTAAACTTCAATAACATTAGATATTTAAATATTGAGCACAACCCACTACTGGCAACGCCGATCGCATTCTGATATGAACCTAAGTCCTATCCACGTCAATATGGAAGCACTATACTCGAGTTTCGCCCTCGTTTGAGCTCGTCAGTAGTGCATATCCCTGACTGGATCCGGAAACAGTCCCGGATCACGCGTGTGAAGCGGGTGTGTAACCACGCGGCACACACTGGACACACCAAATTATCACAACAGAATATCACAACGCTACCCATCGTAGGCTATGATACAGTATTTATTGCAGACAATGTGTAGGATCTGCAACATTTAGTAGATGAGGTTGCTGTACACAGTGAACATCCAGGGTTAGAATTAAATTGTAAAAAGACACAGATTATGGTCGTCACTAGGAAGAATGAAATACCACAATGTAATATACAAGTTAATGGGAATATTCTTCAACAAGTGAATTGGTACAATTATCTCGGAACAGTCAATGCATCTGATGGGAGATGCCTTGAAGAGATTAGAACCAGTATTGCCATGGCGAAAGTAGCCTTTAGCAAGATGAATATCTGACCAATAAAAAGATGTCAATTGAAATGAGAATAAGAGTGTTGAGGGGATACATGGAGCCTCTTTTCTTTTGTATGGATGTGAATCTTGGACAATGAGCAGTCAAGCTGAAAAACATCTGATGGCTGCAGAAATGTGGTTTCTGAGGAGAATACAAAAAATACCATGGACAGACAGAAAAACCAATGACTAAGTACAATAAGAAACAAATGAAAATCGTAAACTGATTAGAGAAATTAGACATGGACAGTCAAAATATTTGAACATGTTATGAGAAGAAATAAATTGGAGAACTTGGTGACAACTGGCAAGATCGAGGGGAAGAGACCAAGGGGAAGACAAAAAAGTAAATACTTGGATGGCTTGACCACGTGGCATGGTCGAAACAAGAACACTGAGCTGATCCACAACTCTGGTGATCGAGTGAAATGGCGAATCATGACCGCCCATGCTTACCGGCATGGCACATGATGGATGGATGGACCCCTTGAGGACGCCGTGATGGTTTGATGTGCGTGTTTATTTTTGAGACAATCAGACGATGGTCTGTCCAACATTCGGCACCACACATGGAATTTGTCACCCGAACGTCTTGTCTGTCACTCCCCCTGACGATGATATAGTCAATGAGATGCCAGCGTTTTGAGAGAGGGTGCATCCACTATGTCCCATTTCTCATGGGAAGACGGAATATTGTGTTGGTAATCAGAAGATCGTGTTCGGCACATGTCTGAAGGAGGAGGAGTCCATTTCTGTTTCAATTTTCGACTCCGTGCTTTCCAGTGATGCCACTCCAAGAGACGGTGTCCATGCCTACTCTAGCATTGAAGTCCCCAAAGAGTATAAGTTAATACACTGTGCAGGTCCTCATAGAACTTGTGCTTGACGTCGTCTTCATTGGTCATGGTTGGTGCGTAGATACTCACGATGGTTGCATGCTTCTTGCCGTTCAGCAGGGGTAACTTAATGGGCATAAGCATGTCATTTATAGCCTTCGGAAATCCAGCTAGTTTGCCAGCCAGGGCTGACTTAATGGCAAATCCCACACCGGATTGGCGTCTTTCCTCACTCTTCCTTCCACTCCAGAACAATGTGTAGCCAACGCCTTCTTCACAGATTTGACCTTCATCTGCAAGTCGTGTCTCGCTCAAGACTGAAATGTCGATGCTGTAACTGCCCAACTCTCTCCCAATCAGTGCTGTTCGCCTCTTTAGTGTTACTGCCTCTAACCATATATGAGAATAGTGTTACTGCCTCTAACCATTCTTCTTCCTATGTGAATGTAACATGGACAACTGATGAATGAAAGATGAGTGACTGGAAGGTCCGTGTGAAAGACGGGCCTGCGTGCCCAATTTGTGACCATTTGAAAATAAAGTTCGTTCGTTTAGTCGTTCGTTCGTTCGTTCATTCTGGGCCCGATGCGGCGTCTCTATCAAGTGGGGTGCATAGATTCCAAGTTCCGATGGTTAAGTGAATACGGTTTGCTTTTTTAGCTTTACCTGTTTTTACTTTAGTACCCACCAGCAGCGGCTAGCTGGTTAGGTATTGATGGAGCAGACAATGTTTATGGGACCTTTTCTAGCCCCTTCCTCATGCTATGGAGGAGAACAGTGTGTTCCTATAGAGGGCTGCAAGTCACTCAGGGGGCTGCCGAATCCCACTGCTGCTCCGGTCACTAGAAGACGACCATATGGCATGAGCCGCCTGTGTGCAGGTCTGTGACTACGGCTGCCAGCGTACCCACGCCTGCCGCTTCGCCGCTCGCCCATCGCCACAGGGCTTGAAGGTGATAAGTCAAGTTGGATGAAGAATGACTTGCGCGATGAATTTGATTAAAGTGATTAAGGGTTGCGCAATTCGTCGACCACACTCTCTCGCCTGAGTCCATCTGAATACAGTGGCAATACAAGTCACGACGACTGGAGACGTTTTCGGCTTGCAGGTAGGGCTACAGTGAACGGCGGACGAGCCATGGACTAGACTGATATTCTGAATGCTCTACGAGAAGTAAGACTTTTGCGAGAACCAAGTGATGACTGTGAATCTACAACCATGGTCAGACTTCGAAAATAGAAAGTTAAAATAGGTGTGGCCAAACAAGAACACCATGCAGGAAGCCAAGGAAATTTAATAAACCAACACAGAAATGGTGTCGTGAGCCGTTACACGCTGCGGGATTTACTGAGGAGGGGATCCGAGCACTTATGGTTCAGTTCAGTTCAGTCGCGGTTCCAACATCACAGTAACGGGTCGTCCCCATTATGCTCCGTTCCTGTGCCAATGAATATCACATACAATGTTCCTCACTGCCCCATGTGAAAAGTGGATAAGACAGGAGTCTCGACAAACAACAGCCCGCTCAGGTGCACTGTGCATAATTTCGACACCAGTATGTGAACTTAATGGTTCGATGTGCAATGATGATGATCTGTCGACTAACTAACCACCCAACCAACCAACCAACCAACCAACCAACCAACCAACCAACCAACCAACCAACTAACTTACCAACCAACCAACCAACCAACCAACCAACTAACCAACCAACCAACCAACCAACCAACTAACTAACCAACCAACCAACCAACCAACTAACTAACTAACTAACTACCTGGCTGGCTGACTGGCTGGCTGACTAGCTAATTAACTAGCTAGCTAACTAACCAACTACCTGGCTGGCTGGCTAGCTGGCTGACTGACTGACCGACTGACTGACTGACTGACTGACTAACTAACCACGATACTTTAAAAGCACTATTGTCAACATACATAATACCAAAAATACTAGATGTTTTGCCGAGTCCTAGACAACCCTTCCCCATCCCCGTCAAACTGTCACAAACATCAACAAAGAGACCAAACGCTTAGTGTTTGGCAGCACCATCTACAGTATCAAGCGTACAATGTCGGCCTTTCAGATAAGATTAGCAAACTTCTGAAGGTAAAATTACAAATAGCTAAGATATACTAAAGTTGACTGCGTCATATATAGCTGAATACCGCTCGACATTGTTAATTCTCTCATTTGAATGGCAAAGTCACAAACAATAGATTGCATTATTTATTTCCTGGCGTATTTAGCTGAGTCTCGTCAGGTACATACTATAGAAATCACACAGCATAACTAACGTAATTAGACATGCCGGTCTGTCTGGCCGAGGGTTACACCACTTTCTCCGTAATCCCGTTTATCACGCAGAGTCTCGTAGCGGGCGAGAACTAAAAGCGGTTCTACCCCCGCTGGTGACTTGCGGGATAACTGAGCCGGCCGCTCAGAAAGCAATGGCAAACTACTGAGCGTAATCTTGCCAAGAAATCAGCAGACAGCTGAAAGATGCTGCTGTTGACAGCGATGTCATGTAAAGGATATGCGAAAAAATAAAAATGTATAGACATATTCACACAGTAATTTCAATTGTCTGCCACAGTAATTTCAATTGTCTGCCACAGTAATTTCAATTGTCTGCCACAGTAATTTCAATTGTCTGCCACAGTAATTTCAATTGTCTGCCACAGTAATTTCAATTGTCTGCCACAGTAATTTCAATTGTCTGCCACAGTAATTTCAATTGTCTGCCACAGTAATTTCAATTGTCTGCCACAGTAATTTCAATTGTCTGCCACAGTAATTTCAATTGTCTGCCACAGTAATTTCAATTGTCTGCCACAGTAATTTTACACTGAGAATCATGTCTTTCTGTTTGCAAAAACCAGACTTTTCCATCTTCGAGATGTTCTGTGTATCTTACTTATCACACATTTACATCGTTATGTGTGCCTGTCCAGTTAATTTATTCATTACTAGCTGACCCGGCCCGGCTTCGCCCAGACCCTGGTGGGGAGCATCTCATTTAATTCATATAAGTAGTCATATAAGTTCCAGTTCCGACTATCTATCTGTCTGTCTGTCTGTCTGTCTGTCTGTCTGTCTGTCTGTCTGTCTGTCTGTCTGTCTGTCTGTCTGTCTGTCTGTCTATCTATCTGTCTGTCTGTCTGACCCGGCCCAGCCCATGGTGGAGAGCATCTCATTTAAATTATATAAGTAGTCATATAAGATCCCATTCCCGACTATCTGTCTGACTGTCTGTCTGTCTTGGGTAAATGGAGGAGGGAGGAGGAAGAGGGAGGTGGAGGAGGAAAGAGGAGGGAGGAGGAGGGAGGAGACAGGAGGAGTAGGGAGGAATAGGAGGGAGGAGGAGGGATTAGGAGGAGTAGGGTGGAGGAGGAGGCGAGGAGGAGGGAGGAGGAAGAGGGAGAAGGAGGAGGGAGAAGGAGGAGAAGGAGGGGGAGAAGGAGGAGGGAGGAGGAGGAGGGAGGAGGAGGAATGTGAAGGGAGGAGGAGGGAGGAGGGAGGTGGTAGAGGGAGGAGGAGGAGGGAGGCGGAGAGAGGAGGAGGAGGGAGGAGGAGGAAGAGGGAGGAGGAGGAATGTGAAGGGAGGAGGAGGGAGGAGGTAGAGGGAGGAGGAGGAGGTAGAGGGAGGAGGAGGGAGGAGGCGGAGAGGGATGAGGAGGAAGGAGGAGGGGGAGGAGGGAGGAGGAGGGGGGAGGAGTGATGAGGAGGAGGGAGGAGGAGGAGGAGGAGGTAGAGGGAGGAGGAGGAGGAGGGAGGAGGCGGAGAGGGAGGAGGAGGAAGGAGGAGGAGGGAGGAAGAAGGAGGAGGAGGGAGGAGGAGTGATGAGGAGGAGGGAGGAGGAGGAGGGAGGAGGAGGAGGGAGGAGGAGGGAGGAGGAGGAGAGGGAGGAGGAGAGGAATGAGAAGGGAGGAGGAGGGAGGAGGGAGGAGGAGGAGTGAGGAGGAGGACGGAGGAGGGAGAAGGAGGGATGAGGAGGGAGGAGGAGGAAGAGGGAGGAGGACGAATGTGAAGGGAGGAGGAGGAGGGAGGAGGAGAAGGCAGGAGGAGGGATGAGGAGGAGGGAGGAGGGGGAAGAGGGAGGAGGAGGAATGTGAAGGGAGGAGGAGGGAGGAGGTAGAGGGAGGAAGAGGAGGGAGGAGGAGGAGAGGGAGGAGGAGGAAGGAGGAGGGGGAGGAGGAGGAGGGAGGAAGAAGGAGGAGGAGATAGAAGGAGGGATGAGGAGGAGGAGGGAGGAGGAGGAAGAGGGAGGAGGAGGAATGTGAAGGGAGGAGGAGGGGGAGGGGAAGAGGAAGAAGGTAGCTTGCTTGCTTGCTTGCTTGTGATCGTTGGCTTGAGCTCCAACGCGAAGTCCTGTATGTCGGATGAAGACATCCTGTTGTCCAAAATCAGTGTGATGTCATACAGGACCTGAGTTTTGCGTGAGTATCCGTTGTCCCATGTCTGGCTTATTGGTGTGCAGACTGGTGGTTCCTCGCCGTACAGGCAGACACTCTCCGACTTCGGAGGAGAAGAGGGTAGGAGGAAGAGTGGAGAGGAGGAGGGAGGAGCTAGAGGGAGGAGGAGGAGGGAGGAAAAGGGAGGAGGGAGGAGGAGGGAGGAGGTAGGAGGAGGAGAAAGAGGGAGGAGGAAGGAGAAGGAAGGAGGAGGAAAGAAGGAGGATGGAGGAGGGAGAGGGAGGAAGAGGGAGGAGGAGGAAGAGGGAGGAGGAGGAAGAGGGAGGAGGAGGATGGAGGAGGGAGAGGGAGGAGGGGAAGAGGAAGAGGGTAGGAGGAGGGGAGAGGAGGAGGAGAAGGAGGGAGGAGGAGAAGGAGGAGGAGGGAGGAGGAGGGGAGAGAAAGAGGGAGGAGGCAGAGGGAGAAGAAGGAAGGAGGAGGAGGAAGGAGTGAGAGGAAGGAGGGAGAATGAGGAGGGGAGGAAGGAAAGGGAGGTGGAAGAGGAGGAGGAGGGAGGAGGAAAGAGGTAGGGGGAGGAGGAGGTAGAGGGAGGAGGAGGAGGAAGGAAAGGGAAGAGGAAGAGGATGAGAAGGGAGGAGGAGGGTGGAGGGAGGAGGAGGAGGTAGAGGGAGGAGGAGGGAGGAGGTAGGAGGAGTAGGAGGGATGAGGAGGGAGAGGGAGAAGGAGGGAAGATGAGGAGGAGGCGGAGGGAGTAGGAGGGAGTAGGAGGGAGTAGGATGGAGGAGGTGGGGAGAGGAAGAGGGAGAAGGAAGAGGGAGAAGGAGGAGGGAGGAGGGAGAGGGATGAGAGGGAGGAGGAAGAGGAGGAGGGTGGAGGGAGGAGGAGGGAGGAGAAGAGAGGAGGAGAGAGTTCGCCATTCCGAATTCATACTCGTCTAGTTCTTCCCTTCTACACGACTGTAGATAACTTCCTTACACATAAAAAGATGAATTGTTATTGATATTGCCGTGGCATGGAGGAATATCAGCAGCAGAGTTGATCCAAAAAACCAAAGACTGAGATCTACGGAGAGCCATGAACGCCTACGCCAGCCGGCACGGCACTTGATGATGATGATTGCCGTGTGACGATTCTGTGTAGTCACGTCATTTTCTTCCCTTTCCCTAGCGTTTTGGTTCGGGGATTCTTTCATCATCATCATCATATATTTACGTACGTATTTTGGGAGGGGGAGGAGGGAGGAGGAGGAAGAAGAAAAAAAAACTATGACAGTTGACAGCTCTGGAATGAAAGGAAGGCGTGTAGAAAATTTCATCTCAATCGGATGGGCCGTTCGCGAACAAATAAAGGCCATACGGACAGAGATACATAAATACATACAGAGATACATACGCACAAGTCTTTTTTATATATAAGATTTAACTATGGATAAAGAGATTCCTGAAACGTGTTATCGAACCTGTTCTGCTGTGGCAGCAAATCATGGAATGTGAGTTAATAAATATGAAAGAGTTGATAACAAAGAAGATGTTGTTTCTGACAAGGATATAGCAACATAGCGAATACCATAGACTGCCAGAATAAAGTTACACGACTGCCCGGAAGAGGCTAGAACATAACCATAGATACTTGATAATATCCATCCATTATGTGCCATGCCGGTAAGCGTGGGCAATCATAATTCGCCATTTGACTCGATCACCAGAGTCGTAGATCAGCTCATAGTTCTTGTCTCGACCATGCCACATGGTCAAGCCATCCAGGTATTTACTTCTCTGTCTTCTCCTTGTTCTCTTCCACTCGATTTTGCCAATTGTCACCAAGTTCTCCAATTTCTTTTTTCTTCATAACATGCCTAACAAATTGTGACTGTCTACTTCTAATTTCTCTAATCAGTTTACGATTTTCATTTATTTCTTGTAGGACTTGGTCTTTGGTTTTTCTGTCTGTCCATGGTATTCTTTGTATTCTCCTCAGAAATCATATTTCCACAGCTATCAGATTGTGTTTAGCTTTACTGCTCATTGTCCACGATTCACATCCATACAGGGACGCAGAGGTGTTTCCAAGGCACCAAGGCCAGGTTCTATACTGGCCAAGACCTACTAAAACGTCCTAGTCGTACGTTCTGGGCAACAGGTCCCTTTTGGGGTCCTGGCTAACGTAGTTGGATCGCTGATTCTTCCGAAGTCGGAGAGTATCTGCCTGCACGGCGAGGAACCACCAGTATGCACACCAATAAGCCAGACATGGGACAGTGGATACTCACGCAAACCTCAGTCCGGTATGACATCACACTGATGTTGGACAACAGGATGTCTTCATCTGACATACAGGACTTCACGCTGGAGTTCACAGCCAGCGAACGCAAGCAAGCAAGCAAGCAAACATCCAATGGAAAGTACAGGCTCTATAAAATAATATAAGGGGAATAATAAATAAATTTCTTAAATATTTTACAATTCAGGGGAGACTAATGTGCAATAAAAGGGAATTAATAAAATTAATTTTAATTTTAAGCATTAACTGCAAATTTTGCCAAGCCTGTGAAAAAATTCAAAAGTTTTATAAAATTATATTTTGCATAAAATTAGCTTACCTTAAATTCTTGAAAATTTTATGGGTTTTTTAAAGATTACTCAAAATACTTTAAATAAAGTATTTAGGCGTTATAAAATAAAACGAATAATTTAGACAAACAAACAATAGTAGTGGATTGTCGTGCAACCATATAATGTCATAAAGTTAGAGACTGTCTATTAGAGCTCATTTTATGAGCGTCACAAGAATTTTTCTACAGGCACACTTCTGTGCCTTGTTTCTTATAATCGATAGGTGTGTAAATACTGTGATGGTGATTTCGAGTGGATTCACCACGTATACATCTGGTTTTCCTCCGTCACGGTTTATTCATACACATCAGTGATATTAATTTTGTGGTAGTGATTTCAATCGTAGGCAAGGGATAAAATCCATCTATCGTTTTGAAGACCCTAAAAGATGGTACGCTATGCTGACACCGGAAGCAAAGGCGGCTCATTATGAACGGCTTCACGGGATGAAACATGAACTGCAGGATCCTAAATTAACTATTGTAATCGAAAACATAGAGAAGGAAAAGACCAAGGCTATGGTTCATTGGATGCCTACAACCGCAAAGGTTGGGACAGTGAAGCAAATAGCCGCGGATATTTCGGGAGATATACCTGCGGAAGTGCATAAACTTAAAAACAGCACGGACAAGTGGTTACTTCTATGCAACCCGAAAGAGCTTTTACCACATTACGTGGACAAGGAGTCGGACGGGGTAGGAGATAAGCTACACCGTCTCTTTATCACAGTTCCCGGGCGCTGTACGGCGAGTACAGTCTGTGGGGAAGACTCCCACTGGAGTAATAAATGTCCGGCCAAAGTACAAACCCAGAAGCGACCTAGACTGGCGCAAAGGGTCACCTCGAACCTCCCGACAGATCAACTTTTAAAACAGGGTGAAGAGAATTTCTAGCTGGTCACTAGGAAAAGGAGACGCTCAACAAACAAAAGCTGGTATGATAGCGAAAGCACGACACCTCCAGCCTCCCAAACCTATGTTACCACACTGCTGCCCCTGAATAGTTACGACTATCCTACACCGTCTGAAGCGCACAGATCAAACAAAGAGACATTTTAAAGTTAGATAATTAGTTAGTTAGTTAGTCGACAGATCATCCTAATTGCACATCGAACCATTAAGTCCATAAGTGCTCAGATCCTCTTCTCAGCAAATCCCGCAGCGTGTAGCGGCTAACGACGCCAGTTCTGTGTTGGTTTATTAATCTTCTTTGGTTTCCTGCTTAGTGTTCTTGTTTGGCCACACCTCTTTTAATTTGCTGTTCTCGCAGTCTGACCATGGATGTAGGTTCACAGTCATCACTTGGTTGGGACGCAGAGGTGTTTCCAAGGCACCAGGGCCGGGTTATATACTGGCCAAGACCTATTGACGCGTCCTCGTCGAGCGTCCTGGGCAACAGGTCCCTTCGGGGTCCTGGCTAAAGTCAGTAGGATCGCCGATTCCTCCGAAGTCGGAGAGTGTCTGCCTGTACGGCGAGGAACCACCAGTCTGCACACCAATAAGCCAGACATGGGACAACGGATACTCACGCAAACCTCAGGTTCTGTATGACATCACACTGATGTTGGACAACAGGATGTCTTCATCCGACATACAGGACTTCGCGTTGGAGCTCAAGCCAACGAACACAAGCAAGCAAGCAAGCAAGCATCACTTGGTTCTCGCAAATGGCTTACTTCTCGTAGAGCAGTTGTTCTCAACCTTTTTTGGTCCATTCACCCCTTCACCATATGTTCAGACCGTCACCCCCCCCCCCCACCCACATTCGTTTTTCCTCCCTATAAACCCCCCCCCCTACTTCACAGTATACGTAAAAATGGAAGCTACATTTAATAACACATACTAGAACAAGTCTAGACATCTACATAAAACGTGATTGTGGGTCTACTTGTGTTATAAAATGAATTTCAGTAGGGCGAGAAGTACAGAACCGTAAAGTATGGAGGGAAATACAATATCAAGTAATAAGTTCTTTGTGTTAACGCTATCTTGAAATAATCTAAATCCCCCTTCCCCCTGGAAACCCCAACATCCCCCCCCCCGAGTGGGTGGGGGTGGGGGGATTTCACCACCGGTTGAGAACCACTGTCGTAGAGCATTCAGAATGTCAGCCTGGTCCATCGCTCGCCCGCCTTCAACAGCAGCCTTACCTGCAAGCCTGTTCATTTTCTTGTACACCCGCATGCCCTGGCACGAAAATTAAACTAAAGTTTGCCAATCGAGACCGCTCCAAGGGGAGCAACCACTCTCTTCGGACCCATCCCATCTCTGTCTAAGGAAACATGCCCTGGTGAATGTCTGTGTCTCGAGCCATGTTATGGCTTTACTTACTGCCATGACTTCCATAGTCAGGCTACTTGTTGTCAAAGCAAAAGCACCAGAATCTTCCTTCACAATTCTCCCTCCGGACTGAATCATAAAGGCCCATGAACTTCTCACTAGTTGAACGACAGACCCATCTGTGTCAATGACAGCATTACCCTCTAAAGAATTCTTGAAGATCAGAGCCTGTACTTCCGCCTCCACAGCAGCCGGATTTTCTTGTCTGCATTTACTGTTAGTTGGGGTGCTAACTGGGTGCTAACTGGGTGCTAACTGGGTGCTAACTGGGTGCTAACTGGGTGCTAACTGGGTGCTAACTCTGTAGGCACTCGAACCCACTCCTCGCCAGGTTCTCAATCCTCAACTGAACACACCTGCTGAAGAATGTCTTCGACTTGACCCATCCACGACTTTCCTCCTTTTAACCTGTTGCATTTTACCTTCTTAATTTCACTATTCAGTGGATGTTGTGTGTTTGCGTTGACTCTGAGGTAGGCAAATTTGTATTCTGTCTTCAATGGTTTGAAAATCAATAAGGTAACGCATCGCCCCCCTGCATGCTGTATCTCTTGTACATCCAAGAATAATACGCATAGCTTCATTCTGCGTCCTTATTTCCATCTCCCGGGAAGGTTAACCCGGTCAACAAATGCCCGCAGAAGTCGGATGTGTCGGCCTAACGGCGCAAGAACGCAGCTCTGCTGTAAACAGGCACAACGCAATCACATCCGAAAAAAAACTCCGGATGAACGAAGAAGAAGAAGAAGATTTCCATCTGCTTACGGCTGAGAGTTAGGATTGCCATCGCATGCTCACAAACAGAAAGGACCAGAGCCTCTTATAGAAGACATAGATGGCGCTGCTTAGAGGAACAGAAACTAACACTAGTTACTGAAATAACATTAACAGATATAACACAAGCTGGTTACTGAATGCAACAGACAGACAGACAGACAGACAGACAGACAGACAGATAGATAGATAGATAGATAGATAGATAGATAGATAGATAGATAGATAGATAGATAGATAGATAGATAGATAGATAGATAGATAGATAGATATGATAGATAGATAGATAGATAGATAGATAGATAGATAGATAGATAGATAGATAGATAGATAGATAGATAGATAGATATGATAGATATGATAGATAGATAGATAGATAGATAGATAGATAGATAGATAGATAGATAGATAGATAGATAGATAGATAGATAGATAGATAGATATATAGATAGATAGATTAGATAGATAGATAGATAGATAGATAGATAGATAGATTAGATAGATAGATAGATAGATAGATAGATAGATAGATAGATAGATAGATATTGTTGTGTCGATTTCCAGAGACATGTGAGCAGGGCTAAAGTATTGGCTTGTTGCTCGACCGCCTGCCTGGTGGCCATAGGTTCGAAAACCAATCAGGGCGGATTTTGGTGTCGGCGGTCATTCCTATCGGCAGCATTCTATTTCTTGTACTGTCAATAATTTCTGATTCAGATGTTCCTCCATGCTATGATATCAAACTATCTAGAATCTTCTCTCTGTGTCTTCCTCTGCCTCTTATTTCTTCTAATTGTGCCACTGTCATATTATACTCCAGGTTTCCCCTTGTCATGACTTGCCCACGTAATGTGGACTGTCTTCTTCTGATGGAAATAGCATTTCTCTGGGTGAGTTAACTTATTGCAAGATGTCTTCATCACATGGTTCTCTTCTGTACATCAGATGTGGTTCTTAAGAACTTGGTTTCTCACTTTGTTTTGCAAAGACATAGAAAACCAAGATTCCATGGACATGTAATGCGGAGACATTGACTGGGAATCTTCCTGACAACAAATCTGATGTGGTCAGAACTGGAATACCACAACGAGATGGTTACACTTTTATCTCTCCCAAAGATAGAGCGTATATAACGATACTACACGTGTCCCCTGATCCCCTGGGTAGCGATATAAGACACTTAGCTCTTTCGTATAAGGGCGAAAAAGTAGTGGGCTCGATGTGCAAGTTGGACTGGTTAGGTGGCATGGAGGCATACAAATCAGCATAGTTTATTCAGGACAGTAACAGCCGAGATATGTGGAGAGACATGAACGTCCGCGTCAGTTGGAAGGGCACATGATGATGATGAAGTTTTTGAGGATCTAAATATGTGTTCACCGTTATCACACATACTATAGCTATAGCGTTTGTGGGTAGCAGGGCCGGATTAAGCCATCTTGGTGCCCTAGGCACAAACCCACATGGGTGCCCCCTACAGCCCCGGGCCCCCGATCCTCCACTGACTGCTGGTATGTTCAATATTATGCAAAAAACTAACAAAGAAAAACAGTTGTGAAATGTAAACACATATTTTTGTACTACTATCACTCATATGCCGGTCTCTCTGGCTGTGGGGTTACAACACTTTCTCTCTGTAATCCCGTTTATCACGCAGAGTCTCGCAGCGGAGCGAGAACTGAGGTGGTTCGACCCCCGCTCGTGACTTGCGGATACTGAGCCGGCCGCTCAGAAAGCAATGGCAAACTACTGAGCGTAATCTTGCCAAGAGATCAACAGACAGCTGAAAGATGCTGCTGTTGACAGCTAAGTCCTGTAAAAGGATACGCAAAACATCACTCATATAAAACCTACAATAAGGTATTTCTGTATTAAAATTAATAGTTAATTAATTTTGTAATAATAGTAGACAAAAATACTGTAACTCTTTTGATAGATAAGAAAGTCAGAGAGAGCACACATTTACATTTTAAAGTTCTTTTTTCTAGATTTACGTCTGGCAAAGTCTTTGAGTACATCATCAAAGTTAATTTTGCGCAACAAGTCTGCCTCAATCATCAGCAAAGATAAGGAATCAAGCCTTTCTTGTTTCATTGTCGATCTACTTGGATTTTTTGTTCGTTTCTACTGAGAAAAAGAGCGCTCAGTTGAACAGTTCGTAATCATTAATGTTAAAAATATGCACAAGGCGATTTCTACATTTGGAAAAGCACACTCGATGTTGTCTCTAACTATTACTTTGTAGAGTTCTACATGACTGAACGTGTTGTTGTCAGATTTTGATGCACGAAACTTTTGGCGAATATATGAGTGGAACTGTTGTAGTTCAGTATATAAATTATTGTTCAGATCTTCAGGATAAGCATTTATTAGTCCTTCACAACACTGAGATGTTTGTGGTACATCGACCAAACAAGAAAATCGAACCGCTAGATCATTATATACCTGTCCTCGTCTACTCATCTCTGTCTCAAGGTTGTCAACAATGGTGTAGAAAGCAGATATACGAAATTTGTCTCTGGCATTCTGAGATACCTCAGGGGCATCACCATCAATGACCACTGTCTTTCGTTTACGATTACGGGTCAAAGTTGACTTATAATCCACACCTGGTGTTATTTCTTTTGCAGCTTCTTCAAATTGTGGTGCCCCCCAAATGCTTGGTGCCCTAGGCACGTGCCTTGTTTGCCAAATGGTTAATCCATCCTTGGTGGGTAGGTTTCTAATTGTGAAATTTAGACTGACTAGCAACCACTGTGGTGTATTTGTTTAATTTCCAACTAGCGAGGGGTATTTAATCGTGTACATTCATCTTTACAATTATACGCATTGACCCGAGAAGGCTGGAAGTCATGTCCACTAGCCTAGAATGCAAGTGATGAGGGATTATACTCTTGTTTTATTTTCAAGATAATCAATAGTCTTCGCCATTACCAGATCCATGTCTACACTAGCCAGAAGTGGGTGTCGTAATCTCAACGCCACTGCGTATGGATACATGGACATATCTAAGTTGTGTAACACTCATTGCGCTGTGTTAATCCACCTCCTCTATATGGATACATGGATAATCTAAGTCGTATTTTAATTGTGTATGGATCACATTCTAGCTATGCTCTACTGTTTACATTACAGACTGGACGAAGCAACAAGCAGACGTGAGGAGCCAGCAGATACTTGTACTCCTGCTGATTCTGCTAACACTGGGCCAGGCTGATTCTGGGCGCCCCTCTAATGGAGAGGTGAACAGAGTTAGGGTTGTAAAAAGGTGGCAGCCGAATCCAGCATCTGACAAATCCAAACCTGATTGGAGGAGGTACAGAGATGCTCTGCATAAGATTCAGTGATGTGGAAGGAGGTACAGACATACTGTGGATAAAGTTGGATGATGTCTCAAGACTGGATTTTAAATTACAAGTCTTGCCAGATGCAAACAAAATAAGTTTTGTTTCCAAATAATATCGAAGGATTCCACTTGTTAGTTTAAGCAGCAGTGTAAGACCATGTGTTGGAATATTCTGTGTACGTCACGTGTCATAATAAAGTTTCTAAGATCATAAATATCCTGAAAGCGTCTTGTATTTTTGGTGCAATAAACGTCGCTAACTGTTTTTCGGAAGTTTAAAAAAAAAGAAACCAACAGCAAATACAACAAATGTACTTAACTCAAATTGCTAGAAAACCGAAAAAGATCATTAACATCACCACCACCATGATGATCATCATCATCATCATCATCATCATCATCGTAATCATCATCACCATTGTCAATATACTATCCAGATAAACATGGGCATTCATGTTTCGTCATCTCTTATGATCACCAGTCTCAGATCAGGTGATTAAACGAATCAAGAGATGACCGTGAATCTGCAATCTTGGCGTGACTGCAAAAATATCACGTCAAAAGAATTTTAAAAAGAGCCTTACACAGGGCGCCAAAGACGAGCGCCAACCAACACAGAACTGCCGTCGTCAGCCTCCACGCACTGAGAGAGATGCTGAGCTGGCAATGTGAGCACTTTTGGACTGACATATGAACCGACTTATGAACTGACTTATGGACTGACTTATGGACTGATTTATGGACTTACCTATGGGCTGACTCATGGACTGAATGGTTCAATGTGCAATGAGAATAATCTGTTCACGAACACCTTGTAGCGTTTTGTTTTAAAGGATGGGGGGGGGGGAATTGAGATAGAAAAAAAATAATAATGGGGGGGGGGTGGCGAGGAGGGGGGGGGGGGGTTGTTATCTTTGTTCACTCGCTCGCTTTGAACTCAGGCGTATTCCATACACACTACTTCTAGTAGCGCTGTGCTGAATTTTCCGTGTGGATTAGCTTTTCCTATTAACCAGTGTCCCTCGCCATCAGGCGAATCCACTCCGGCTTCAGAGGTACTTGTAGCTTACGTCCGCAAGTTCAGGACGAGAAGAGTTAGTATTTTAGTTCAACTGACCGACGAAGGGTTTTAGCGTGTTTGCCGTGTAGAAGTCTCTTGTCTTCTCTTTGTTCTTGTCCCAACACACTTGCCAGTTATCACTAAATTGTCAAGAAGATGGACCCAGACAACACATGTCACAATGAAGTCGGACGTGTCGGCTGAATTACCCTAATTATCGGCAGGTCAGCTGAAACAGACACAATGCAACAATCGCACTGCGGGGTGAACGAACAAAGAAAATCTTATATATAAAAAAGGATCTCCGTCTGTCTGTCTGTCTGTCTGTCTGTCTGTCCGTATGTCTGTCTGTCTGTCTGTCTGTCTGTCCGTATGTCTGTATGTCCGTCTGTCCTTTATGCGCTCGCGAACGGCCCATCCGATTGAGATGAAATTTTCTACACGCCTTCCTTTCATTCCAGAGATGCCAACTGTCGTAGTTTTTTTTTCCTTCTTCCTCCTCCTCCCCTCCCTCCTCCCCCTCCCAAAATACGTACGTCCGGGAAATGGTCTGCTACATAGACACTTCTCTCTGAGGTCCGCGATAACATATTAACCTGGTGGGATGGCAATCAATCATCCTCTACCTCCTCCCTCCTCCTCCCTTCTCCCTCTTCTCCTCCCTCTTCCTCCCTCCGCCTCCTCCCTCCTCCCACTCTCTACTCCTCCTTCCTCCTCCTTCCTCCTTCTCCTCCCTCCTTCTCCCTCTTCCTCCTCCCTCTTCTCCCTCTTCCTGCCCTCCTGCCGCCTCCTCCCTCCGCCTACTCTTTCCTCCTCCTCCCTCCTCCTCCCTCTCCCTCCTCCTACTCCCTTCTCCTCCCTCCTCCTCCTCCTCCTCTCTCCTCCTCCCTCCTTCTCCCTCTTCCTCCTCCCTCCTCCTCCCCCTCCTCCTCCACCCTACTCCTCCCTCCTCTTCCTAATCCCTCCTCCTCCCTCCTATTCCTCCTGTCTCCTCCTCCCTCCTCCTTCTACCTCTTCCTCCCTCCTCCTTCTCCCTCCACCTCCTCCCTCCTCCTCCCTCCTCCTCCCTCTCCCTCCTCCCTTCTCATCCTCCCCCCACCTACGTTCTCCTCCTCCCTCCTCCCTCCTCCTCCTTCTCCCTCCTCCTCCCCCTCCCTCCTCCCCCTCCTCCTCCTTCCTTCACCCTCCTCCCTCCTCCTCCTCCTCCTTCACCATCCTCCCTCCTCCTCCTCCCTCCTCCTCATCCTCCCTCCTCCCTCCTCCTCCCTCCTCATCCCTCTTCCTCCTCCTCCTCCCTCCTCTCTACTCCTCCCTCCTCCTTCTCCTCCCTCTTTCTCTTAATCCCTCCTCCTCCCTTCTCCTCCCTCCTATTCATCCCTACTCCTCCTCCTCCCTCCTCCTCCTCTCTCCGCCTATCTCTTCCTCCCTCCTCCTCCCTCCTCTCTCTTCCTCCTCCCTCCTCTCTCTTCCTCCTCCCTCCTCCTCCCTCTTCCTCCTCCTCCTCCCTCCTCCTTCCTCCTGCTCCCTCCCCTCCTCCCTCCTCCTCCCTCTCCCTCCTCCCCTTCTCATCCTCCCCCACCTACGTTCTCCTCCTCCCTCCTCCCTCCTCCTCCTTCTCCCTCCTCCTCCCCCTCCCTCCTCCCCCTCCTCCTCCTCCTTCACCCTCCTCCCTCCTCCTCCTCCTCCTTCACCATCCTCCCTCCTCCTCCTCCCTCCTCCTCATCCTCCCTCCTCCCTCCTCCTCCCTCCTCATCCCTCTTCCTCCTCCTCCTCCCTCCTCTCTACTCCTCCCTCCTCCTTCTCCTCCCTCTTTCTCTTAATCCCTCCTCCTCCCTTCTCCTCCCTCCTATTCATCCCTACTCCTCCTCCTCCCTCCTCCTCCTCTCTCCGCCTATCTCTTCCTCCCTCCTCCTCCCTCCTCTCTCTTCCTCCTCCCTCCTCTCTCTTCCTCCTCCCTCCTCCTCCCTCTTCCTCCTCCTCCTCCCTCCTCCTTCCTCCTGCTCCCTCCTCCTCCTCCCTTCTCCTCCCTTCTCCTCCTCCCCCTCCTACCCCTCCCTCCTCCCCCTCATCCGTCTTCCTCCCTCCTCCTTCTTCCTCCCTCCTCCTCCCCCTCCTCCCCCTCCTCCTCCCTCTCCTCCTTATCCCTCCTCTTCCATTCTCCTCCTCCCTCCTCCTCCTCTCTCTACCTCCTCCCTCCTCCTCCCTTCACATTCCTCCTCCTCCCTCTTCCTCCTCATCCCTCCTCCTCCTCTATCCTCCTCCCTCCTCCTCCTCCTCCCTCTACCTCCTCCCTCCTCCTCCCTTCACATTCCTCCTCCTCCCTCTTCCTCCTCCTCCCTCTCATCCTCTTCCCTCCTTCTCCTCCCTCCTCCTTCTCCCTCTTCCTCCTCCCTCTTCCTCCCTCCTCCCACTCTCTACTCCTCCCTCCTCCTTCTCCTCCCTCCTCCTCCTCCCTCTTCCTCCCTCTTCCTGCTCCCTCCGCCTCCTCCCTCCGCCTACTCTCTCCTCCTCCTCCCTCCTCCTCCCTCTCCCTCCTCCTCCTCCCTCTCCTCCTCCTCCTCCTCCTGCGATCTCCTCCTCCCTCCTTCTCCCTCTTCCTCCTCCCTCCTCCTCCCCCTCCTCCTCCACCCTACTCCTCCCTCCTCTTCCTAATCCCTCCTCCTCCCTCCTATTCCTCCTGTCTCCTCCTCCCTCCTCCTCCCTCCTCTTCCCTCCTCCACCTCCCTCTTCCTCCTGCCTCCTCCATTTACCCAAGACAGACAGACATACAGATAGTCGGGAACGGGATCTTATATGACTACTTATATGATTTAAATGAGATGCTCTCCACCATGGGCTGGGCCGGGTCAGACAGACAGACAGACAGACAGACAGATAGATAGACAGACAGACAGACAGACAGTCGGGAACGGGAGCTTATATGACTACTTATATGAATTAAATGAGATGCTCCCCACCAGAGTCTGGGCGAAGCCGGGCCGTGTCAGCTAGTACTTTATAAAATCAACAAAACGACTAAGATTATTAGCGAAATGTTAATTGCGAAGTTTTCCAAGAAATATGTTTATTGTTCACGTGACTCTTAGACTGCTGTTTAAAAGATACAGTTTTTCATACTGGTGTCAACATTCACAGATTCATAGCGCACTCAGCGGTCGATTGACTAGATTGCCCATTAAATCACACACAGTTAAACAATGTTGTGTTTGAATGCCACGTCCTGTAAAAGATGTGCAAGTACATTTCACTATTATATGTAGGTGTTTGCTTATGCCGAGGTAGCAGGTTCAGTCCCAACACCGGACAATTGGACTAAAATGTTGACTTCTCGACCTTAATTGAGGACGTAAATCACAAGCACCTCTGAAGTCGGAGTAAGTTCGCAAGATGACGAGGGACACTGTCAATAGGGAAAGCTAATTCACACGCTAACATCAGTCCAGTGCATCTAGAAGTGGTGTGTGTGGATTACGCTTAAGGTCAAAGCGAGCTAGCGCAAAAGACAACAACAACAACAAACAAACAGGAGATGCTGTGACTGCGCAACATAACAAGGGGGAATCAGTCCCGAGTGGACTCCTGGAGTCGAGTCCACTTTAGAACATTTCAACTAGTGCAGTCCTGGGTTCGACACCACTTTAGAACATTCCAACCAGTGCAGTCCTGGGGTCGGGTCCACTTTAGAACATTTCAACCAGTGGAACTCTGGTGTAGACCCCACTTCACAAAATTCAAACCTTTAGAACTCTGGGGTTGACCCCACCTCATAAAATGCCAAATAGCGCAGTTCTGGGGTCAAGTACCAGGCCTCATAAAATGGTTACTGAAACATGGTTAGAGCTGTGTCGTAATTGTCTGGAAAGGTGGTGAGACATGGAGCTGACAAAAGTAATTTCGTTATTCCGTGGCTTATAATGTCTGATATCTGACAAGACACACCCAGTGTCTGCTTTCTTTATCCGTTACCTTGTAAGTGTGTGTATGTGTGTGTGTGTGTGTGTGTGTGTGTGTGTGCGCGCGCGTGTGTGTGTGTGTGTGTACGTCCGTGTATGAGTGTGTATGCGTATGTATTGTGTAAGCGTGAGTATATGTGTAGATAAATGTTTCTGTATGTGTATCAAGAAGAAGAAGAAGAAGAAGAAGAAGAAGAAGAAGAAGAAGAAGAAGAGGAAGAAGAAGAAGAAGAAGAAGAAGAAGAAGAAGAAGAAGAAGAAGAAGAAGAAGAAGAAGAAGAAGAAAAGCAGGCGTGCAATAGGAGGAGAAGGAGGGGGACGAGGATTAAAAGGTGAAGGGGGAAGACGAGGAAGAGATGACGAGGATGGAGGAAGAGGAGGCGATGAAGAAGTAGACCATGAAGACGATAACGACGGCTGCGACCAATAAGAAGATATATTTTCAAGTAATTACACCTTTTCAATTAGCAAAGATTGATTTTACCGTTCAACTAAAATTGGCTATTGATGTTAACACTGGATACATCTACGTTAACATAATTCTACCAGCCAGCGTATGTTACTGGGGTGATAGTTTCACAGCGTGGGATCGGACTGTTTGCCTTCTGCGAGACAGCTGTGTTCACAGGTAAAACAGCAGACAACTGTGGTGAGGTTATATTTAATATCGATGGTCATATTCTAATAACATATGTATTTGTTAGATAGCAATAGAAACAACCAGCTAGACTGAACGAACGAACGAACGAACGAACGAACGAACGAACAAAATTTATTTTAAAAGGGTTATAATTTGGTCACGCATGTTACCTCACACTCTACCCTCATCTGATCTCTTTGCTATCATTGTGAAGTAAAGAAGTTACTATACACACGTTGAGATATATTAAACACCAGACGGACAGACAAATAGACAGACAGAAAGATGGTTAGATAACAAGTTCCTCTTCTGTTTTCTGACATCTATCCCATAATGTACCCATCAACCAACTCACGCTCACCTTACACTATCTCTGACATCTATCCCATAATGTATCGCTCAACCAACTCACGCCCACCTTACACCATCTCTGACATCTATCCCATAATGTATCGCTCAACCAAATCACGCCCACCTTAAACTATCTCTGACATCTATTCTGCTCACCTTACACTATCTCTGACATCTATCCTGTTCACCTTACACTCTATCTGACATCTATCCTGCTCACCTTACACATCTCTGACATCTATCCTACCCACCTTACACTATCTCTGACATCTATCCTGCTCACCTTACACTATCTCTGACATCTATCCCATAATATATCGCTCAATCAACTCACGCCCACCTTACACTATC
This sequence comes from Cepaea hortensis, assembly GCA_963921405.1. Classification (NCBI taxonomy): domain Eukaryota; kingdom Metazoa; phylum Mollusca; class Gastropoda; order Stylommatophora; family Helicidae; genus Cepaea; species Cepaea hortensis. Next base: position 10,573,311 of record OY992887.1, on the reverse strand, counting down.
TCTGACATCTATCCTGCTCACCTTACACTATCTCTGACATCTATCCTGCTCACCTTACACTATCTCTGACATCTATCCCATATTGTATCGATCAACCAACTCACGCCCACCTTACACTATCTCTGACATCTATCCTGCTCACCTTACACTATCTCTGACATCTATCCTGCTCTCCTTACACTATCTCTGACATCTATCCCATATTGTATCTCTCAACCAACTCACGCCCACCTTACACTATCTCTGACATCTATCCCATATTGTATCCCTCAACCAACTCACGCCCACCTTACACTATCTCTGACATCTATCCCATATTGTATCTCTCAACCAACTCACGCCCACCTTACACTATGCCTGACATCTATCCCATATTGTATCCCTCAACCAACTCACGCCCACCTTACACTATGCCTGACATCTATCCCATATTGTATCCCTCAACCAACTCACGCCCACCTTACACTATCTCTGACATCTATCCCATATTGAATCTCTCAACCAACTCACGCCCACCTTACACTATGCCTGACATCTATCCCATATTGTATCCCTCAACCAACTCACGCCCACCTTACACTATCTCTGACATCTATCCCATATTGTATCTCTCAACCAACTCACACCCACCTTACACTATCTCTGACATCTATCCCATATTGTATCTCTCAACCAACTCACACCCACCTTACACTATCTCTGACATCTATCCCATATTGTATCCCTCAACCAACTCACGCCCACCTTACACTAACTCTGACATCTATTCCATATTGTATCCCTCAACCAACTCACGCCCACCTTACACTATCTCTGACATCTATCCCATATTGTATCTCTCAACCAACTCACACCCACCTTACACTATGCCTGACATCTATCCCATATTGTATCTCTCAACCAACTCACGCCCACCTTACACTATCTCTGACATCTATCCCATATTGTATCCCTCAACCAACTCACGCCCACCTTACACTATCTCTGACATCTATCCCATATTGTATCTCTCAACCAACACACGCCCACCTTACATTATCTCTGACATCTATCCCATATTGTATCTCTCAACCAACTCACGCCCACCTTACACTATCTCTGACATCTATCCCATATTGTATCCCTCAACCAACTCACGCCCACCTTACACTATCTCTGACATCTATCCCATATTGTATCTCTCAACCAACTCACGCCCACCTTACATTATCTCTGACATCTATCCCATATTGTATCCCTCAACCAACTCACGCCCACCTTACACTATCTCTGACATCTATCCCATATTGTATCTGTCAACCAACTCACGCCCACCTTACATTATCTCTGACATCTATCCCATATTGTATCTCTCAACCAACTCACGCCCACCTTACACTATCTCTGACATCTATCCTGCTCACCTTACACTATCTCTAACATCTATCCTGCTCACTTTACACTATCTCTGACATCTATCCCATATTGTATCTCTCAACCAACTCACGCCCACCTTACACTATCTCAGACATCTATCCTATAATGTATCGCTCAACCAACTCACGCCCACCTTACACTATCTCTGACATCTATCCTGCTCACCTTACACTTTCTCTGACATCTATCGGATATTGTATCTACCAACCAACTCACGCCCACCTTACACTATCTCTGACATCTATCCAGCTGTCGCGGAATTCTTGGAGTTGTCGATCGATGAAAGACTGTCGCGCCATTCGTCTACAGGCAGCCGCCATTCTTTGATGTTGGGGACAGACTGTCCTGCTGAGAGTCGGCAAGATCTTTTGTTGTGGGGGAAGATTTCTCCAGATCACAGGCCGGCAAGACTTTTTGGAGTACCGGGAACAATTCCCCAGATCAAAGCGGGACAGCCGGCCGGTTGTTTACATCGAGTCGGAAAAGGAGAGGAAAAAATAGTTTCTCGACGCCTAGTGTCTAGTCAGATTTGTGACGTCATTCAGACACAGTTTTAAAACAGTCTGGACAAGCACCTTTGGCGGGAGTCGACCAAATGTTGTGAGGCAACAAGGACGTGTTTGATGTTCCTGTTCTGATTATGGAAAGAGATCACGGTGTCTTATGTTGATTTACATCGGCGGACATTTGTCCATTGTGTGATTTAGTGGTCTCGATTTCAGACGGGAATAAATATATGGTATTTAATTAAATAGACCCAAATTAGTTGATTCTTAGGAGTCGAGCGTAGTAATGTGCGTTGTGAGAACTTATTATAAGAGCGTCGGCAGCAGTAGGCTATCGCGTTGTTTAAACTAGCTAGTGTGAGATATCAATTAACTCAGTGAGTTAAGAACAAGGTGGAGGGATGATATTCGGGGAGATAGGGGAAAGGTCAAATGGTAGGATCTTCCAGTTGGGTATCTACTGGGTATCTGCGCTTTTCGTTTAGTCTTTCCTTGTCTTACTATGACTCAGACCGATGTGATGAGCTCCTCTGCCTTATGCCAGAGTTTAGTTCTCTGTTATATATCTGGGTGCGGCCGTCGGCCTACACTCACCTAATGAAGGTCGGAATCGGGTTGCTCTCACCGGGTGTTCTCTCTTCAACAGGCTCTACTATGTTTTCCAAAAAACGCTAGCAGACAAGTCATAGAAGAAGATTATGGCTCGATCATTGAAGGCAGTTTTTACTCAGCGGCCTTTGCACTGGGCCCATAACCCAGAGGGTCTGCAAGAACCTGGCCTCGGCTGGGCAAGAACCGACGATCATCTAAGAGTGATACCTCCGTGGTAGTTCTCATCATATTAGAGTGAAGATACTTACAATATCACCAGTAACAGGGACAATAGTATTTATATAGAGAAATTAACAATTAACATTGCGTTTTCCAAATGGTGAATTCCTGTGAAAAATTAACAATTAACATTTTGTTTCAAAGTGACAGTAAACATGTATTTTACAGTAAAAGGGTTATCAGATCACAGAACTTTTAGGGACATATTAGTTACACTGTGTGTGTCGGATTCATGATCAGTATTAGACTACATACACCATTGGTGACCAGGCATCCGGACTATCCAAGAGCCACTGGAGGAAGTCGACACCTGGCCGGAGAGACGCATCATTTGGTGAGGTCCTTCTGTACTAGATCTATGGTGCTGTTGTGTGGCCGGTACTGTGATGAAAGCAGACTTTGATCCTGAGCTGTTCGGACTGATTCTGCCTACACACTAGATTATACGACAGACATTCTACACACACACTTTGCACATACATGACAGTGTTCTTTAATAAATTAATTTGTCATTTTGTTAGAAGTTAGTGTTGTGTAGTATGTTTTGGAAAAGAATGAGAGGGGGCATGGTCCAGTGGTAAGAAGAAGAAGAGAGAGGGAGAGAGAGTGATCCAAAGACTGATGGGGTTTTGTGGACAAAGATCCAGGAGATCCTCAAGATAATAATATGGAGTTAAAATAATGTGGGTGTTGATTCCCCTCACCCCAGGGACGACACTTATTACGACACCTGCTCACCTTACACTATCTCTGACATCTATCCCATATTGTATCTATCAACCAACTCACGCCCACCTTACACTATCTCTGACATCTATCCCATATTGTATCCCTCAACCAACTCATGCCCACCTTACACTATCACCTGCAGTTCGCTCAACTTTCCTTCCCATATTACACATTTCTGTCTCCTATTCGCTTCCCCGCGTGTTTCTACCCTCTCTTAGTTTTGTGTGCCCTGTGAGTTCCAGAGATGCGGTTTTCTGCGCTCTCACAGTTTTATGTGTCCTGTGAGTTCCAGTGATGCGGTTTTCTGCCCTCTCTCAGATGTGTGTGCCCTGTGAGTTCCAGTGATGCGGTTTTCAAGTTATATAATTCTCGGATTGTTTCAATGTATGCCCTATCCAGTACCCACTTCATCCTCAGTTATCACCATGGGCTCGGCATGTGTGGTTCTGTTTGTTGATTCTATTTTGCGAAGACGACAGATAATGAATGGCACCTTGCCGTCTTGACAGACGATAATTTGTAAAATAGATTTATATTTCTTCATAGCACAAAGCCTGGGTTGAATTTAGAGCCAATGTGTTGCTCATGTTTCATGATCCTTCTCTAGGCATGCCTAGTTTACTCCAGAGAAAATCAATACTCTAACTGTCCGCCTTTCAGAGCTTCCATCTTAGAACAGTTGCCGGCCATCTCTTAAGGTCTGGTCTGCCCACCATGACATTTAATCTTTACCTTACTTTCCCTTATACTAGGGTAAAGCTTTTTCAAGACTCGTCCATTAGTCTTCGCATTAAAACCCCAGCCACTCCTTCCGTTTCTCACCTCTGACCCATCAGTATAGATCACTATGTCACCTTCACGTGTATTACTTTGGATCAGTTGTTGCACCTCATACACTGCACGGCCCGCTGCCCATTCTCTGCACTCACGACGCAATGTTGCTATTACATTGTACCAGTCCGTCCTGTCTGCCGGTACTTCAACCCACTCTTTTTCACGAATGATGGTCTCTAGATCACACACCTGACGTACAGATAATTCTTCCTGTGCCATCAAGGACCTACCTCGTCTTAGCCTATGACCCTTCACCATTTCCATAGCTTCATGCAGCGGGTGATCCCTGTCTGGAGCAACTATGAGGTACCATTTGGCCTGAAGGACCATATGCCTATCCGCCATTGTTGGTAGCGCCAAGATATTCCTCATGCATATAATTGCTGTGTCCTTTGTGTGTCCCAGAATTACTCGCATGGCCACGTTTTGTATGCGTTCGAACCTTTCAAACTGGATCTTTGATACTGCTATGAGCCCAAAACCATACTCAATGACAGAAATTATTAACTGCTGAAAGAGCCTGTAAAGCATCCTCTGCTCTACACCAGTTGCTGCCATAGCCCTCAATGTAATAAATCCCCTACCAGTCTTCCTCGTGGACAATGAGCAGTTAAGCTGAACAACGGCTCATGGCTGTGGAAATGTGGTTTCTGAGGAAAATGCAAAGAATACCAAGGAGAGACAGAAAAACCAATGAACAAGTCCTTCAAGAAACAAATGAAGATCGTAAACTGATTAGAGACATTAGGCGTAGACAGTCAAAATTTTTTGGGCATGTTATGAGAAGAAATGACTTGGAGAACATGGTGACGACTGACAAGATCGAAGGGAAGAGAACGAACGAACGAACGAAAGAACGAACAGACTTTATTTTCAAAGGGTAACAAATTGGGCACGCAGGCCCGTCTTACATTCGGCCCTTCCAATCATTCATCTTTCTTTCATCAACAGTGCATAGGAAAAAAACATTGTCACATGAATTTTGTAAACATAAACAATGCATATTACTATGTTATGAGACACATCCACCACCCACCCACACATCCCCCATTCACTCCAACTTCCCCACCCAACCACACACACATACAATACATTCCCCCACCCATCCACCACATCCCTACACCTACACATCTCCCCACCCACACACACACTTCTCACCCACCACACATCCCATCCACCCACACCCCAAGCACACATACATTCAATAACCCACACATCCCCCACCTACACACATCTCCCCACCCACTCACATATCCTCTACCAGTCCCATTTCCCACCAACAATCACTCACCCAATATCCTCCTCCACCCACACACCTCCAACCACCCAACCAAACACACATTCCTCAGCCACACACATGTCTCCCCGACAACTCACATATTCCGCACCTACCCACACACATATTCCGCACTCACCCACATAATCTCCCATCTCCCCCAGCCCACTCACAGATCCCGAGCCCGCACCTACAAACATCCCCCACCATCTCCTAACCTGCACACACTCACCCACCCACATATCCTCTACCCACCCACACATCCTCTACCCACCCATCCCCCAACCAAACATCCCTTAACCACACACCCTTACTCATATACAATCACCCACCCACACATCCTCTACCCAACCACACATCATCCACCCAACCACACATCCTTTATCCACACATTCCCCCAGCCACACATCCCTTAACCACACACCCCTACCCATATACACACACATCCCCACCCTCGCACAATCTCCCCACCCATACAAACATCCCTCACACACATCCCCACCCACCAACACATTCCCCATTCACAAACACACACCTCCCATCCACGCACACACAACCCATACATTCATCCCCTCACACATCTCTAGACACACGTACTTATCCCTCAACCACTAACACCCACACATCCCTTACCCACTCATCAACACATACATCTCCTATCTACCCACCCACACTCACACATCCCAAACACCCATCTAAGCACACATCCCCCACCCTCACACATCCTTCACCCACCCACAAACCCAACCACACCTTCACCCACCCACACAAACATCATTTAACCACACCCAGCTCCCCTCTCACACAATACCACACCCACACACATCCCAAAGACATATCCCTCACCCACACACACATCTATCCACACATCTCCTACCCATCCACACATCCCCCAACTACAATCACCCTCACTACCCACACATACATCCTTCATTCAGCCACACACACCCCCACCCAGATATATCCCCCACCCACACACACATCTCCAAATCCATCACCCACACCCATCACGCACCCCTCCCCCAACCCACACACCCCCACACACATTCACCCACACATCTCTCACCCACACACACTCCCCACCCATCCACTCAAACATCCCACACCCATACACATCCCTCACCCACACACACATCCCCAAACCCACAACCACCCCCACCTGCACACATCTCCCACCCACCACATATCTCCACACCCACATCTCCCCACCCACACATATACCCCCACCCATCCCATAACCCACCATCAATCATCCACCAACATATCCTCCTCCACCCACTCACCCACAACCACCTACACAAACACACATCCCCACCCACAAACACATCTCCCCATACACCCATACATCTCGCACGCACCCACACACAATCCCCCACCCACCCACACACAATCCCTCACCCACCCACACAAACCCACCCCTCCCACCCACACATCCTGAGCCCACCCACACACAGAAAACAGACCAAAGGGTAGACCGCGAAGTAAATACCTGGATGGCTTGGCCACGTTGCATGGTCGAAACAGGAACACAGAGCTGATCCACGACTCTGGTGATCGAGTGAAATGGCAGAAAATGACCGCCCACGCTTATCGGCATGGCACATGATGGATGGATAGATGGAGTCTTCATCACCAGATCCTCCACATGAGCCTTAAAAGACGTACTACTGCCGAAGGTGATACCCAAGTACTTCAATTTACTCTCTCTCTCTTCTAAGAGGACAACCATTTAATATAATACATAGGACATCTGCCTTCACAATCCGGTTATTCCTCTATAGTGAAGTGATAATGAGAGAAATAATAGAGAAGCCATGCACACAGAGTTGATCCAGACCACCAAACACCAAGATCTGTGGAGAGAATGGACGCATACACAAACTTGCAGGCCACATGAAGATTGCGACGACTGGGACGTGTGTATCTAGACAAGTCAACTTTGGAGGGAGGTGTCTCTGGGAAGTGAAGTAGTGGAAGACAACAATGTAGATGGATGCAAGATGTGGTAGATACAAGGTAGCAACAGAGGCAGGACATCTGTCGCACGATAGAAGTTTCGAAAGACTGCAGGGCAATGTTCTATCATCATTATCATGTGCCATGCCGATGACGGTATGCGGTCATATTTCTCCAACTCACACGATCACCAGAGTCGTGGATCAGCCAGTGTTCTTACCTCGGCTATACCACGTGGCCAAGCCATTCAGGTATTTACTTCTCTACCTTCCCCTTGTTCTCTTCCCCTCGATCTTGCCAGTTGTCACCAAGTTCTCCAATTTATTTCTTCTCATAGCGTAACCAAAATATTGTGACTGTCTTCGTCTAATTTCTCTACTCAGATTAGGGTTTTCATTTGTTTCTTGTAGGACTTGATCATTGATTTTTCTGCCTGTCAATGGTATTCTTTGCATTGTCAACAGAAACCACATGTCCACAGGCATCAGATGTTTTTTTTTTTTTTTTAGCTTGATTGCTCATTGTCCACGCTTCACATCCATACAAAAGTGCAGGTTCTATGTAGAATCTCAACACTCTTTTTCTCGTTGCAAATTACATCGTTTTATTGGTCAGTATGTTTTCTATCTTGCGAAAGGCTACCTTCGCCATGGTAATTCTTGTTCTAATCTCTTCAAGGCATCTCCCATCAGATGGTATTACTGTTCCGAGATAATTGTACCGATTCACTTGTTTAAGAATATTCCCATTTACTTGTATATTAAATTGTGGTATTTCCTTCTGCCTAGTGACGACAATAATCTGTGTCTTTTTACAATTTAATTCTAATCCTAGTTCACTGTGTGCCACAACCGCATCTACTAAATGTTGCAGATCCCGCTCATTGTCTGCAATCAATATTGTATCATCCGCATATCTAAAGTTATTTATGTTACGTTCTCCTATGGTGATACCTCTTATATCTTCTAAATTTCTGAAAATGTGTTCAATGTATAGGGAAAACAAATCTGGAGACATTACACATACTTGTCGGAAACCTCTTTTAATAGGCTGATATCGATCTGTTTCATTATCAATCTTTATGGCAGCTTTTTGTTTCCAATATATTTTTTTTCACAAGTCTAAGGTCTTTCCCATAAATTTGTAGATCTGCACGCATCTTCATCATGTTCACATGTCTTACTCAATCCAAAACCTTTGTTTAGTCAATAAAGCAAAGATGTAGGTACAGAAAATGACAATGAGTGATGGAAAACGATGAGAAAATATAAAAACAGTAGCAATAATTGTGACATTAAAAAACATTATAAATATAAACATTCAGACACGTTGAAAAAAACATAAGGATATATACTGTCTAAATACTGCATTGAAATAAAAAAACAAAACAACAACAGCAACCTTGAATGCAAATCTCAGTAGAGCAATATCACCACTATTTCCCCACCATCAATATCTCCACATAAGCAATATCTCCACGTGATCAATTCTCCATATCATCATTATCTCTACATCATCAAATTATCCACATAATCAATGTTTACATCATAAATATCTCCACAAAATCATTATCTCCATATCGTCAATATCAACTCGACATCAATATCCCTACATCATTAATGCCCATATATCATCAGTATCTGCAAACGATGAAAATCTGCACACAATCAATATCTGCACACCATCAATATCTGCACACCATCAATATCTGCACACCATCAATATCTGCACACCATCAATATCTGCACACCATTAATATCTGTACACTATCAATATCTGCACACCATTAATATCTGTACACTATCAATATCTGCACACCATTAATATCTGTACACTATCAATATCTGCACACCATTAATATCTGTACACTATCAATATCTGCACACCATTAATATCTGTACACTATCAATATCTGCACACCATTAATATCTGTACACTATCAATATCTGCACACCATTAATATATGTACACTATCAATATCTGCACACCATTAATATCTGTACACTATCAATATCTGCACACCATTAATATCTGCACACTATCAATATCTGTACACTATCAATATCTGCACACCATCAATATCTGCACACCATTAATATCTGCACACTATCAATATCTGCACACCATTAATATCTGCACACCATCAATATCTGCACACTATCAATATCTGCACACCATTAATATCTGCACACTATCACTATCTGCACACCATTAATATCTGCACACCATCAATATCTGTACATCATCAATATCTGCACATCATCAATATCTGTACATCATCAATATCTGCACACCATCTTCATCTGCTATCGATATAACCATATCATCAGTACAATGATCAACAAAATCATCATCATCATCAGTATAATCATCAATATCAATATCATCACCATCAGTACCATCATCAATGTCAACATTATTAGCATCAACATCACAATCATCAGAATCATTATCAATATCAACATTATCATCATGAACATAATCATCATCAGTATCATTATCAATATCAACATTATCATCATGAACATAATCATCATCAGTATCATCATCCATGTGAATCATCATCATAAACATCAATATTGTCATCAATATCAACATCACAAACATCAACGTAATCAATAACATCATCAGTATCATTATCAATATATGCATCATCTTCATAAGTATCATCATCAAAATCAATCATCCTCATCGTCATCATCATCATCATCATCATCATCATCATCATCAACACATTCATCGGCACCGTCATCAATATCATCATGATCATTATCATGTAATAGCTTCTGGGCCTTTGCAGTAAGTATCTCTCACTACAGTCCACTGGGAAAACTCGATCTTGAGCCAGGTTTCCTGCCCCGAGCATCCCCTACCTTCGGTGTGTCTATAATGTCACCTGCCCACCATCCTGTTGTCCAACTTCAGTGTGTCTATAATGTCACCTGCCCACCATCCTGTTGTCCAACTTCAGTGTGTCTATATTGTCACCTGCCCACCATCCTGTTGTCCAACTTCAGTGTGTCTATATTGTCACCTGCCCACCATCCTGTTGTCCAACTTCAGTGTGTCTATAATGTCACCTGCCCACCATCCTGTTGTCCAACTTCAGTGTGTCTATAATGTCACCTGCCCACCATCCTGTTGTCCAACTTCAGTGTGTCTATAATGTCACCTGCCCACCATAGTGTTGTCCAACTTCAGTGTGTCTATAATGTCACCTGCCTACCATACTGTTGTCCAACTTCAGTGTGTCTATAATGTCACCTGCCCACAATTCTGTTGTTAAAACTCGACCCGTTCTTCTAGGTATCACACCTCCCATTATTGTCCTTTTCAATCAACAATGACGTTTAACAAAACAACAGCATTGCAGTTTCCCAGACAGCGGACACTACAAAACATCAGACACTTTCCAAGACAACAGACACTCACCAAGGCAACAGAAACTCTCCAAGACACCGTAACTCTCCAAGACATCAGACACCTTCTTAAACGTCAGACACTTTCCAAGACATCGTACACTCTGCAAGACATAGAACACTCTACAAGACATCAGACACTCACGATACATGAGGCACTCCCCAAGACATCTTACACTCTCGTAAACATCGTACACTCTCCAAGACAGCATACACTCTCCAAGAAATCGTACACTTACAAGACATCAGACACTATCCAAGATAGCAGACACTTTCCAAGACATCACACACTCTCCAAGACATCGTACACTCTTCAAGACATCAGAAACTCTCCAAGACATCACACACTCTCCAAGTCATCAGACACTCCCCAAGTCATAAGACACTTTCCAAGATATCAGACACTCTCCATGACATCAGACATTCTCCATGACATCGTACACTCTCCAAGACATCAGACATTCTCCAAGACATCTACACTCTCCAAGATATCTACACTCTTCAAGACATCAGACACTTTCCAAGACATCAGACACTATCCAAGACATCAGACACTCTCCAAGACATCTACACTCTCCAAGACATCTACACTCTTCAAGACATCAGACACTATCCAAGACATCAGACACTCTCCAAGACATCTACACTCTCCAAGACATCTACACTCTTCAAGACATCAGACACTATCCAAGACATCAGACACTCTCCAAGAAGCAAGACTGTTTATGAAACAGCTTAATAACAGGTATGACTTCGTAAAGCACCTCTTGCTCGAGCCAGTTATTTCTGCTTAAAATAACCTAACAGTATTATTTATATTTATGCATTTATGTGTGTTTTGTACTTATGTTCGTTTCAGTTACAGACCAGAGATAGAAAAGGAACAGACATGAGGTGCACAGTGCTTCTTCTGTCACTGCTGCTACTGCTGACTCTGTGTGACGCTGAGCGTAGGCGTGTCTCTACAAGAGAGCTTGGGGGGGCTAGAATAGTCAAACGGTCTTTGAAAGATTTTTTCAAGAATATAGGTCGCGGTTTCAAGAAGATTAAAAAGTTCTTTAGAAAATGGCCAACTTGGTAGAAGTACTTTCTTGACTAATACTAATAGTCTACACAGACAGAAGAGAACTGAACTTGTTGTTTAGATATTCATGGATTAATTTTATTGTTGCAACTGTAATCAGAGACAACAAACCAAACAGAAATTAGAATGTGTGCAAGTGATAATACGGTGTATGGGATCATAAATACAATAGACGTCTTTGGGATTATTGATGAGTAAATATATTTTAACCTTGTTTTAAATTAAAGGAAACCTCTGAGGCTACTATTCACAGAGGCAACAAAAAGTATTGATGAAAAACTCAATGTTATTTCACTAGTTTACCATCCAGTGTGTTCATTCTTCTCGCAGTTCTTCAGCTGTGTGTATTTCAAATGTTGTTAGCAACAGCGCCATAGTGAGTTCGGTTTTACCAGTGTGACAGGGTGTGAGTATGTGTGTGTGTGTGAGTGTGGTGTGTGGTGTGTGTGTGTGTGTGTGTGTGTGTGTGTGTGTGTATGTGTTTGTGTCCTCCATCAGACCCAGACAACACCGTCCCCTGATTCGTGGACAGATGTCGATCTTGCCCAGGGCGCACATTGTCTCAAACAGCACACACACACACACACACACACACACACACACACACACACACATATATATATATATATATATATATATATATATATATATATATATATATATATATATATATATACACACACATATACACTTACACACACATACACAGACTATCATGGGTCAAATGGTCTCAAGTCAAAGATGATCTAGCGGTCTGCGGGCTGAAGGAGAGGTGGGATGTAGAACTGGTGGGCTATATGACTGATGGGCTGTATGACTGGTGGACTGTATATCTGGTGGGTTGTATGACTAGTGGGCTGTATGACTGGTGGGCCGTATGACTGGTGGGCTAACAAACGTTAACTTTGGCCGTGTTGTCGGTTTGCCAGTTTACGGTGCGTGAAGTCTCCGTGTGTCACTTCCTTGGCCTCTTCCTCGACACAGTGGCCGTGCCATAGCGATAATGGGATTCTGCAGGATTCCGGCTCAACTTGGTAAATATTGTTTCTCACTAAACCATTGCGAGAGCACAGGAAGTTGGTCCTCTGTCGTTAATTCTTCGGTGGATGCCACAAGAAATCATGGACATAAAAGACGAGAGTTTGGAGAGTGAGTGAGAGAGAGAAAGATAGAGAAAGAGAGAGAGAGAGAGAGGGGGGGGGGTGAGAGAGATAGAGAGGGGGTGGGGAGAGCGAAAGGAGACGAGGAACGTAGGAAGTAAACCTAAACGGTAGCTACGTGTTGGTTGTTGGAATTGTAGCAATGCTGGTAAGCGAGAATCAAGTAGACGATGTTGGTGTTCTCAGATCCTGTTAACCTCTGAAGAGAAGTTGTATCAGGGTCCATACCTGGTTCAGATTAATAATTCCGTGACCGAGTCAGTCACAAATAGGATATTAATTTGAAGGTGACTTTTGTCCAAAGGCTGACAATATGCCAGCATTTCGTGGATGACTTTTGTATTGGCATTCTGGCGGCAGCATTATGCACAGTGTGCCTGTGCGGGCTGTGGATTGCCGAGACTCCTGTCTATTCCACTTTTCACATTGGACAGTGCGGAGCATTTTGTGTGATATTCAATGGCACATGAATGGAGCATAATGGGGACGACCCGTTACCGTGAAGTTGGAACCTCGATTAACTAACTAACTAACTAACTAACAAGACGTAGTGGTTGGGGCTTTATTGCAAAGGCTAATGGCAGAGTCTTGAAAAAGGAGAGTGGCATATGAGACAACGACCTCCAGCATGAGAATGGAGGTGGAGGCAGTAACAGCGGCATTCCGGTGGCTAGAGGAGACTACTGCAACACACATTGCATTCATTACGGATACAAAGAGTATGCTTAGTAAGGTGGAAAAGGGAATGCTTCGTGTGGAATGGCTCTCGTCGCTTCAGAGGTCACAGATTGTGAGAATTGTATGGATATTTTGCCCTGGCCATGCGGGTGTACGGGAGAATGAACATGCTGATAGGCTAGCAGGGAATGCACACCTTGGTGACAGATTTCCTATGGACAAGGGGGGGGGGGGGAGGTGGAGGTCGTGCGCTTGTAGGACCAGGTGCAGAAGGCGGAATAACAGATTGAGAATCCATATGTGGAAAGAATGAGATTGCGGGGAATCGACAGGGATTCTGGAAGAATCTCAAAATTGAGAGGGAAGACCAGGAGAACTTTTAATCAGATAGCGGTGGGAACGATTAGTAGTATGACTCTTCGCTGTCTGTTGAACGAGAGGACGGAGCACGTATTGGAATGTCCTGAGTGCAGTAATGTCGGTTCTTAACTCAACTCAACAACTCGACTCAATTTAAAACAACAACAGCAACACCAATAACCTTGAATGCAAATCTCATTAGAGCAATATCACCTCTATTACAGCAATATCACCTCTATTACAGCAATATCACCTCTATTACAGCAATATCACCTCTATTACAGCAATATCACCTCTACTACAGCAATATCGCCTCTATTACAGCAATATAACCTCTATTACAGCAATATCACCTCTATTACAGCAATATCACCACTATTACAGCAATATCACCACTATTACAGCAATATCACCACTATTACAGTAATATCACCACTATTACAGCAGTATCACCTCTATTACAGCAATATCACCACTATTACAGCAATATCACCACTATTACAGCAATATCACCACTATTACAGCACTATCACCTCTATTACAGCAATATCACCACTATTACAGCAATATCATCACTATTACAGCAATATCACCTCTATATATTATTATATTGTTATATTGGCACCTTTCCGTCTTGACAGACGATAGTTTGGTACATTGTGCTTCAAAAAGGCTTAATAACTGTCATATGGCAATAACTACAATCCATGGCGGTGGCGAGTGTGGCTGGTAAGGCCAATTCTTGCTGCAAATGTTTGCCCACAGTAGGTGCATGTGAAAACATGGTCAATTCCACCATTTTGCACCATCTTACGTCTCTCACGCTCTGTGTGTGCTTTATCTGCAATCATTTTCTCCTTTGTCTTTATTCCATTTCTGATCGTTGCCCTCCATGCAACACGTTCAGCGGCGACGTGCTCCCATTGTGCATTATCAATGCCTGTATCAATCATGTCCCGCTTACACACATCTTTGTATCGTAGTAGAGGCCGACCCTGAGATCTCCTACCCATCTGTAATTCACCAAAAAAGATGTCCTTTGGTATTCTACCATCATCCATCCTCCTAACGCGTCCTATCCATCTAAGTCTACGAAGACTGAGCATGGAATACACCGTCACATCAACCTGATCTTTCCAATACTTCAGTATTTGTGATTTTGTCTTGCCACTTAATACCAAGTATTCTTCGCAGACACCGCATATGAAAGCTGTTTAAACGTTTCTCTTGGCGTGAGTAAGTTGTCCAGGTTTCACTGCCATAAAGAAGAGTACTAAGGACACAGGCTTGGTAGACGAGGACTTTTGTTTTGGCAGTAAGCTTCCTGTTCTCCCAGACTCTTTTTGCTAACATGTTCATTGTTGTTGCTGCCTTGCCAATCCTGATGTTGATTTCCTGATCGAGGGATAATTTGCTATTTACCTCTGATCCAAGATATGTAAAATGGTCTACTATCTCCAGTTCGGCGTCGTCAATAAAGATTGATGGTACACCATGTGCACCTTGTGACATAATCTGTGTCTTCTTTTTGTTAATTGTTAAACCAAATTCAGAACAAGCATTGGAGAATGCAGATAGTAGATGTTGTAATTCTCCCTCAGAGTGGGTCGTAATCGCAGCATCATCCGCAAAAAGCAACTCTCTGATTAGTACCCTGCTAATTTTGGTCTTGGCCTTCAATCTCTGAGCATTATAGAGGCCACCATCTGAGCGTGAGTGAATGTATATACCGTCATCCTGATCACGAAAGGCATATTTCAGTAGAAGTGAAAAGTATATCCCAAAGAGGGTGGGGGATAGTACACAACCTTGCTTAACTCCACTCTTGATTTCAAACTCTTCTGAAGTTGAGCCATCAAACTTGATTATACCCTTCATGCCTGTGTGGAACGATTCCACAATGGACAGAAGAGTTGGTGGACAGCCAATCTTCTTTAGCGCTTTGAACAGACCCTCACGACTGACCAAATCGAATGCCTTTGTAAGGTCGATGAAGGCAATAAACAGTGGCTGATTTTGTTCCCGGCATTTTTCTTGCATCTGTCGCAATGAGAATATCATATCAATGGTAGACCGGTTCTGACGGAAGCCGCACTGTGATTCGGGGTAGACTTGATCTCCCAGGACTTGAAGTCTGCGCAGGACAATTCTGGCAAATACTTTCCCAACAATACACAGAAGTGAGATACCCCTATAGTCGTTGCAGTCGCTCCGATCTCCCTTGTTCTTGTACAGCGTTATGATGTTTGAATCTTTAAAATCCTGTGGGACTTGTCCTTCTCGCCAGCATAGCTCTATTAGCTGGTGGATCTGTAGAGCGAGGGTGTCTTGCCCACTCCTGATCACCTCTATTGGAATCCCATCCTTACCTGGAGCCTTGCCAGATGCAAGCTCATTTATAGCACACTTAACTTCTGTTATAGTGGGAAGTGTGTTCAGGTGGTCCAGAGTTGGCAGGGCCTCTATGGCGTTGAGGGCATCATCCGCTAGCTTGGTCTCACTTGAGTAAAGCTCTAAATAGTGCTCGACCCATCTATCCATCTGCTGTTTCTTATCAGTGATGATTTCTCCAGTCAAGGTTTTCAGCGGTGCACTTCTTTTGATCATTGGACCACAGGCTTTCTTTATCCCTTCATACATGCTTCTGATGTTTCCCTTATCACTTGCGATTTGAATGGACTCACATAACTTGATCCAATAGTCATTCGCACACTGCCTGGCAGCCTTTTGTACATCCTTCCTCACTTGCTTCAGCTCACTCAGAGTGTTACGCGTTGGTCTTTCCTTGTTTCTTAAGAGAGATATCTTCTTTTTATCAATCAAGGGCTGCAGTATCTGGCTGTTTGCCGCAAACCAGTCCTGCCTCTTATGATCCACAGTGCCGTAAACCCCTACCGCTGTTTTATAAATAGTTTCCTTAAGTTTACTCCATTTATCATTTACTATAAAATTTTCTGATGTATCATTGAAAGCGTCCTCAAGTTGCTGTTGAAATTCAAAGCACTTTCCAGGATCGTAAGTGTTAATAATATTAATCCTGGGGCTAGACTTGTGTTTAGCTGTGTAGATTCTCTTTGGTCTCAGTCTAACCCTTGCAACAACCAAAGAATGATCTGTATCACAGTCAGCACTGTGGTAACTTCGAGTTAATGATGTATGGTTCAGATGTTGTCTCCGTGTGATAATGAAGTCCAGCTGATGCCAATGGCCGGATCTTGGATGTTTCCATGTGACCTTATGCATCTCTTTTGTTTTAAAAAAGGAGTTTGTAATACATAGGTCATTTCTAGTGCAATGCTCCAGCAGCCTTTGCCCATTATCATTCATGTGACCGATGTTGTATTTTCCAAGGCACACTGGCCATGAACTCGAGTCCTTGCCCACACGAGCATTGAAATCACCGAGCATATAAATGTAGTCGGATTTTGGAATTGCCTTGATCGCAGAGTCTAGCTGCTCATAGAATGTATCTTTCACATCATCAGAGGAAGTGAGTGTCGGTGCATATGCAGTGAGAATGGTGGCAAATCCACAAGAGGTTGCCAAGCGCAGTGATAATAATCTTTCATTACCTCCAGCTGGGATATCAATCATTCCCAGTAGCGAATTCTTCACTGCAAAGCCCACACCGTGTTGCCTTTTTTCTGCCTGCCCTCTTCCCTTCCAAAAAAAGGTGTAATTGTTTTCCCTGAGTGACCCTTCCTCAGCGAGGCGAGTCTCCTGCAGGCCAGCAATATCAATGTTAAGACGATTGAGTTCAGCATCGATCACAGCCGTTTTTCTCACATCGTCAATATTTGTCAAGTCAGTGGAAAATCCTGGACACATGGTTCTCACGTTCCAGGTTGCAAGCCGTAGCTTGAGGTTTCTATTATTCTTTTTATTAGTACCTGGTGCATTGGTTTTACAGCCTGCGTTTCAGATTTTGTCCTAGCCCCAAGCACCCATTGAAGCAGGCAGGCTGTGGCGGATCAGCACCCAGTTGGCCGGGGGCTGCCCAGCTTGAGGCGGGCGGTAGCTGATCAGTGACACCTGTAGGTGTCTCCCACCGTCAGAGGCAACGCGTGGCGCCCCATGTCTACGCCAACTGACAAGGACTTATAACCCGTAACAGTTGCCTCTCGCTTTGATTCCGAGACCGGTTAAGACCAGGGATGGAGTAGATATCAACAGCAATATCACCACTATTACAGCAATATCACCACTATTACAGTAATATCACCTCTATTACAGTAATATCACCTCTATTACAGCAATATCACCACTATTACAGCAATATCATCACTATTACAGCAATATCACCTCTATTACAGCAATATCACCTGTATTACAGCAATATCACCGCTATTACAGTAATATCTTTCCCGTTATAATTTTAATAGCCTTCAATGGCTCAACTGCTTGAGTCCAAAATTAGAGTCCAGGAGAGCCAAAGAAGTCCTCAAGGTGAACAAGGAAAAGATTTCCTTGAATAATAATAATATTCTTGTGGAGTTTCCTCGCCCTTCTTCTCTCAGCTAAATAATTAATATCTAGGGTATATTAATTAATATCAACGATGACGTAATCACTCAAGGATTTCTTGTAACACTCAAGAGTGGAAATGACATATTTGTAACATTTTAATAATCAACAAGCTGAGGTTGGGGTTTGGCCATTTTAATCCAAAATTATCATCCAGTCCAAAGGTATTATGTATACTTATTAATCTCCCAATCATTCAATTGGTTTTGAAATAAACACAGCCATAAACCCCATTCCCACAGATGAACAAATACTATACAACTATCAGTGGAGGTATAATAATAATGAGTTTTGTTCATGACCTCGAGCTTCTCCACTCAAGGGTTTTCGGAACCCACTTGTAAAAAGATTTATGTAAAATTAAATACAGTTGGTCCACTGTGTGAGTATTATTTTGGATCAGGTATGTTGATAGTTGAGTTGTCTCTCCAATTCCAGGTACAAGCTAAATTTCCCTGATTTCCTCAAGGTGATACAGGTTTACCTGGTTTTTGTTGATTGGATGACCTCTTGCCTGTAAGTTCTTTCAAAAAGAGGCTTCATCGTCGCTCCAGTCAGGAGCTCCCATCAAGAGGCATGTATGTATCTGGATGGATCTAACCACTACCTTCAACATAGTTGAATGTTTTCTTCAAGCATAATGTCATCAGGTTTCAGGCTCCAGACTAGGTGTTTGGATTTCCTAGTTGCTGGCTGCTTAGTAGGCAGGCACTTTTCTCTCTTCCTCTATTAGAGTTTGGTAAACTTCAGATCCATTGTTGAGTAGAGGACACCAGGCCGTCATTTCCAGTGGCCCTTCTCCTCTTGAGCGATTGCTGAAGGATTTTCGTTTTACACACACTGACCGTCTGCCGCTCTTCACTCCATTTTTAAAAACTGTTGTTTATTCCTGCCCTTCCTCGCTTGGGCTCTGACGTCATGCCGAGTCGTGACCAATGGCTGAGCTCCTTTTCTACTATAATTAGAATATTGTTGTTGCCTTTTCAAATCAGCGCTCTTTTTCGAATTAAGATTATGTAAATGTCATCATTCTTCCTAAACTATTGGAGCTCATTACTTCATTTTTAAATTTGAATGTAATTCTAATGGTGGTGGTTTTGAGCGCTGTTGATAACTGGAAGGTAGTGCGGGGAAATTCAAACAGCGTTGTGGCGACTTGCAAGATGTATACTACAATCATCATCATCAATACCATCATCAATATCAACATTATTAGCATCAACATCACCATCATCAGTATCATTATCAATATCAACATTCTTCTTCTTCTTCAGCTTTCCGAGCCATTGAGGTTCTTTGCTGCAAATACAATCAGTCTCCATTCGTCTCTCTGGTGGACCTTCTCTTGCCAGTCGTTGATTCCAAGTGCTTGTAGGTCTGTACATGTATTATCTCTCCACCGTCTTCTTGGTCTACCTCGGGGTCTACGGTCATTTATTTCCTGAGTGTAAGCGAGTTTTGTTTCCCTATTATCTTCCATTCTTTCTATATGCCCCAGCCATTGTGGTCTATTAGCCTTCATGATACCAGTGATTAGCGGGGACTTAAACAGATCATAAATGTCTTTGTTACTTCTTCTTTTCCACTCTCCACTTTGTATATCCCTAATGGGTCCAAAGATGCGTCTTAAAATTTTGTTCTCAAAGGTTTGTAACAAGGCTTCGTCTCCTTTCGTTGTACTCCAGGTTTCAAAGCCATACAGCACAACTGGTCTGATCAGTGTTTTGTATATTGTGATTTTGGTGTTACGAGATAGCGCCTTTGATTTTAGTAGATGTTGTATTGCATAGTATATCTTATTTCCAGAGTTGATTCTAGTTTGTATTTCTTCCCTTATGATGTTGGAGCAGTTGAAGATTGTACCCAGGTATTTGTATGTTTCCGTTCTTTTAATGGTCATATTATCTATTTGTATGTGGACAGAGTTTTTAGCCATTCCGTCTCTTGAAATTACCATATATTCTGTCTTATCTTGGTTGATAACCAGCCCCATCTGTTGGGCTTTTTCCTTTAAGTGAGTCAATATTTCCAATGTCTTTTGTTCACTTTGCCCTATAATATCTATATCATCTGCATAACCAAGCAGCTTGGATGTTCCTCCAATATCACATTCCTCCTTTATCTTCCTTACAACTTTCTCTAGAGCCAGATTGAAGAGTAGCGGCGATAGTGCATCACCCTGTTTCAAGCCAGATGTTATTTGGAAGGGGTCTGATTTCCTGCCTTTATATGTTACTATATTATAAGTATCTTCCATGCATAGTCTGGTCATGTTGATTAACTTCCTTGGTATTCCAAATTCCTGCATAGCATTCCATAGACTATTCCTATGGACACTATCATAAGCCTTTTTAAAATCCACAAAAATGTTATGGAGATCTCTTTTATATTCCCAATGTTTCTCGGCTATTTGTCGTAAGATAAATATCTGATCTATTGTTGATCTGTTTTGTCTAAAACCCGCCTGGTAGTCACCTAATATGTCTTCTGAATATGGTTTTAGTCTATTTAGTAATACTGCGGAAAGTATCTTATAGCTTGTGGACAGTAGTGATATTCCTCTATAATTTCCACATTGGAACTTGTCTCCTTTCTTAAAGATAGGTATCAATAATGACTCTTTCCAGTCATGGGGTAATTCTTCTGTCCTCCAGATTTTTATTATTAGTTCGTATAGCTTTAGATGTAATGCATGGCCACCTGCCTTTATAAATTCAGCAGCAATTCCATCAGTCCCAGTTGCCTTATTGTTTTTAAGTCGTGTGATTACATATAGGATTTCTTCAAATGTAGGTTCTTCAATTTGTGGTTCGCATGTTAGAACCTCTTCTTGTGGGAAAATGTTACTTGGAGCTTCACAAGTTAGTAATTCAATAAAATATTCTTTCCATGTGTTGCACATTTCCTCATTGGTATTTATCATATTCCCATTTTTGTCTTTTAAACCATATGTGTTTTGTTGGTGCCCTCGTTTCATTGACTTCAATTCTTTAAAAAATTTTCTGGATTCATTTTTCTGGTGATTAGTTTCCATATCTTTGATTATATTAGTCATATATTCTCGCTTCTGCTGTCTGACTATTTTTGTAGCCTCTTTACATTCATTTCTATAATGCTCTTCCTTTTGGATGTTATTGATGTCATTTAACCATACATGTCTGGCATTCTTCTTCCTAATGACTGCTTCTTCACATTTTTGATTAAACCATCTGTTCTTTCTATGCGTGGTTAACACACCGAGACATTCTTCTGCGGTAGATTGAATTGTATTCTTGATGTTCAACCAAGTTTGGTCAACGCTTTCCTCCGAAGGGTTTTGCAGAGTTTCAAGTTTACATTTTATTTCACATGTAAATTTCTCTTTGACTTTAATTTCTTGTAGTTTTTCTCTGTTATATGTTGGGCGTAATCTTGGTAATTTAGTATAGAAAGCTCTCTTAAGTTTTATTTTAAATTTTGCTCCAACGAGGAAGTGGTCACTGTGGCACTCAGCTCCTCTATAACTTCTGACTTGCTGTATGTTTGATGCATTTCTGTTGTTAATTATCAATATTATCATTATTAATATTATCATCATTATCATCATCAGTATCATCATCTATGTCAATCATCATCATGAACATCACTGTCATCATCAATATCAACATCACAAACATCAACGTAATCAATAACATCATCAGTATCATTATAAATATATACATCATATTAATAAATATCATCATCATCATCATCATCATCATCATCATCATCATCATCATCATCATCATCATCATCATCATCATCATCATCATCATCATCATCATCATCATCATCATTCATCATCATCATCATCATCATCATCATCATCATCATCATTATCATCATCATCATCATCATCAGTATTATCAATCATCATCATCATCATCATCATCATCAACATCATCATATCATCATCATCATCATCATCATCATCATCATCATCATCACCATCAGTATTATCAATCATCATCATCATCATCATCAACATCATCATATCATCATCATCATCATCATCATCATCACCATCATCACCATCATCATCTTCAGTATCATGATCAATATCAACATCATCAACATAATCATCAGTACCGTCATAAATATAATCATGATTATTATCATGTAGTAGCTCCAGGACATTTGCAGTAAGTCTCTCTCACTACAGTCCACAGGGACTCCCCTACCTTCGGTGTGTCTTTAATGTCACCTGCCCACCATCCTGTTGTTGAAACTCTGCTTGTTCTTCCAGGTATCACGCCTCCCATTATTGTCCTATTCTTCCAGGTATCACGCCTCCCATTATTGTCCTGTTCTTCCAGGTATCACGCCTCCCATTATTGTCCTGTTCTTCCAGGTATCACGCCTCCCATTATTGTCCTGTTCTTCCAGGTATCACGCCTCCCATTATTGTCCTGTTCTTCCAGGTATCACGCCTCCCATTATTGTCCTGTTCTTCCAGGTATCACGCCTCCCATTATTGTCCTGTTCTTCCAGGTATCACGCCTCCCATTATTGTCCTGTTCTTCCAGGTATCACGCCTCCCATTATTGTCCTGTTCTTCCAGGTATCACGCCTCCCATTATTGTCCTGTTCTTCCAGGTATCACGCCTCCCATTATTGTCCTGTTCTTCCAGGTATCACGCCTCCCATTATTGTCCCTTTCAAGCTACAATGACGTTTAGAAAATCCACAGCATTGCAGTTTCCCAGACATCGGACACTCTACAAAACATCAGACACTTTCCAAGACAACAGACACTTTCCAAGACAACACACTCTCCAAGGCAACAAACACTCTCCAAGACATCGTACACTCCAAGACATCAGACGCCTTCTTAAACATCAGAAACTCTCCAAGACATTGTACACTCTCTAAGACATCAGACACTTACAAAACATGAGACACTCCCCGAGACATCGTACACTCTCCTAAACATCGTACACTCTCCAAGACATCGTACACTCTCCAAGACATCGTACACTCTCCAAGACATCTACACTCTCCAAGACATCAGACACTATCCAAGACATCAGACACTCTCCAAGAAGCCAGA
The DNA here is from genome assembly GCA_963921405.1 of Cepaea hortensis. Classification (NCBI taxonomy): domain Eukaryota; kingdom Metazoa; phylum Mollusca; class Gastropoda; order Stylommatophora; family Helicidae; genus Cepaea; species Cepaea hortensis. The sequence goes on along the minus strand of OY992887.1, from coordinate 10,549,470 downwards.
CTGTTTATGAAACAGCTTAATAACAGGTATGACTTCCTAATGCATCTCTTGCTTGAGACAGTTATTTCTGCTTAAAATAACCTAACAGTATTATTTATATTTATGCATTTATGTGTGTTTTGTACTTACGTTCGTTTCAGTTACAGACAAGAGATAGAAAAGGAACAGACATGAGGTGTACAGTGCTTCTTCTGTCACTGCTGCTACTGCTGACTCTGTGTGACGCTGAGCGTAGGCGTGTCTCTACAAGAGAGCTTGGGGAGGCTAGAATAGTCAAACGGTCTTTTAAAGATCTTATCAGGAAAATAAGTCGCGGTTTCAAGAAGATTAAAAAGGTCTTAAAACACCCTGGCTAACTTGGTAGAAGTACTTTCTTGACTATTAGTCTACACAGACAGAAGAGAACTGAACTTTGTGTCTAGATATTCATGGATTAATTGTATTGTTGTAGCTGTATTCAGAGACCAAAAAAAAAAAAACAGAAATTAAAATGTGTGCATGTGATAATATGGTATATAGAATCATACGTACATTGGTGATCTTTGGAATCGTTGATGAAATAAATATCTTTTAACCTTGTTTGAAATTAAAGGAACCCATTGAGGATACTATTCACGGAAGCAACAAAAAGTCTTGATGGAAAACGCAATGTTATTTCACTAGTTTACCATCCAGTGTGTTCATTCTTCTCGCAGTTCTTCGGCTGTGTGTATTTCAAATGTTGCTAGCAATGGCGCCATAGTGAGTTCTGATTTACCAGCGTGATAGGGTGCGTGTGTGAGAGTGGTGTGTGTGTTTGTGTGTATGAGTGTGGTGTGTGTGTGTGGTATGTGTGGTATGTGTGTGAGCGTGTGTGTGAGTGTGGTGTGTGTCAGTGTGGTGTGTGTCAGTGTGTGTGTCTGGTGTGTGTATGTGTGGTGTGTGAGTGTGTGTGGTGTGTGTGTGAGTGTGGTGTGTGTCTGGTTTGTGTGGTGTGTGTGTGTGTGAGTGTGGTATGTTTCTGGTATGTGTGGTGTGTGTGTGTGTGTGTGGTGTGTATGAGTGTGTGTGTGTGAGTGTGGTGTGTGTGAGTGTGGTGTGGTGTGTGTGAGTGTGTGTGTGTGTGGTGTGTGTGTGGTGTGTGTGTGTGTGTGGTGTGTGTGAGTGTGGTGTGTATGAGTATGTGTGAGTGTGGTGTGTGTCTGGTTTGTGGTGTGTGTGTGTGTGTGTGTGTGTGTGAGTGTGGTGTGTTTCTGGTATGTGTGGTGTGTGTGTGTGTGTGTGGTGTGTGTGAGTGTGTGTGTGAGTGTGGTGTGTGTGAGTGTGGTGTGGTGTGTGTGAGTGTGTGTGTGTGTGTGTGGTGTGTGTGTGTGGTGTGTGTGTGGTGTGTGTGTAAGTGTGGTGTGTATGAGTGTGTGTGTGTGGTGTGTGTGAGTGTGTGAGTGTGGTGTGTTTGAGTGTGTGTGTGTGGTGTGTGTGTGAGTGTGAGTGTGGTGTGTATGAGTGTGTGTGTGTGGTGTGTGTGAGTGTGTGTGTGCATCCTCCATCAGATCCAGACTACACTGTCCCCTGATGCGTGGACAGGTCTCGATCCCCATTGAGACTTGCCCAGGAAGTACATTGTGTCTCAAAGAGCACATATACAATCATGGGTCAAATGGTCTCAAGTCAAAGATGATCTAGCGGTCTGTGGGCTGGAGGACAGGTGGGCTGTATGACTGGTGGGATGTATGACTGATGGGCTGTATGACTGGTGGACTGTATGAGTGGTGGGCTGTATGACTGGTGAACTGTATGAGTGGTGGGCTGTATGAGTGGCGGGATAAATGACTGATGGGCTGTATGAGTGGCGGGATGTATGACTGATGGGCTGTATGACTGGTGGACTGTATGAGTGGTGGGCTGTATGAGTGGCGGGATGTATGACTGGTGGGCTGTATGACTGGTGGGATGTATGACTGGTGAGCTGTATGAATTGTGGGCTGTATGTCTGGTGGGCTGAATGACTGGTGGGATGTATGACTGATGGACTGTATGACAGGCGGGCTGTATGACTTGTGGGCTATATGACTGGTGGGCTGTCTGTCTGGTGGGCTGTATGACTGGTGAGCTGTATGACTGGTGGGATGTATGAATGGTGGACTGCGTGACTGGTGGACTGTGTGACTGGTGGGCTGTATGTCTGGTGAGCTGTATGACTGGTGGGATGTATGAATGGTGGACTGCGTGACTGGTGGACTGTGTTACTGGTGGGTTGTATGAATGGTGGGCTGTCTGTCTGGTGGGCTGTATGACTGGTGGGCTGTGTGACTGGTGGGCTGTATGACTGGTGGGTTGTATGACTTTTGGGCCTTATGTTTGGTGGGCGGTATGATTGGTGGGCTGTCTGTCTGGTGGGCTGTGTTAACAGACGTTAACCTTGACCGTGATGTCGGTTTGCCAGTTTACGGTACGTGGCGTCTCCGTGTGTCACTTCCTTGGCCTCTTCCTCAGCATAGTGACTGTGCCAGGGCGACAGTGGGATTCTGTAGGATCCCGGCTCAACTTGGGAAATATTGTTTCTTTTACCAGACCATTTCGAGAGAGAGAGAGAGAGAGAGAGAGAGAGAGAGAGAGAGAGAGAGAGAGAGAGAGAGAGAGACAGACAGAGAGAGAGAGAGAGGGAGAGAGGGAGAGAGAGAGAGGAGGAGAGGGAGAGAGAGAGAGAGAGAGAGGGAGAGAGAGGGAGAGAGAGAGGGAGAGAGAGAGAGGGAGAGAGAGAGAGAGAGAGAGGGGGGGAGAGAGGGAGAGAGAGAGAGAGAGAGGGAGAGAGAGAGAGGGAGAGAGAGAGGGAGAGAGAGAGAGGGAGAGAGAGAGAGAGAGAGAGAGAGAGAGAGAGAGAGAGAGAGAGAGAGAGAGAGAGAGAGAGAGGACGACAATGAAGTCGTGCAACTCACACACTGAGTCAACACGGAGGCAAGCTCGTAATTCGTTCCAAACCGGAACGTGTAATAGAATTATATCGAGCCTCATAAATCCAGCAGGCTTGCTCGCTACTCACAAACCGTACCGACCTAACACACTAGTGTCAGAACGGGTAACATAGTATAAATTAAGTATGTACACCGTTCATTTATGTACAAACACTCACACTCGTGTACTATCTCGCCATAGCACTCAAAGGGCACACACTGTCTCACTCAATCAGAGCACGCTATGTGTCTCGCAACTATATCGCTTCTAGTTCTAGTCTATCAATTACACAGCAGAGCAGTCTCAATATCTTTCACACGTCTGATATAAGCAATCTCCTTTCAAACAGGTCCGTCTCCGTCGCTAGCCTAGCACAGCTTGTCCAACCCTCGGTCCGGTCTGTCCCATCATGGGTTCTCTTCACGTGATTCATGCCTGACCTGCCTTGACCCGTCCGTCTCGGGTCTGTACTGAGTTACAGTCTCACCTGTACTGAACCCTTTGGTATCTGTCAACAGTCGCGACCTGTCCCAGTACTTCTACCTACCTGTTTCACACTGCAGTAGGCCCTGTTGGTTGACTGTCTTTACTCTCCACTGTCCTGTCAGTACTGTCTCTATTCGGTTAGCTCTCTGACAAACTGCTAGAAGTCCAAATGACTATCAAAAACATAGAATAGGGCTTGCCTAATACTTTTGCAAATGTGGATCTCCTAGACGAGGAAAACAACTGGGAATTCCCGTCCGAGTTGCTGGAGACATATGTTGATAGGCGCAGATTAGTCGGGGATTTCCGTGCTGGAGTCAAGGAGTGGGAAAACCCAATCCCAGACATCAAAGGTTCATCCTGCAGACCGAGACAGACAAGGAACAGGCATTCTTCCAGCGGTATCTGTGTCAAACTGACTAGGGTCATAGATGCCCTACAGTACACGGGGAAACATGCCCTGAAGCCCACCATGTGCGGATGATGATGTCGTCTGAGCGTGAAAGCTGTTCTACTAGTTCCTTATCTCAGTGTAGATCAATGCAAGCGTGTTTGTGGGTGTCTATGACTACATGTGTATCAGTCCATCCTTCTCTGTGTTAGAGACGGTTCAAGTGACAGACTTGCTTGATTATCTATTCATCCGATCCAATCCGATTTGTAGAAAAAAAAAAAACTGTTCACCTCGCTCAACCAGCCTCAGTGGCATTGGTTATAGTTGTGGTGGGTGTAGTTTCTCTCGTTTGCTGTGTCAGTGTTAGATGACTTTCCGATTTCGAAGCGTTTATGTCTGTGATGTCAGATGGGGGATTGTCCGGCGGGTTCTCTTCTGTGTCAGTTACTTCCTGCTTTTCCGTTCGTCTGTGATGGCTCCTAGCTCATCTGTTTTGATTAGTACAGTCTTATAAGGACTCTTATATTTGAATATTTTGGCTGTGTTTCTTTGCTTTATTCTCTGCGCTGTAGTCGACTAACTTAGGTAAAGCCTTTTCTAGCTTCTTTTCTTCAGCTTTTTGGTGTTCATTGAACTGTTCGTCAGTTTCGAAATGATCATCTATGCCTCAGTCAAATTCAAATGTTTCAGATTTCTTCTCTAGGCTTCCTTGACGTGTCTGGTGGGATACTGGTTTCCCCCTGAGTTTCTTGGACATCAAGGGTAAGCCGCTGGCCTTGGCTTGAGGTTTCTGATTGGTCTTTGGTTTGGCTACCGCTTGCGGCTTCTCTGTGGTCTTTCTCCTAGCTTCTGCTGGCCAGCCAGATTTTCACATCTCAGCAGTTCTCTCTCTGTTCTAACTGCTTGTAATATTTCTTCTTTCTCTTTCTTCATCTGGGCCATGCGCTCCTTCTCTTGCTGGATGCTGTGCTGAATTTCTTTCATGTCACCCAGTAGTTGTTCGCTGTTGCCGGCTGGTATCGGTGTCAGAAGTGCCTTGATTTGCTTCTTCAGCTCGTCAATCTGGCCTTGGAGCTGTGATTGTTCAGCTCCCGGGATGCCTGTGGCTGTCTCACACCCCCGCCGTGTTTCCTTGTATGGTACTACTTGTAGTTATAGCGAATTTTAAGACAGTATTCATCCAATAGTGACCACTTTTAAGTTGCATTCCCTTTCTGTCGTCACAAGAGCTGTGTAGAGTGTGTGTATTTTATCCGCTGATGTGTGCACCCCTTCACCTGTACGGTTGTGTGCTGTGACCATGTGGTGTAGGGTAAAGAGAGAGGGATAGTACCTCACAGTGAGTGGCAGCCATATCCCAAGGGATAGACCAGGATCCTATTTGGTTCCCATTTCTTTACCTAGCGCATGTACGGATCCACGAATATCGCTTGTGTACGGCGGTAGCCACACCACGTGTAATAGTCTTGGCTGACTTTCTAAACTACATGAGTGAAGTAGGGATAATATCCGTTCTATTAAGGGAATGTCCATCCCTAGTACACAAAATACTGGGACGGTAAACAAGGCTGATGAATCAATATAGATCAACAGCTTGGAAAGCGAAACAGCACAGTGTGTGGCACACATGAGGCATGTTCAGGACACAACAGTGAACATGGCTGGCCATCGTGGAAGAGATTGCGACCTCACCACGTAGTATCCCACAGACAGCAGTGCTATCAAAACAAAAAAACAGCTATACGGCTTATTCTTGGCCCCTTGGAGATGAGCCTATTGTAAATATGCTCAGGAAAGAGACACCTCCTATAGTGAGTGTGGAAGAGAATAATGACGAATGTACTTCAAATTATTTTGAAAGGGTGCATCCTGACAATGTCTACCTGAATAGTAGAAGGAGAAGTCTAAGAATTGGCACGTGGAACGTGCGCACTCTGTATCAAGCAGGGGAATTTGACAACCTTATTTCGGACGTCAAAAACGTGGATTTAGATATTGCAGGTGTGTCTGAAACAAGATGGACAGATGCGAGTTATATCAGGAGAGACGACTTGGGAGGACATCACCACGAGAGAGAAGTGGGGATGTTAGTAAAAAGAAACTTAGAGAAAAATATTAGTGGATTTTGGGCTCATAAAGATAGAACAACGGCAGATCAGAAGACGAGATCGAAAACAGATGCAATAAGGCAAACTAACTCATTGGACAAATGGCATCAATACTAAAGAACAAAGATGTATCAATACCTGCTAAGAAAGCACTTTACAACACAACCTTCCTACCAACTCTATGCTACCAATGCCAAACCTGGACATTGACAGAAAAAAAGGAGAAGAAAAGTCACTATAACAAAAATGAGATTTCTTACAAGAATACTCAATGTATCAAGAAGAGATAAGTTTAGAAATGAAGAAATCAGGACTAAAGTGGGGGTTATAGCAGCGCTAGATTTTATTAGAAGGCAGCAAGTAAATACATTTGGTTATGCAAATAGGTTACCAACAAGTATATCACAACAAGCAATGAGGTACAGACCAGAGGGAAGCACAGGAAGAGGCCGACAACGTAAACGATGGGCGGAGGGAATAACAGAGTCCATGGGGATATCGATATATGAAGTCCATAAGCAGCACTCTCCCGCTGTTTATACTTCACCTCGACACCTCAAGGTACAATAGGAACATGATGAGATGAGATGAGACCAAGGACAGAGACCTTGAAAAGACATGATAGACTACGCCATTTAGCAAGCCAAATAATGTTGATGCACAGATATATATTTATCGTTCAATCATCATCATCATCATCATCATCATCATCATCATCATCATCATCATCTTCCACTTCTGCCTTCAAGTGTCGTGGGGAGGAATAATTTGCGTTCCAGCGCCCGGTGGGCGGCACTGGATAGTGTCATTCCGTGTGGTTGTACAATGTCTTTGATGTCGTCAATCCATTTTCTTCTTGGACGTCCTCGTGGTCTCGTCGCAGATGATCTTTGATGTAATTCCAGTGATGGTAGCTGCTGATGTTGCATTCTAACGACATGGCCAAACCACTTGATCTTCTGTCTTTCAATAAATATGGCACAAGGTGTTGATCCCACAGTCTGTCTGATAGTAGCATTTCTTACTCGGTCTTGGATTGTTAAGTTGGCAGCTCTCCTCAAGCATCTCATTTCACAGGTGTTGATTTTGCGAAGGTGTAATTTGGATAAAGTCAAGGTTTGAGATTGGTAGCATAGGGTTGGTGTGAATATGCTGTTTATTATCTGTCGTTTTGCGAACATGGATATGTTTGGATGTTTCAGTAAGGGTGATAGTTGATATGTAAGTGCACTAACTTTTTGACATCTGATTTCAATTTATCTGTCCAATCTGCCATCTTCTGTTATCATACTTCCAAGGTATTTGAATTCTTTAACTTGTTTCAGAGTTGTGTTATTTATCTGTATACTTAGTGGGCCTGGCGATCTGCTAACTTGCATTACTTCGGTTTTGGCTGTGTTTATGCTCATATCGTATCTGCTGCAGGTTGAACTCAGATTAGTAATATGATTTTGTAGTCTGCCCTCATCGCTGTAAAACAGGCACTGATCGTCTGCAAATAGAAGTTCATTTATTCCCTGTGGCTCAGTTGTTTCATCTGGAGTAAAGAGTTCTAAATTTTCTGAATCTGTTCTGTCGAGACTTGCTTCTTTGGAAATTCTGTCCATGTAGACATTGAATAGCAGGGGAGAGAGCACACAACCCTGCCTCACTCCTGTATTGACTGTGAACATATCTGATATACCTTCTTGTGTTCTTACTGCACTTTGGCTTGAGTGGTACATGGCTATGATGTTTTCAAGCAATTGCCCTTGTATCCCATAGTCTTTAAGGATGGTCCATAATTTGTATCTGTCTACTCTATCGAAAGCCTTTTCCTGATCTACAAACACACTATTCTGCTGGTCACTATATTCGATAGTTTTTTCACAAATGTATCTAAGTGTAAATAGTGCATCAGTGCAACTTTTACCTTTCCGAAAACCGAATTGTGCTTTACTTAACTGTTGTTCAGCTATTGGTCTAGCTCTTTGTTTCAATAGTTTTGCATACATTTTCCATATATGGCTCAGGAGTGATATACCTCTGTATGTTTCGCACTGTATTGCCTTTCTTTTTCCATATTGGTACTATTATTGCCTGTTGCCAATCATCTGGGACTTTTCTTTCTTCCCATGGTATATTAAAATTTCTTGTTAGCCATTTAAGTCCTGTTTCCCCACAGGCCTGAATAGCTTCTGTGGTTATTCCATCTGGACCTGGTGATTTGTTGTTAGGACTTTTCTGTATAACTGCTTTGACTTCTGCAGATATGAAATTTGGTTCTTGCTCTCCCTGGTTTTAGGCACAAAAGTGAGGTTTCCTATGTTATGTGTGGGGTTAAGTAGTTCTTGAAAGTATTCTGCCCATCTTGCTAGTCTTTGTTGTGGGTTAAATACCGGTATACCCCTTTTTCTTTTTATGATGGTGGTTGGTCGTTCAATATCCATGTTATTTCACAGGAAGGTGCTTGCTTGCTTGCTTGTGTTCGTTGGCTTGAGCTCCAGTGCGAAGTCCTGTATGTCGGATGAAGGCATCCTGTTGTCCAACATCAGTGTGGTGTCATACAGGACCTGAGGTTTGCGTGAGTATCCGTTGTCCCATGTCTGGCTTATTGGTGTGCAGACTGGTGGTTCCTCGCCGTACAGGCAGACACTCTCCGACTTCGGAGGAATCGGCGATCCTACTGACTTTAGCCAGGACCCCGAAGGGACCTGTTGCCCAGGACGCTCGACGAGGACGCGTCAATAGGTCTTGGCCAGTATATAACCCGGCCCTGGTGCCTTGGAAACACCTCTGCGTCCCAGGACGCTCGACGAGGACGCGGCAATAGGTCTTGGCCAGTATATAACCCGGCCCTGGTGCCTTGGAAACACCTCTGCGTCCCAGGACGCTCGACGAGGACGCGGCAATAGGTCTTGTCCGGTATATAACCCGGCCCTGGTGCCTTGGAAACACCTCTGCGTCCCAGGACGCTCGACGAGGACGCGGCAATAGGTCTTGTCCAGTATATAACCCGGCCCTGGTGCCTTGGAAACACCTCTGCGTCCCAGGACGCTCGACGAGGACGCGGCAATAGGTCTTGGCCAGCATATAACCCGGCCCTGGTGCCTTGGAAACACCTCTGCGTCCCACAGAAGGTGGAAACTGAACAAGTTATCCAACTTATTTCATCAATATCGAAACTTAACAATATAAGGGAAATAACCCGAAAATTATGAAAGCATTTTCTATCTAAGGGGAGAATACTGTCATTTAGGAAGGGAAGGAACAAAGTCTTTCCTTTCTAATTTTAAATTCATATTTCTTCAAAAAAGATACAATGCAAATATAGAATTCTATAACAGTATTCCAGAAAATACAACTTCCTTACGGATGGATTTGAAAACTAAATTACATATTTGAAGTAAATTTAAACATCTACATAATATTTAGACACATTAAAAGATTATAAATTAGATTGTCAATGAATACGGTAACATTTTAAGCCGCAGCATAACGCACGCCATATGTCATGAGCGAACCGTCGCCTATACTGGCCACCAGTATAGAGGGTTCGACCTTTATTTGCATGTGTCTTTAGGCACCATTATCTTCATAATAACAATACAGGGGCAATAGTCTCATGACGTGCAATGTTGATGTTCGTGAGCGAACATTGTTCGCAACCTACCCAACTCAAGTCGCGTGTGTTTCGATTATACCATATGGTCTAGTCTTGTGTTTCGATTATACCATACATATATATGGCCTAGTCTTGTGTTTCGATTACACCATATGGTCTAGTCTTGTGTTTCGATGATACCATATGGCATAGTCTTGTGTTTCGATGATACCATAAGGCCTAGTCTTCCAGATATTTGTATCTCTGCTCTTCCCTTGTTCTTTTACCTTCAATTCTTGCCAGCTGTCATCATCAAGTGCCATGCCGACTGGTGTATGCGTTTATGACTCTCCACAGATCTCAGTCTTTGGTTTTCTGGATCAACTCTACCGCTGAAATTCCTCCATGCCACCGTCGCAATCCATCCAGCATCATTTCTCTTGGTGTTCCTCTGCCTCTGTCCCCCCCCCCCCCCATTCTTTCCAGTTGTCACGATATTCTCCAATGCGTCTCTTCTTATCTTTTGTTTTTTTGTTTTTTGTTCGCATATTCTTTACAGGACATCGCTGTCAACATCAGCATCTTTCAGCTGATAGTTGATTTCTGGGCAAAGTTACGCTCAATAGTTTGCCATTGCTTTCTGAGCGAACGGCTCACATACCCCGTAAGTTACCGACGCGGAGAGAACCGTTACCGATTCTCGCGCACGTCACGTTACTCACGAGAGTATACGGGATTAAGGAGACAGTCGTGTAACTCCTAGATAAGGGAGACCGGCCTCTTCTTATCTTCTTATTTTATTTTGGTGCATATCCTTTACAGGACATCGCTGTCAACAGCAGCATCTTTCAGCTGTCTGTTGATTTCTTGGCAAGATTACTTACGCTCAGTAGTTTGCCATTGATTTCTGAGCGGCCGGCTCAGTATCCCGCAAGTCACCAGCGGGGGTCGAACCGCTCCCAGTTCTCTCCCGCTACGAGACTCTGCGTGATAAACGGGATTACGGAGAAAGTGTTGTAACCCCTCAGCCAGAGAGACCGGCCTCCTCTTATCACGTGACCAAATAAAGTTGTTTGCCGCTTTCTTATTGTTGTATATAATGTTGTATATAATGCCAGCTGTCACCGAGTTTTATAGTGTCTCATAATGTGACCGCCTTGACTTAGCGACATAAATTACAAGTACCTCTGAAGTCGGAGTGGGTTTGTCTGATGGCGAGGGACACTGGTAATTGGGAAAGCTAATCCACATGGATAAATCAGTCCAGTGCACCAGAAGTACTAGGGCGAGTCAATAAACAAGTCACACAGTTCTGTGGGATGGCAGGTAAATGTAGTTGGTGTTTTCTACAGGTGTCATTAGGTGACAGCAACATCAAGCTGTATATTCCCGTTCGTCAGGTGGCGCTGGGCGTCTCCTGCGCATGCGCAGTGCATAAACAAAATGTCGACTGTGCTTACGGAATGTACAACCAAAGAACAACGTGCTGTTGTGCGTTTTTTTTTTTTTTTTTTTGGTGGGCAAAAAGACTGTCTGCAAAGGACATTCATAAGGAAATGCTTCCTGTTTATGCTGACAAATGTTTGTCCCGTAAAGCGGTGTATAGCTGGGTAAAAAAATTGTCTCAAGGTCGCGAATGACACCGAAGTTGAATGAAGTAAAAACGTGGTTTAGAAAACAGAGCACGCAGATCTATGCAGCCGGTTTGGGAGGGCTCATAAAACGATAGGATAAGTGCATCAATATTGGTGGAAATTATGTTGAGAAATGAAAGGACAATGTATGTATATTTTTAAATTATTCATGACTTCAAGAATCATTTTTTGGAGAGATTTTCAGATCTTGATAGAACTGAGAGTGACATTCTGCTGTTCCAGAATCCTTTTGATTGCAAACTTGATAATGTGCCAGTTGAACTATAGTTGGAGCTCATTGATTTGCAAGCAAATGACTTGTTTTGAAAAAGAATCACAGAGAAAGAAAACTTGTTGAATTTTACCTCTGCTTACCTGATGTCGAGTTTCCGAAACTGAAAAATTTGCCGCTGGTATGGCAGCAGTGTTTGGAACAACTTATGTCTGTGAGCAAACATTTTCAAAAAAAAAAAAAAAAAATGAAGTATGTGAAGTCAACACATCGAACGGGATTGACTGATGAACATTTGAAAGCAATTCTCTTGATTGGATGCAGCAATTCCAAACCAAACATTGATGATATCTTGAAAGCCAGATATCAGTTTCACAAAACTCCCTAACCTTTTTTGCTGCTTAGGATGTGAGATTCGGATATGCACACATTAGGTCTGATGTAACTATCTTTTTTGCTAAGGTCGCCTTCCTTGATAAATTTTTAAGTAAATAAATATGTTGGTTATCTTTGTATTTTGTACACTGCACGGCGTGATGATCATTTTATGTGATATTCACTGGCACAGGAACGGGGCATAATGGGGATGACCCGTTGCTGTGAAGTTGGAACCGCGACTAACTAACTAACATTGCAAGCCACTCACCCATGATTAACTTATTTTTTCTCCTTTCCCCCAGAGCTTTTGTTCTGGTATGCATTTGTTTGCTGTTGTTGATGTCTTGACAAGCTTACGTTTACTAGTTTGCCAAAGTTTTCTGAAAGACCGGCACCCATATCATAGCGTAAAAAAACAGTTCAACGCGGTCTGCTGCCAAATCGCGCACAGCTGTGTTTTGAACGCGGGTATACGGGATTACTTTCGCGTCCGTAAGACCTTCGCCACGGAGACTGGCGCAAGTATTGTACAGAATGAGTATGCGACCCGCGCTCGTCATTTTGTCAGTTATCCGGCCTGCCGTGAAAAAAGTTGTGTTACCCCTGACATAAGACGAAATAAGAAAATTACTTCACATAGGCCAAATGATAACTGAAATGCTCTTTGTGAAACCTCACTTCAATAAATTCCTATTCCATTCTACCATTACTTCTATCCTGTTCAACTTCAGACGAGAAGTTATTATTAATGTTTGTTTTTTTTGCGGGGGGGGGGGGAGGGGGCGCTTGCTTGCTTTGAAATCAAGCGTAGTCCATACTTATTAGTAGTGCTGGACTGCATTTTGCATGTGGATTAGCTTTCCCTATTAACAGTGTCCCTCGCCATCAGGTGAACCCATTTCGACTTCAGAGGTACTTGTAATTTACGTCCCAAAGTCAAGGACCTTAGGTCAACATTTTAGTCCAACTGTCCGGTGTAGGGGTTGAACCCCTTACCTCGGCATTAGCACACCGGATGTTTAAGAACACGCGATCGTACTCAGTCGGCTATGCTGACCTGCACTAGAAGTTATATTAGGGTCCACCTCCTGGCTCAGATTAATAATCCTGTGACTGAGTCAGCCATAGATAGGATATTAAATTGGAGGTGATTGTTGTCCAAAGAGGGTCATGGCTGGTAATGTGATTCACAGGATGGAATCATACACATATTAAGGTTCTTCACATGAAAACATTAAAAGTGTGATAGAAATTACAACAACCATGCCATTGTCTTGTAACCTGTCAATATTCTTGTTAATGATGTGAAGCGTGTTCAGCAGGTGACATTAAGGTGCAGACGAATACGGTCACGTCATAAGGACAGTTTAAAGATGTCGCACAGTTTTGACATGCACCAAAGTGGAGCAGAGTTCTGTTTTCCATTGTTTGATCAGTGACAGGGTGAAACCATACACATTTATCCTGTCAAAGAAGGTCCAATGCAGTGATGCATGCCTGTCAGTCCAGCAAGTGTGTGAGTGGTGTAGGAAGTTTCGACTCACAATCAAACCCAAACCACGTGGACTTCTTAGTCAATGTGTCCTTTAGCAACACGACAATGCTCGACCTCATACAACAAATGCAACGGTTGAAACCATCAAAGACCTCCACTTTCAGTGTGTACCACATCCCCCGTACTCGCCAGACCTAGCCCCAAGTGATTTCCACCGGTTTTGACAACTCAAAGAGTCATTTGGGGCATTTAAGGTTTTCATTTTAAGCCGCCTCCTAGATAAAGACGGGTCAACGGTCAGAGGTATTAAAATAAGAATACAGACGGCAACGTGGACCTTTACAGTATTTGGAAATTTGTGAAAGACAAAGACATTTTAATCTAGTACTGAACCTAGAATATTGAACTCTAGCGGCCAAGCAAGAACACTACGCACGAAGCCAAAGAAGACTGATAAACCAACACAGAACTGGTGTCGTTAGCGGTTACACGCTGCGGGATTTGCTGAGGAGGGGATCCGAGCACTTATGGACTAAATGGTTCGATGTGAAATAAGGATGATCTGTCGACTAACTAACAAACTAACTAACTAACTAACTAACTAACTAACTAACTAACTAACTAACTAACTAACTAACTAACTATTGAACTCTAGCGCTAAAGCAGAACTGCTGTAGGGATTCGTGACACGGAAAAGGACAAATACAGTTACTGATAACCTACAAGCACTCATTAATTGGTGTCTACCAGGAACTGAAGGACTAATATTGTGTGTAAACGAACGAACGAACGAACGAACGAACAAACTTTATTTTAAAAGGGTAACAAATTGGGCACGCAGGCCCGTCTTACATTCGGCCCTTTCAGTCACTCATCTTCCATTCATCAAATGTACATGTTACATTAACATAGGGAAAAAAAACATTGTCAAATGGATTTTGTAAGCATAAACAATGCAAATTACGCATGATACATTCACATGAGAAAACACAAGTAAAACATTATCAAATGAAAGTTGTAAACATACACAGTGCATA
>OY992887.1:10493416-10530916 GCA_963921405.1 Cepaea hortensis | reverse complement strand
CCCACTGCACGGATGCTTCTGTTGCAATTTCAACAGGACGACCGGATCGGATTTCATCAACAATATCAGAGCGTCCTTGAGAATAATTTTCAACCCAGCTATTCACCGCTTTACGGGACAAACATTTGTCAGCATAAGTAGGAAGCATTTAATTATGAATGTTCTTTGCAGGCAGTCCTTTTGCCCCCCCCCCCCCCCAAAAAAAAAAAAAAAAAAAAAAAACAAGACACGCACAACAGCGCGTTGCTCTTTGGCTGTACCCTCCGTAAGTACAGTCACCATTTTGTTTATGCGCTGCGCATGAGACACCTAGCGGCCCCTGACGAACGGGAATATAGAGTTTTATGTTGCTGTCACCTAATGACACCTGTGGAAAACACCAATTACATTTACCTACCATCCCACAGAACTGTGTGACTTACTTATTGTCTCACCCTCGTACATTCTTTCACACACGATTTTTGCGTGTAGATTAACTTTACCTATTACCATTGTCCCTCGTTATCAGACGAACACACTCCAACTTCTGAAGTACTTGTAACTTACGTCGCCAAGTCAAGAACGAGAAGCCATCAGTTTAGTCCAACTGACCGGTGTAGAGGGTGAATCCGGTAACTCGGCATCAACACACTGACAGTTTAAGAGTGCGCGCTCTAACCATTCGGCCATGCAGAAGACTCAGTGTAACAATGCGCACAGAACATATCTTTAGGACTTCGTAGAAGTCTTACATCTTGAAAAATAACACCAACTCAGATTAATCCACCACTAAAATCCACGCACAGTTATGGCCCTTCCCGCCGGCTGCTAGAGTGATAATAAATTCAAAACAATATTTTCCAATCAAGCCAGACGAGTCAGGAGCCTTACTAACAAAAGAAACCACCTGAGGAGGCGGGAACAAAGGACAGCCGCCGACCAATCCCCCAGCTGACGTCACAGACACAAACGCTTAAATAACCAGCCCGAGATATGACTTACTCGTAAGAGCGCACAAGACAAGAACCAGGGCTAAAAACCCACACAAACCACGGCTCTCAACAATAACCACCGCTGAGGAAGCAGGTTAGACGAGACCGAATTTGGATTTTTTTTCTTCGAAAAATTGGAATTGGAATTGGAATCCCCTAGTGAATTTGAATACCGAAGACACAAACAATAGATTGCACTATTAATTGCCTGGCATATTTCGCCGCACCTCGTCAGGTACATACTGCAGAAATCACACAACATAATCTAAAGCAATTAGATAAATGCCGGTCTCCCTGGCGAAGGTATTAACGACTTTCTCCATAATCCTGTATATGCGCGTGAGGAACACAGCTGCGCGAGATTCTTCAGCGGATTGCGTCGCGTTGGTTACTTACGGGGTAAACTTACGGTTACTACTGAGTGTAGTCTTGCTAAGAACATCAACAGCAGCTGAAAAATGCAACTAAAAAAAAAAAATTAGATAAATCATTCAAATTGAAATATACACACATCGCGGGGCAATTTTAAACTGACTACCATTTCTTTCTGTTTGCACGAAATTGTTTTATCCATTTTCGAGATTTTCTGTGCATCGTACTTATCACACATTTACATCACAATGTGTGGTTGCCCAGTTAATTTTTTCATTGTTTAAGAACTATTGATAAAGAGATTCCTTAATTGTGTTTTGAACCTGTTCTACCGTGGCAGCAAATCATAGAATGTGAAATAATAAATATGAAACAGTTGATGGCAACGGAGATGTTTCTGAGAAGACTATTGCAAATACCTTGGACTGTCAGAATAAAGTCACACAAATGTCCAACGGTAGTTAAAACACAACCAAACATGTGATATAATATAAGGGAAATAATCGCTAAATTATTATAAATATTTCACAGTTTGAGGGAGACTATTCTGCTTTCAAAGGGAATTAACAAGATGGATTTTAAATTGTATAATTTTAAGTAATTTTTGCAAAACGAACAAAAGAAATTCTATAATATCTTAAGAATATACTTCTTGAAACTACAAAAATATTAAGTATATGAAAAAGTTTCGATTATATTAACAATACTGAAAATACTTTACATAAAATTATAGAGATTCATAAAATAAAACGAATAATTTCAATAAGTTACGAATTACTGACCCTTGCCGTGAAGATGTAATCGTTGGTATGAGTGCGGTGTTCAGCCATACTGTCTGAAAGGACGTATGGAACACGCGTTCGAAACATGATTCTTTGCAAGTGTCTTTGGGCACTGGTTTTATAAATAATGAGAGGGTTAGCGAAAAGAACTTGAACACTTTTTCGAAGCGTATTTTTCTTTGCAGATGTCTTTAGGCACTGGATTTGTAAATCAGTGGTGTATAGTAAAGAAATAGGCATTGTAGTTTACGGTAAATGAAAGCCACATCACAAGGGATAGACCAGGATCCTATTTGGTTCCCATCTCTTTACCTAGCTCATGTATGGCTCCACGAATACCGCTTGTGTACGGCGGTGGCCACACCACGGGCAACAGTCTTGGCTGACCGGCTAAACTATATGAGTGAAGTAGGGGTACTATCCTACTAAGGGAATGTACACGAAAGATTGAGACAGTGAACTAGGCTGATGAATCTAAATATCAACGGCTTCGGTTCTTGTAACACGTCGCCAAGTCACGGACGAGAAGTCAATATTTCAGTCCAACTGACCAATGTAGAGGTTGAACCCGGTACCTCGGCATCCACACACTGAAATCTTAACAGTGAGGGATCTATCTATTCCACCATGCTGACTCTTTACCCTGTTTAAATTTCATTAGGAGTAACAATACGCATGGAACACAACGTCAGGACTTGATAGAAATTTTAAATCTTTAACAAAGAACACTAACTCAGATTAATCCTCCATTAAAATCCACGCACAGTTATCTTCCTTCCCGTCGGTTGCTGGGGTGAGAATAAATTCAAAACAATGTTTACCCGTAGTGAATTTGAAAAACGAAGACACGGCTCAGATTCACCACATCTAGATCTGGATTTAAGATTTCCTCTGTCAAAGATTATTCAAATACATCAGTGATTTTAATTTTGTGGCAGTGATTTCGATTGGATACATTGTTCATTTGTTCGTTTTCTTTATTACTGTGAATTTTGTTATTCATACGTCACGGTAAGAAGAAGAGGATGAAAAACTGCTTCACTGACTCAACCTGTGCGGTTGTAGGCACCCAGTATATCGCAGCCTTGGTCGTTTCCTTCTCTATGTTTTCTATTACAATAGTTAATTAGTTTTTGTTGAGGAGCGGCTGGTCGAGTGGCTAGATGCCGGATTCTCCTTCGGGAGACCCGGGTTCGAATTCTTCGTTTCTTCGCAGTTTTTTTTTTCTGTCGGGGGCAAACAGAAAACTCTAACCTGCACAATTTCCGGCGACTGCACTAGCCAGGCGGCCTGAATTCCTCAGGCTCAAGACGACCCCCCCCCCTTCCCCCTCCCCACCACCCGCCATACACCGCAAGGTACTATATTAGAAGTAAATAACAGTTTATGACAGACAGTTAATTTAGGGTCATGCAGTTCACGCCTCATCCCGTGAAGCCGTTCATAATGAGCCGCCTTTACTTCTTGTGTCAGTGTAGCGTGCCATCTCTTAGGGTCCTCAAAACGGTAGATGGATTTTATACTTTGGCTACTGATCCCGCAAGGCCCCATCAAAAGGCTCACCATCAGCGAGTAGTTGAAACGAAATACCTGAGACCCTGATATAGAAAACACAAGTGTGTTTGCTTCTCAAAGGCTTCACTCGTATTGACCTTGATACGTGTTACAATTTAGATCTCCATCTTCTTTAACCGGGATGTCTGTATAGCTAAAATCACAGTAATAAAAAAGAACAATGTTTCTAATTGAAATCACTGTCACAAAATTAATATCCCTGATGTGTTAGAATAATAATCCTTGGTAGCGGAATTCTGTAATTCATATGTAAACTAGGTTAATCTAATCGAAATACCTGCAACAAAAGTAACAAAACTATCTATTATAAAAATTAAGGTACGTCAACTGTGCCTGTAAAAAAATTTGATTCTTGTGACGCTCAATAAATGAGCTCAAATCTCCAGAATCCCATCATATGATCGATCTCATTCACGACAATAGACCACAGTTATTTGAGTATCCACATTATCCGATATATTTTAAAACACTATAATATTTTCTTTAAATTATTTTGAGCACACGGTTTACTTAAGAAAAAACTTATAGGAATTTAATAGGAAATTATTTGTGCAAAATAAATATGTATAATATTTTTAAATATATTTTTTTTTCTTGTGCAAAATTTACAGTAAAGTTTTCATAGTAAGAATCCGTCATGTTAATTCCCTTTGATAACACAATAGTCTCCCCCAAAATGTAACATATTTAGGTAATTTAGCGATTATTTCCCTTATATTAACGCACATCTTCAGTTACGTTCTAGCCTCTTTGGGGCAATCGTGTGACTTTATTCTGGCAGTCCAAGGTATTCGCAATACTCGTCTCAGAAACAACATCTCCGTTGCCTTCAACTCTTTCATATTTATTAAACAATATGAAATAATACAAAGTAATGCAGCTTTACATGACAGAATTACGACACATACAGGACGTTGCGGCGTCTAGCCTTCATTAACAAACAAACACATACACAATACACAACATACAGTCACGGAGAAGACCCTCCGGTGACTACATTAAGGCTTGACGACGGGTTGAGAAGAATAAAAAGATTTTTTAAAAAGAAAGCAATGAAGAGAAAATGAAAATTTGAAGAAAACAAAATGTTCCTACTTATGTCAGAATCCTGAGCTGGGTATTGCCGCAACGTCCTTAAAGTGCCGTAATTCCAGGCTTGGCCATGGGAATTTTATTCCCATGGGAAAGGTCCAATGGAATGGGACGGTATGGGCAGGCATAAATTACCATTCAATAGGATGGGGTGGGAGAGAAAAATATGTCCCATGGACAAGCCTGCCAGGCTTGGCCTATTCCCATGGGAATGCCATGGGAAAGATCCCATGTGATGAGATGGGATGGGACAGGTATAAATTACCATGGGATGGGACAGAAAAACATGTCCCATGGACAAGCCTGCGTAATTTCTTTTAACTCTTTCGGTGCCAAACAAAAATTGGGTCCTGACCAAACTGAAATTCATGGCAGAAAATTGGAAGTAGGGGTGTGTCACAATAATGCTTTTAAATGGTTAAAAATGATAGCAGATATTTTGTATTATATATCAAATTAAAGAGGATTGCAAAAGGAACATGACAGTGTTAATAATTAATTGATAGGTTAGAAATATAATGACAATGGGAGGTTTAATAATAACAAGTGAAATTAAAGAGGTAAAAATTATTTTAAAATTTCACTTATCAAGGCTGTAATTATAATCCACTGCAACTAATCCAGTTAAATTTGCTGAATATCGTTACACACACCACTTTTGTTCAATAATATCACAAGAACTGCACCACAACACCAATAAAACATAACTAAAACATAATATTTTGAAGCACATAATTTTCACACAAAAGGGAAAATGTCAGTAACACACCACTCAGACTGTACTGAGAAGAAGAATTTAAACACTATTTTCTATTTAGTTATAATTATTATTCTTTTGAACTTAATTATTTAAATACTACTTAAATACTTTGTGATAGGTAAAACAGATTTAGGGGGATAAATGTGGCCCATTAGAGCACTCATAATTCGATATGTGCCATCATATTATGACATATTATGACGAACTTTCGCTTGAAGTGTTTCGCTTGCAATTTAACTGACTAACTGAATACTTCACGTGGTTTAAGTTTTAGAATCTTTCACAAAGTTCTTGAAATCACTATAACTATATTATAAACTTGTTTAAAATCGTAATTTTATTAAAGTATATGAGGTCCAAAACCAGAAGGTGTTGTCATTTCGAAATTCAAATCAAAACAATCTTTTCGAATCAAGAATCTAGTGTGTTCTAACGGCCAAATATGGTTGTCAGCGGCCTGCTTCAGATTGCAAAATATTTCTGTCTCAATTTTAAGTTAACTAACAATTGCGGAAACACAAGAAAAGGGACAAATAAACCACTGTTTAAACTGTGGCGATTAAAGGGCCCACGGGCGTCACTGTCGGTCAACTGTGGTGATTTATGGGCGCATGGCAGAGAAAGAGTTAAGTAAAGCTGCATTACTTTGTGTTATTGTATACTATTTACATTTTCACAGCTTTATCACAGTTCCACCAAATTGTATTCAAATGTTTCCATATTTATTAGTTCACATTTCATAATTTGCTGTCACGACAGAACAGGTCTGTATCCATACTTAAACAATGAATACATTAACTGGGCAGGCACACAGAGCGATGTAAATGTGTGATAAGTAGGATACACAGAACATCTCGAGGATGGAAAAGAATCTTCTTTTTTTTTTGTAAAGAGAAAGACATGGTAGTCAGTTTAAAATTGCCATAGTAGACAATTGAAACTACTGTGTGAATATGTGCATATTCCAGCTTGAAGGATTTATTTAATCACTTTAGTTTATGTTGTGTGATTTCAGCAGTATGTACCCGAAGAGACTCAGCGAAGGGTAGAGGGCAGGCAGAAAAAAAGGCAACACGGTGTGGGCTTTGCAGTGAAGAATTCGCTACTGGGAATGATTGAAATTCCAGCAGGATAAAGTGAGCAACCACCGTCCCATCGCTATGTTCCTGAATATACCCAATGAGTCACTAAGGAAACGTGCCCGAATGAATGTCTTTGTCTCGAGAAATGTAATTGCTTTACTTACTGCCATGACTTCAATAGTTAAACTACTTGTGGTCAAGGCAAAAGCATCAGAGTCCTCCTTCACAATTCCCCCCCCCCCCCCTAGCTTGAACCGAAAAGGCCCATGAACTTCTCACACGTCGAACGACCTACCCATCTGTGTAAATAACAACCACACCCTCTAAAGAATTCTCGAAGATTAAAGCCTCTACTCCCGCTTTCACAGCAGCCGGATTTTCATGACTGGATTTTCTGTCTAATGCAGTGGCTCTCAACCTTTTTTGGCTTATGCAGCCTTTCACCATATGTTCAGAATGTCTCCCAGTCTTTCCAAAATGTCAGTTTCAGCCTATCAATCTGTGGTCTTAATCCCTCCCTCCCGAATGGAAACCCTAACCCCCCCCCCCCCTCTCCCTCCGGGAGGGGGGAGGGGGGATAACCACTGGCTGAGAACCACTAGTCCAGTGGACGCAAACTACCAAGGACTCCTCGTCAGGTTCTAAGTCTTCAAGTGATCACTCCTGTTAAAAGAGTTTACAATAGAACCTTCATAGTTTTGTTGGGCCTGCTTGCTTGCTTGCTTGTGTTCGTTGGCTTGAGCTCCAACGCGAAGTCCTGTATGTCGGATGAAGGCATCCTGTTGTCCAACATCAGTGTGATGTCATACAGGACCTGAGGTTTGCGTGAGTATCCGTTGTCCCATGTCTGGCTTATTGGTGTGCAGACTGGTGGTTCTTCGCCGTACAGGCAGATACTCTCCGACTTCGGAGGAATCGGCGATCCTATTGACTTTAGCCAGGAACCCGAAGGGACCTGTTGCCCAGGACGCTCGACGAGGACGCGTCAATAGGTCTTAGCCAGTATATAACCCGGCCCTGGTGCCTTTGAACCACCTCTGCATCCCGTTGGGCATGCTAAGTTTTGTTACAAACTATTTTTGAATAAGTTTTGTTATAATATTTATTTCCTTGACGCTGTTTTAAATTAATTCCATATAGATTCTACTCTGGTGAGCCGTCTTACTCAGAGGAGACAAGTTTCTGCGGTAAGTGTCAGCCTTTTCTCTTTTGGGGAGAGTGCCAAGCATCGACAGAAACTGCTGGCGGCCAGATCGACTGCCGAACTGGTGGGAGGCGCGTTTGTGGGCCCAGAGGAGTACCGATGGAAGTACTCGGTGAATTCTACAGGTGTGCCAACTGTGGATCGGAGACACTTTACGAAATTCTCCATGGAAAAACAATAACTCTATAAAAAAAAAAACCTGAAATAGCAATAGAGATCCAGCAAACAGAGAAAGAGAAGAAGCGAGTAACTTTACACTGGATTCTAGAATAAATAGTTAAATACATCAACCAACAATCTACAATACCCAGATTGGCTTTTAAACTATGTAAGGGAAATAACCTTAAAATAAAGTAGACTTTCAAACCTAAGGGAAGTAATAAAAATCTAACTATCTTAGTATAAATTAATGCTTTTTCATAAAACTATAAAACTAAATGTAAGTTACTAATAATTTTTCTAGTAAAATATAATTTTTTACTGCATACTTGAAAAAGTTTAATCTTGTTTCAAAACTAAGATCTAAATATATATAATAATTAATCATATTAATAAAGTTTAACGCAGAATTTGGATCTGGTTTAAAATATTACGGGTTAGAATACACAATGCCATGCATGGTATGAGCGGGCCGTTCAGCTATACTGACCTCAGGGTCGTATAGAAACGGGTTCGAAATCAGTTACTTTTTTTGCGAGTGTCTTAAGGCACTGAGATTGTAAGATATGAAAGGATCAGAGGTTTGAACTACAGGCAGAAGTATAATGATAATATTGTCACTATATGTTACCTGTTGCGTTAGTGTAAAGCACGGACAGTTAACAGACAAGCTGAGAAACATCAATTGGCGGTGGACGTGTAGTTTTTAAGAAAAAATGCAAAGAACACCCTGGACAGACACAAAATCAAATGAGACAGTCCCTCAAGAGGCAAATGAAGAAAGGAGATTTGAGAAATTAGATGAAGACAGTCAAGATTGTTTGGACATGTTATGAGGAGAACTGGATTTGAAATTTTAGTGACAATTGGCGAGCTTGATGGCAGGAGAGCATGAGGAAGACAAAGGGATAAATACTTTGATGGTTTGGCAGCATGGCATGGTCGGGACAGGAGCACAGACCTGATTCGAGACAGGTGACCGCGTGAGATGGCCAGCCATGACAGCCCACGCCTATCGGCATGACACTTGATTAGATGATGTTAGCTGACCGGGCTGGCAAACTCTAATGCTGTATACTGTCCTTAGATTAGATGATGTTAGCTGACCGGGCTGACAAACGCTAATGCTGTAGATGATGTTAGCTGACCGGGCTGGCAAACTCTAATGCTGTATACTGTCCTTAGATTAGATGATGTTAGCTGACCGGGCTGACAAACGCTAATGCTGTAGATGATGTTAGCTGACCGGGCTGGCAAACTCTAATGCTGTATACTGTCCTTATATTAGATGATGTTAGCTGACCGGGCTGACAAACGCTAATGCTGTAGATGATGTTAGCTGACCGGGCTTACAAACTCTAATGCTGTAGATGATGTTAGCTGACCGGACTGACAAACTCTAATGCTGTATACTGTCCTTAGATTAGATGATGTTAGCTGACCGGGCTTACAAACTCTAATACTGTATACTGTCCTTAGATTAGATGATGTTAGCTTACCGGGCTGACAAACGCTAATGCTGTAGATGATGTTAGCTGACCGGGCTTACAAACTCTAATGCTGTATACTGTCCTTAGATTAGATGATGTTAGCTGACCGGGCTTACAAACTCTAATGCTGTATATTGTCCTTAGATTAGATGATGTTAGCTGACCGGGCTGACAAACTCTAATGCTGTATACTGTCCTTAGATTAGATGATGTTAGCTGACCGGGCTTACAAACTCTAATGCTGTATACTGTCCTTAGATTAGATGATGTTAGCTGACCGGGCTGACAAACGCTAATGCTGTAGATGATGTTAGCTGACCGGGCTGGCAAACTCTAATGCTGTATACTGTCCTTAGATTAGATGATGTTAGCTGACCGGGCTGACAAACTCTAATGCTGTATACTGTCTTTAGATTAGATGATGTTAGCTGACCTGGCTGACAAACTCTAATGCTGTATACTGTCCTTAGATTAGATGATGTTAGCTGACCGGGCTGACAAACTCTAATGCTGTATACTGTCCTTAGATTAGATGATGTTAGCTGACCGGGCTGACAAACTCTAATGCTGTATACTGTCCTTAGATTAGATGATGTTAGCTGACCGGGCTGACAAACTCTAATGCTATATACTGTCCTTAGATTAGATGATGTTAGCTGACCGGGCTGACAAACGCTAATGCTGTATACTGTCCTTAGATTAGATGATGTTAGCTGACCGGGCTGCCAAACTCTAATGCTGTATATTGTCCTTAGATTAGATGATGTTAGCTGACCGGGCTGACAAACGCTAATGCTGTATACTGTCCTTAGATTAGATGATGTTAGCTGACCGGGCTGACAAACGCTAATGCTGTATACTGTCCTTAGATTAGATGATGTTAGCTGACCGGGCTGACAAACTCTAATGCTTTATACTGTCCTTAGATTAGATGATGTTAGCTGACCGGGCTGACAAACGCTAATGCTGTATACTGTCCTTAGATTAGATGATGTTAGCTGACCGGGCTGACAAACTCTAATGCTTTATACTGTCCTTAGATTAGATGATGTTAGCTGACCGGGCTGACAAACTCTAATGCTGTATACTGTCCTTAGATTAGATGATGTTAGCTGACCGGGCTGACAAACTCTAATGCTGTATACTGTCCTTAGATTAGATGATGTTAGCTGACCGGGCTGACAAACGCTAATGCTGTATACTGTCCTTAGATTAGATGATGTTAGCTGACCGGGCTGACAAACTCTAATGCTTTATACTGTCCTTAGATTAGATGATGTTAGCTGACCGGGCTGACAAACGCTAATGCTGTATACTGTCCTTAGATTAGATGATGTTAGCTGACCGGGCTGACAAACTCTAATGCTTTATACTGTTCTTAGATTAGATGATGTTAGCTGACCGGACTGACAAACGCTAATGCTGTATACTGTCCTTAGATTAGATGATGTTAGCTGACCGGGCTGACAAACGCTAATGCTGTAGATGATGTTAGCTGACCGGGCTGGCAAACGCTAATGCTGTATACTGTCCTTAGATTAGATGATGTTAGCTGACCGGGCTGACAAACTCTAATGCTGTATACTGTCCTTAGATTAGATGATGTTAGCTGACCGGGCTGCCAAACTCTAATGCTGTATATTGTCCTTAGATTAGATGATGTTAGCTGACCGTGCTGACAAACGCTAATGCTGTATACTGTCCTTAGATTAGATGATGTTAGCTGACCGGGCTGACAAACTCTAATGCTGTATACTGTCCTTAGATTAGATGATGTTAGCTGACCGGGCTGACAAACTCTAATGCTGTATACTGTCCTTAGATTAGATGATGTTAGCTGACCGGACTGACAAACGCTAATGCTGTATACTGTCCTTAGATTAGATTATGTTAGCTGACCGGGCTGACAAACTCTAATGCTGTATACTGTCCTTAGATTAGATGATGTTAGCTGACCGGGCTGACAAACTCTAATGCTGTATACTGTCCTTAGATTAGATGATGTTAGCTGACCGGACTGACAAACGCTAATGCTGTATACTGTCCTTAGATTAGATTATGTTGGCTGACCGGACTGACAAACGCTAATGCTGTATACTGTCCTTAGATTAGATGATGTTAGCTGACCGGACTGACAAACGCTAATGCTGTATACTGTCCTTAGATTAGATGATGTTAGCTGACCGGACTGACAAACGCTAATGCTGTATACTGTCCTTAGATTAGATGATGTTAGCTGACCGGGCTGACAAACTCTAATGCTGTATACTGTCCTTAGATTAGATGATGTTAGCTGACCGGGCTGACAAACGCTAATGCTGTATACTGTCCTTAGATTAGATGATGTTAGCTGACCGGGCTGACAAACGCTAATGCTGTATACTGTCCTTGCCTCGAACAATAAGAACACAGATAAATGCCACTTGAATCCTCCGAAAACAAAAATGGGTGGGGGGGGGGGGGCATGATGGATCCGTAATTGACCACACGTTGACGATTCAGAGCGACCAATTGACAACGAGTTCAGCGATTGACCGAGCTGGCCTTGCGCATGTGGTAAAAGCGTCGCCACCTACGTCTGGCTGACAGATTCAGGCAACACCTCTCTGATATCAACAGTGGTGCTCAGAAACCGGTATCCATGCACTTCAGCAGTCCTGATCACTGTGGCGTGGCCGACATACAGGTCACGGTGATCAAATCGTGCGCATCTCACGAAAGTGATCGTAAGACATTGGAAAACTGTCTCATCTTCCAATTGGGTTTACTCTCCCCTCAAGTTCCTCAATGTCCAACACAGTTTTATTTAACTTTCAAATCCCCACCCTCCCATCCCCGCAGTAGTATAGTCCACTATAACAGTTAGGTGCATGTCCTTCACGGGAAGTCGCAGTCAACCCCATTAATATTTTTGCTGTTTGTGATTTCTTGGCAAGTTTGCGTTCAGTGGTCTGTTATCGTTTTTCGAGCGACAGGTACTCTCACTATTTTATGAGAGCCACCGCGGCGTGGTCTACATCCAAATCGCATGCGGCTGTGTTTAGAGCGCAGGATGCGGAATTGCAAACTGCATACGCGGCACCTCCGCCACCGGGCTGGCTATAGTGCTATACCAATCCCAATTTCACCTTTCGCTCACATGGGCGTCCCTCTATCCCCTTGTGGGTGTCCTCCACCGGGCGACTTAACCAGTCCTTGAGCTTATGGTGTTACTGACCGTTAGACCTTTGACCACCTTAACCACACATCCGGTTAATTCAATCCACTTACAGCCGCTCAAGACGTATTGAGCTAAGTAACCTTAATATTTTCATGTAGTGTTTTTTTTTTTTTTTTTTTTTGTAGTTGTGTGTTTGTTTGTGTGTGTTTGTTCTGTGCTGAAGAAGACTTTAGCCGCAATGTCCATTTTGTTTCTTGTAATCGTGTTCTAGTGAAGCTCATAATTTTCGTTTTTTTTTTTTTTTTTTTGGGTGATTCATTCATTGCCACTTACAGGAGAATACGATGTCATACTGGACTGTATGTGCTCCATACAGACAATAATCACTTTCGGTTTATTAAGCCTGTGAGGGTAAAACCGTGGGTAGCTGCTTTTGCGGCTGACTCAATCACAGGACTATCATTCTGAGCCGGTGATGGACCCTAACTATAACTTCTCCTTAAAGTTGAACGGCTGGGGTAATGTTGAAATCGAACGAACAGGCGAATAGGCAGCGCTCCCGTGAAACAGATAAGTCGTTACAAGATCTCGGCACTGGAGAACCCCACAGAGCTGAGAAGATTCAATCGATGGCCCATGCGACGTGCATGAGTACCCTTTCAGCAGTCCCAGAGTGAAGATCAAGTCCACCCCACCCACTTTCCATCCTCACCTCCTTCGCCACCAAGAAGGCGGCATGTTCGCGACTTGCAGCTTGGTAAGATTGATAAGAACCCTCCATCTCAAACTTCCGGTGTGCCGATACCGAGGTAGGAGATTCAATCAATCCCAACACCTGGCAGTTGGACCAAAATGTGGGCTTCTCGTCCTTGGCGTGAGGACGTAAATTACAAGTACTTCAAAAGTCGGAGTGGGTTCACTTGATGGCGAGGGACACTGGTAATAGGGAAAGCAAATTCACACGCAACAATCAGTCCAGTGTGCACAACGCTCGAGTCCACTGAAGGTAACAACGAAGGCGAAGGTAAAACGGGGTTCTGTAGTCTGGCAATGTTAATGTACTGCCTGTCGGAATTGGTCCATAGCACTCGTTCACGAATATCAATTGGGGAACCCTTGGATACCGGCAAGACAGTTCATAAATAACCACAAATGTATTGTTTTGTTCTCACAGAACTTGAAGCAAGAAATAGCGATTATACAGAGACTAGAGGACACACTAGACAGACATAATAACTGTCCACTGTAGACCTGGCTATTAAAGACATATTTGTCTTGTTACGGTTGCTTAGTTGGTCATACGTCGAAGTACACTTGTTCTTACAACCAGGATCAGTTGTGTCGAAGTAGATATTTTTTGTTTAATATCGTTTTGTCCCAAAATAGTGTCCCGCTATGATTCCGCGATATGACAGCACCATTACATTGTGTAGGCCTGGATGTCTGTGATATGACATCGCCATTACATTGTGTAGGCCTGGATGTCTGTGATATGACATCGCCATTACATTGTGTAGGC
Source organism: Cepaea hortensis (assembly GCA_963921405.1). Lineage (NCBI taxonomy): Eukaryota > Metazoa > Mollusca > Gastropoda > Stylommatophora > Helicidae > Cepaea > Cepaea hortensis. Next base: position 10,516,750 of record OY992887.1, on the reverse strand, counting down.
CTGGATGTCTGTGATATGACAGCATCATTACATTGTGTAGGCCTGGATATCTGTGATATGACAGCATCATTATATTGTGTAGGCCTGGATATCTGTGATATGACAGCATCATTACATTGTGTAGGCCTGGATATCTGTGATATGACAGCATCATTACATTGTGTAGGCCTGGATATCTGTGATATGACAGCATCATTACATTGTGTAGGCCTGGATATCTGTGATATGACAGCATCATTACATTGCGTAGGCCTGGATGTCTGTGATATGACAGCGCCATCACATTTAGTAGGCCTGGATGTCTGTGATATGACAGCACCATTACATTGAGTAGGCCTGGATGTCTGTGATATGACAGCATCATTACATTGTGTAGGCCTGGATATCTGTGATATGACAGCATCATTACATTGTGTAGGCCTGGATATCTGTGATATGACAGCATCATTACATTGTGTAGGCCTGGATATCTGTGATATGACAGCATCATTACATTGTGTAGGCCTGGATATCTGTGATATGACAGCCTCATTACATTGTGAAGGCCTGGATATCTGTGATATGACAGCCTCATTACATTGTGTAGGCCTGGATATCTGTGATATGACAGCATCATTACATTGTGTAGGCCTGGATATCTGTGATATGACAGCACCATTACATTGAGTAGGCCTGGATGTCTGTGATATGACACCGCCATCAAATTGTGTAGGCCTGGATATCTGTGATATGACAGCACCATTACATTGAGTAGGCCTGGATGTCTGTGATATGACACCGCCATCAAATTGTGTAGGCCTGGATATCTGTGATATGACAGCACCATTACATTGAGTAGGCCTGGATGTCTGTGATATGACACCGCCATCAAATTGTGTAGGCCTGGATGTCTGTGATATGACAGCACCATTACATTGAGTAGGCCTGGATGTCTGTGATATGACACCGCCATCAAATTGTGTAGGCATGGATATCTGTGATATGATAGCACCATTACATTGAGTAGGCCTGGATGTCTGTGATATGACACCGCCATCAAATTGTGTAGGCCTGGATGTCTGTGATATGACAGCACCATTACATTGTGTAGGCCTGGATGTCTGTGATATGACAGCACCATTACATTGTGTAGGCCTGGATGTCTGTGATATGACACCGCCATCAAATTGTGTAGACCTGGATATCTGTGATATGACAGCACCATTATATTGTGTAGGCCTGGATGTCTGTGATATGACAGCGCCATCACATTTAGTGGGCCTGGATGTCTGTGATATGACAGCACCATTAAACTGTGTTGGCGTGGATGTCTGTGATATGACAGCACCATTACATTGAGTAGGCCTGGATGTCTGTGATATGACAGCACCATTAAACTGTGTTGGCGTGGATGTCTGTGATATGCAGCACCATTAAACTGTGTTGGCGTGGATGTCTGTGATATGACAGCACCATTACATTGTGTAGACCTGGATGTCTGTATTATGACAGCGCCATCACATTTAGTGGGCCTGGATGTCTGTGATACGACAGCATCATTAAACTGTGTTGGCGTGGATGTCTGTGATATGACAGCACCATTACATTGAGTAGGCCTGGATGTCTGTGATATGACAGCACCATTAAACTGTGTTGGCGTGGATGTCTGTGATATGACAGCACCATTAAACTGTGTTGGCGTGGATGTCTGTGATATGACAGCACCATTACATTGTGTAGGCCTGGATGTCTGTGATATGACAGCACCATTACATTGTGTAGGCCTTGATGTCTGTGATATGACAGCACCATTAAACTGTGTTGGCGTGGATGTCTGTGATATGACAGCACCATTACATTGAGTAGTGTAACAGAGGTTGGGTTTTAGGTGGGAAAAGGCTACAGCACGACTGAGCATCGGGATGGAATGGGATGAGAGATGCTCAAGTCGTGACGTAGTTTGTTGTCAAGAAGGAGTTTACATCTGAACCTAGCCCTAGAAGGCAGGCTGTCAACATGTCTGTATTCTACCATGACTTTGTATCGGCCATAACGTTTAATAAAGCTGATTTATAATTACTACAAGACTTGTTAAGCCATCGTTTCATCATACACTGTTATATATGGCTTAAATGGAGCCGTTTGACCAGGATTCTGGACTTTGCCGTTGCGGACGCAATGTGAAGTACTAAGAAACAGCAGAGCACAGCAGAGAACTTTTAATGAACACCTTTCTCAGCTTGCGGCAACAAGAAAAGGAGGGAATCTAGAATCTTGTTGGAAGTAATAATCAAAAGATCCAGACCAGACTACCTTTTGAGGCCTGCAACTTAGAACAAGCGTTTTTTCCCGACCAGGCGATTGGAATACCTATTGAAATCAGTTTTTGGATGGAGCTACCATCTACCATCGTAGGATTGTTAGAATCGGGGGCTGTTTATTATCGTGCTCTGGAGTGACCGAAATGTTGTCAATATCCTGTGAGTTTTGACCTGCCGTCATTGCAGCCGTTGTTTTAACCTAGCTTGTCTGAAGGTCACTTGCTTGCTGGAGGACTGAGGAAATTTTTCTGCTCTAAAAATATAAAACAATGGCCACTACGTCGTCTGTGAAACTTACAGCAACCAAAAGCCCGGCTAGGGGTGGTTGTCTGTAAATATTTTCGGAATTCTGCTATCAAGAATCTTAAATTTGCTAACAGAACATCTTGTCAACTGAAGGTCAACTGTCAACTTGAACAAGAATTTTCCTGAAGGTCAATCCAGTCTGATCATTGTTTCAGGTGAGCAAGAATTTTTCAATTCCTCAATCAAGTTCAGCCCTTGCCTCAAATCAAATTTGCGGAAGTTAATCAAAAACTTTAAGATTTAATCATCTTGAATCAAAAAATCAAAAATTTTCCAGAATGGTGATGAATTCGGACAACTCGTTTCATCAAATCAAATATTATCTAAGATCTGTGGACAATGTTAAAAAGTTTTTGAGCTCTCTTGCAACTGAATCGTTATAGGAAAAGAAAATCAGGACAGCAGCTAAATACTTCATTCCTTCATTGATTGGCCCATATCTTTTTGACGCAGTCAGACTATCTCTGGGCTCCGCTGCATACGAGAGCTAATCCTTTTGGGCTCTGTTGCGTGTGAGTCGTTCTCAAGACGTCGATTTGATGTACCCCAACCGGGGCGAAGTCAGAAGCCAGAAGACTGGTCGGGACCCAACCAGGGGTTGAAGTATTGAGGCATCCTAAGAAGAGAAACTACCTGAAGAGTGCGAGATCCCTTGGAAGAAGGAACTACCTGAAGTGCGCGATTGGTTTCAACTTATACAGACTCCAGGCGTTTAAGTTCAACCTGACGGCGAACCTAGAGGAGTACATCTTGCTTGAATCGGGAACCGAGAGTAGGGTAATCAGTAAACCTATTAGCTGGTCGAACTGTTCTTGGTGTATAAGGTAAATGTGATTTGTATTGCTTAAATTAGCTGGTTACAAATGTGAAATTGATTGTTTGGTTTGTACAATAATATTTCAGCATGACGGAACAGGATTCATTAGCACAAGTTTTGACGGGGGTGGGAACAGCGGTAGGTAGACTTCGTACGGTTATAAAACAACAAGAAATGGCATCTGAAATTGTTAAGTTTAGTGGACAGGCCAGAGAGTTTAAGAAATGGATAACTTCCATAGAGAAATATATTTAGTGTCTGCATCAGATGAAGAGAAAATGAGACTTGCTTATAAGACGGCAACAGAACCGGTTTCGGATCATATCAGAAGAAAATTAGAGGCTAGAGTAGATGAGACATGGGAACAATTCAAAGAAGACCTGGCACACAAATACGCGGAAATAACAGATCCACAACATGCGTTTTCGGTATTGAGGCAGTCTAAACAAAATAATGGAGAGACGGTACAATTGTTCAGCGATAGGTTGATTAACCTGGCTGAAGAGGCATTCTTAGGACAGAATGTACGAGGAGAAGAGGTGGAGAGGATGTTAGTCGGGATTTTTGTGGATGGCATAAAATCCGATGGACTGAAGTTTAAGCTGATGAGAGAAAACCCCGAGAGGTTATCACAAGCTGTAGATATTGCAGTACAAGAAGAAAATTTGAGACGTAGATTTAGATTGAGAACAGGACGAGAAATAGGAACTAGTCGAGAAGATAGAATTGAGGAGCCTATGGAGATAGGACAAACGAGGTTCGGATGGAATAGGAGAGGAGGTGTACAGACGTTACAAGGTAGTAATAGAAATGCGGATGATGGGAGACAAATGAGGTATCCTACTGGTGAGACAGTGGGTAAAACAAATAACACAAATGTAGTCTGTTGGGTTTGTGGTCAACGCGGACACCTTTCTCGTTTTTGTGGTAACAGGCATGTCCAGTCGAATACACCAAGTAGAAATGGCAATAGCAGGTTAAATAGGAATGCTGAAGATAGACACAGAAATTTTACAGGTACAAGAACGCAGGGAAACGGGCGCCCTACCTATTAAATAGGACCTGTGATAGGAGGGACAATAATACGGTCCCAAGGTTTAAAGAATATGTTAATAACAGGCATAGTAGAACGAACAGAGAATACTTTCAACTAGATGAAGTCAAACGGTTTACAGAAAATAAAACAGATTATAGCTCATGTATATCCATTGGCACCTTGCCGTCTTGACAGACGATAGTTTGTGCTTTAAAAAGGCATAATAACTTTTAACTATGGCGGTAGCGAGTGTGACTGATAAGGCCAATTTGCGCTGTAAATGTCCGTTCACAGTGGGTGCATGTGAACACGTGGTCATTTCCACCATCATGCACCATCTTACGTCTCAAACGCTTGGTGTGTGTCTTTTCTGCAATAATTTTCTCCTTTGACTTTATTCCATTTCTGATATTTGCCCTCCATGCAACACGTTCAGCGGCGACTTGCTCCCAATGTGCATTATCAATGCCTGTATCAATCATGTCCCGCTTACACACATCTTTGTATCGTAGTAGAGGCCGACCCATCTGTAATTCACCAAAAAAGATATCCTTTGGTATTCTACCATCATCCATCCTCCTAAGATGTCCTATCCATCTAAGTCTACGAAGACTGAGCATGGAATAAACTGTCACACAACCTGATCTTTCCAATACTTCAGTATTTGTGATTTTGTCTTGCCACTTAATACCAAGAATTCTTCGCAGACACCGCATATGAAAGCTGTTTAAATTGTTCTCTTGGTGTGAGTAAGTTGTCCAGGTTTCACTGCCATAGAGAAGAGTACTAAGGACACAGGCTTGATAGACAAGGACTTTTGTTTTGGCAGTAAGCTTCCTGTTCTCCCAGACTCTTTTTCTTAACCTGTTCATTGTTGTTGCTGCCTTACCAATCCGGATGTTGATTTCCTGATCTAGGGATAATTTGCTATTTACCACTGATCCTAGATATGTAAAATGGTCTACTATCTCTAGTTCGGCGTCGTCAATAAAGATTGATGGTACCTCATGTGCACCTTGTGACATAATCTTTGTCTTCTTTTTGCTAATTGTTAAACCAAATTCAGAACAAGCATTGGAGAATGCAGATAGTAGACATTGCAATTCTTCCTCAGAGTGGGTCGTAACTGCAGCATCATCTGCAAAAAGCAACTCTCTGATCAGTACCCTCCTAATTTTGGTCTTAGCCTTCAATCTCTGAGCATTGTAGAGGCCGCCATCTGAGCGTGAGTGAATGTATATACCACCATCCTGATCACGAAATGCATATTTCAGTAGAAGTGAAAAGTATATTCCAAAGAGGGTGGGAGCTAGTACACAACCTTGCTTAACTCCACTCTTGATTTCAAATTCTTCAGAAGTTGCACCATCAAACTTGATTATACCCTTCGTGCCTGTGTGGAACGATTCCACAATGGACAGAAGAGTTGGTGGGCAGCCAATCTTCTTTAGTGCCTTGAACAGACCCTCACGACTGACCAAATCAAATGCCTTTGTGAGGTCGATGAAGGCAATAAACAGTGGTTGATTCTGTTCACGGCATTTTTCTTGCATTTGTCGCAATGAGCTCATGTATAATAGAAGTAGGAAAGTATAGAGTTCGTACATTAATTGATTCGGGAGCTCAGGTTAGTGTGGTAAAAGAAAGTTTTCTATACAAAATAGTGAGAAATTGTAGAATATTTAAGAGTCATAATAATCTTCACTCTGTTACAGGACAGAATTTACAAGTAATTGGACAAACAATGATAAATTTTAAGTTAGGAGGTCTCAACGTAAGACATCTTTTTCATGTAGTGAAAGGTTTAAATAGAAACATGCTGATAGGAAGAGATTTTTTAATAAAAAATGGAGTAAGACTTTTCTTTGATTTACATAAATTAAAATTCAAGGACGTCTATGTAGATATGGAAGAAGACATGCATATATCAGCACTAGTTAGAGTTAAAATGTCCACGACATTAAAACCACAGTCGGTTAATTTGATACAAGCAAAGATGAAGAAAAACCCATATTATGTGGCAGGACACACAGTCAGAATCACTGAGTTGCAAGAGGAAGTAATTGATGAGCCTGGTTTGGAAGTTTCGGATGGAATAATAGCGTTAGATAAACACTTAACTTTTCCAGTAATGGTGATTAACAACACAGGTAGAGAAATTAAATTATACAGAGGGTGTGTAGTAGCTAAACTGGAACATAACATTAGTGATATATTGGCAACAGATAGAGTAGAAATGCCGGGAGCAGACTATTCACAAACTTCTAGTGAAAGAATTAATAACAGACGCGGACGCGGAAGTAGAGTGAACGCACAAATGGATGAATTGATCCATCCATTCGGAAGAAATACAGCCCAAATACATTCACTAGACAAAAGGACAAGAGAACAAGAATTGTTGGCACAGTTAAAAGCTCCACCAGAAAATAAGAAGGTATTAGAACAACTTATAAAAGAAAACCAGGATGTGTTTGCAATTAATGATTTAGAATTGGGAAGAACAAAAACAGTTACAATGGAAATAGATACGGGAGACCATCCACCAATTAGTTTAAAACCATATAGAACTCCCTTAAGAAATAGAGAAATTGTCGAAAAAGCAATAGAAGATATGTTGAAAGCAGGAATAATAACAAGATCAAAGTCAGAGTGGTCGTCTCCGATTGTAATTGTAGCCAAACCTGATGGTTCAAGTCGGTTCTGCTGTGACTATCGGGCGTTGAACAAAATCACTAAGAATGTAGCGTACCCACTGCCGGTGATTGATGATATTTTAGGGTTGCTTAATGGCTCTACATTTTTCACGACACTGGACGCAAGATCAGGATTCTGGTGTATCCCGATGTCGAAGGACGCTCAAAAGAAAAGTGCTTTCTGCACTCATATGGGTTCCTACGAATTTTTACGAATGCCATTCGGGGTTCGAACGGCTCCATCTCATTACATGTTGTTAATAAATGAAGTACTAGAGGGTATGCAAAAGTTTGCCCTGGCATACATAGACGATATTCTTATCACTTAAAACATGTAAGGTTAGTATTTGACAGGTTAAGAGTACATGATGTGAAATTAAAGCTTAGTAAGTGCGAGTTTTTAAAAACAGAAACAAAATATTTGGGATATATTATAAATAGAGACGGAATTAAACCGGACCAAGACAAGATAAAGGTTATTAAAGAGTTACCTACTCCAACTAACGTAAAAGAAGTGCGTGCGTTTATAGGAACTTGTGGGTAATATAGGCGCTTTATCCCAGCGTTTTCAAAGATAGCAGAACCTATTACGAATTTAACGGGCAAATACGCTAGATTTAAGTGGGATGATGAGTGTCAAAAAGCGTTTGAGTTCTTAAAAAACAGTTTAACAGTGGTACCGCTATTGACGCATCCAGATTTGAGTAAACAGTTAATACTATACACAGATGCTTCTGATAATGCTATAAGAGCGTGTTTGGTTCAACCATATGAAGGAAAAGAATCTGGAATACCAGGGGTTAAAAATGAAAGGCCAATTTATTTCTTGTCTCATAAACTTAGCAGGTCTCAACGGAAATGGACTACTATTGAGAAGGAGGCTTATGCAATACACTATGCTCTACAGAAATTAAATTACTATTTACATAATGCAAATTTCGTTATTAGAACTGACCATATGCCTTTAAAGTCTCTATTAGAAGCTCCAGTGCAGAACAGGAAAATACAGACCTGGGCGTTGAATCTACAAGGATACAATGCTAGAGTTGAATATATTCCAGGTAGGATTAACACGTGTGCTGATTTATTGTCTAGGATCCCCTATCCACAGTCATCAGGTAACACAGAAGATGAAGGTGAACCAGAGATCGACGACCGAAACTGGCAAGTAAATATATTAGACTCTGCCATAATAAATAGAGAAGAGTTTGAGAGTTTACCATCGGATCAAGAGATTGAACCTAGAGCAGAAGACCCACATTTAGCACAGTTTAATATGAAAGAAGAACAAGAATTAGATCCAAAAGTATTACAAATAAAACAGAAATTAAAAGAAACGGAAGAGAATAAATATAAGAAGAATTACTTAGTTTTACAAGAAGATGAACAGTTATATTATATGACCGAAAAGACTGAACAGCTAAGGAAATATATTCCCACACATTTGGAAAATGAAGTTTTAAAAGCATATCATGATGAGAATGGTCATCTCGGTCGTGATAAATTGGTGAAAGCGCTTACGAGTAAATATTATTGGCCGAACTTATTCAAGTCTGCCTGTAAATATGTAGATAAGTGTGAAAGATGCAGATTAAGGAATATGAAAGCAATTAAGTGTCCATTACAAGATACAGATATTCCTCAGTTTCCAATGCAAAAGATTAGTTTAGATATATCAGGTCCTCACCCTAGGACATTGTCAGGGAACGTATATTTAATTCATATAGTGGACGTCTACAGTCTTTGGCCGGAAGTTTATGCAATACCAGATAAGAGCGCAGATACTGTCATTAATATTTTTTTACAGGAGTTCGTACCAAGATTTAGTTGTCCACAAAGTATACTTACGGATAATGGTAAAGAATTTGTAAATAAAAAATTTGAAAAGTTATTAAAAGATTTGAATATAAAACATATAAAGACCTCATACTATAGACCTTCTTCAAATGCTAAGAACAAACGTCAACATAGGACGTTATACGACGTTATAGCAAAGATTGTTGATGAACATGAAAAAGATTGGGATCTATTCTTAGGACCTGCCCTTAGTGCTATTCGCACAAATCAAAATGAGAGCACGGGGTTTTCACCATTCTATTTAATACACGGGAGAGAACCAATACTACCTATAGATAATCTATTAAAACCAAGACGGAAATATATGGGTGAAGACTTTCAAGAAACCATAATACAGGAAATGCATAAGGCACACGTAAGATTAAAGAATAATATAATTAAAGCTAGAGAAAGACAGAAAAAGTACAAAAACGTAAATACAAGCTTACAGGAGTTTAAAGTAGGCGATAGAGTTTATTACAAGAAGCATAGAAGGAACTCTAAATTTGATGCTCGTTGGGTCCCAGGTTATTACGTTTTGGAAAAGCTAGGAAATGTATCGTATAGTATCAAGAACCAGGTTACGGGACATGTGGCAAGGGCACACGTGGAACACTTAAGAAGAGATGACGATGAGAAGGAAAATGATAATTATAATAATAATTATTGTTCAGACACCGGATACTTAGATGAACGAGTCGTCAGGGGAACTACAATAACCCCAGGTTTTAGAAAAGATCCAGCACACAATCAGTTAAAAACAACTCCAGTTTACGATGGTGCTCAAGAACAGACAATACCGAAAACGATAGAAGAAGGAAATGTGAATGAGAGTCATTATGATAGTATAGAGTCTATGGAAGAGGAAGTAGGTGCTCCATTTAAGAATACTAGACAAGCGACAAAAAGAAGAATGGATAAACAAAGAGAAAGAGAAGTGAAAAGACAGAGGAGAATTAGAGAATATTCAACAAGCGGTGAAGATATGCCTTTACTAGAAAGGTCCTTAAGAAATAATGATAGACAAATTAGATGGGATATTGAACGGAAGAGATTAGCGGCTGCTAGCGAGAGACATACAGATGAAGAAGAAGAAATGGATGAGAAGTCAGAGTCAAATAGTAGTATGGAGGAAGTTGATAGGTTATACGAGGAGGAGGATATTGATGTGGAAAATAGCATTTATTCAAAGAAACTTGGAGTTATTGAAGAAGTGGAAACGTAGGAGGTAAATGGATAGAAAATATTGCAAATAGCAAGATATGAGAAAAGAGATACTGGATGAAGTATATGAGACGGTGGAAATAGAAAAGGCTTCTGTTGATACTTTTCATAAGTGATCTTGAGGAGTAGTTAAGCATTAAGATAACTAATATGGATGTAGGTTCGAGGGAGACATATAAATTTTTTTTCTCTCTCTGTGATGGAATGGCTGGTTGATTATATGTTAAACTTCTTATCAGATAGATAATTTAGTCAATGTTACAGCGGTTAGATGTACTCTATAGTAAATAGACAAGTGTTGATTGGTGCTAAGAAATACCGTGGTTGGTGGTAATGAATAAGTAGTTATAAGAATATGTGGAACAAATCCAGAAGAAACAGTTGGTGTGTCGAACCACAGGTTCTGTTGGTAGATAATACGCTCATTGTTAGTTAAAGACTTTTGTGAGAAGAATAGATATTGTTTTAAGTTGGAAATTGGTCTGTGGATAGCAGATATATATATATATATATAATTGGCAGTGAGTTGTTTTAGTTTCTCGGTTATAAAAACAATGGAATGACTTGAGTGAATAGATATGAGTTACATTGATTCGTATAGGAGGACAATGTTGCTTAGGCACTGTAAGTAGGTAGTTCTATGTGAGTTAGTTTTGTTTGAAAACCTTCTCTTTAGCGAGAAGACAGTTGTTTTATTGAGTTTGAGTTTTAAATGCCTCATATATAATATGTTTTTTTGCTTGATTTGGTCCTGTGAAATGATGGTTGTTATGTGATTTTAGAATAGGATTATTGTGTTCCTAGATTTTCCGTACAAACTATTGGTCCGTAAAAGAGACCAATAGTGATAGGTAGTAATAGAATATTTTCTTTTGATTTGATAAAATGCATGTTATGTCATTTTAAAATCTGTTTTCTTTGAATGAGTTGGGGGGTATGATATTTTATTTTGATTTTATTTCGTTTAATTTAATTAAGTTGTTTTGTGTATTATGTTACCTAGTTATAAATTTAATTAAATAAGTTATTTTTCAAGTAGTTATGGTGTTGGCTGGAATAAAGAAAATAAATGAGGGCTAATAGAGAGACACATACTGAGGGCTAATAGAGAGACATATAGATAGTCGGCATGAAGAGGTTCTTATGGATATGAAGTATTAGAAAATAAAATTGGAGCTGCATTGAAGTCAGCATTATATGAAGAAAAAGGAGGGGAAGACTGTGAATGGCAGCATATAAGCGGGAGTGTTGATATAGGTAGACAAAGAAGCACATTATGGGATGTGAGGGGGCAAGATATAAGAGCTGTGAAATACCAGCGTTTATTAAATTAAAAATGTTCATAGAATATGAACATTGGCTTGTGGTAAAGGATGAGGTAACGGAAATATAGACAAGATTGTGGATGGCAATATAAATGTTGAATATATAAATGTTGAGAAAACTTATGACAACTTGATTTATAGAGAACAAAGATCTATTTCATAAGATGTATTTTAAAAAATTGTTGTACAAAATTTTTTTTATTGGCAAGGGAGGTAAATGTGATCATGTTGACTATTCATTCTTTATGCTTTTCACTGGGTGCGCACCCCTTCTTTACTTTTTCTAACTACGTTATTTCTGTTTGTCCTGTGTTGTGAAAGAGTGAGGGATTTCATAATGCCATGTGTACAATAACGATTATACGAGCTATTATTCTTATGATATGTATATTTGATACAGGAACTTGAGGTGCCAAGAACGAACCCGAAATACCTAGTGGATTACTATATGGTTTGGGGAAAGAGTTACGAATATATTCAATCAATCATGTGCCATGCCGGAAAGCGTGGGCGGTCATGATTCGCCATTTCACTCGATCACCAGAGTCGTGGATCAGCTCAGTGTTCCTGTCTCGTCCATGCCATGTGGCCAAGCCATCCAGGTATTTTCCTCTCGGTCTTCCTCTTGGTCTGTTCCCCTCGATCTTGCCAGCTGTCACCAAGTTCTCCAGTCCATTTCTTCTCATAACATGTCCAAAAAATTGTGACTGTCTACGTCTAATTTCTCTAATCAATCTACGATTTTCATTTGTCTCTTGTAGTACTTGGTCATTGGTTTAAACGAATAGATTGGTTTACTTAAAATAACGAGGTTTGGGGAGATTAGAGGAACGGTGGGAAGTAAGGAAAGGGAAGAAGGAAGGTTTAGTTTAAAAAAAAAAAAAAAAAGGGGGTATGAGGTATTGTATAAAGTTGAGATTTATATGTGTCAAAGTATGAAGAGGCAGAAACGAAGAAGAAGTTTATAGTGGGTTACTATATGACAATATGACAGGGAGAAGAGTTCAAGAATAGAATAATTACTCAAATTGGAGTTGGTTTAGGGAAGATTAGAGGAACTTTGGGAGGTAAGGAAAAAGAGGGAATAGAGTAAGGGAATTGGGAGTAAAGAGTTTTTCCTTTACAGGAAAAATTCTTTAGAAAACATAGGGAGGTGTAACAGAGGTTGGGTTTTAGGTGGGAAAAGGCTACAGCACGACTGAGCATCGGGATGGAATGGGATGAGAGATGCTCAAGTCGTGACGTAGTTTGTTGTCAAGAAGGAGTTTACATCTGAACCTAGCCCTAGAAGGCAGGCTGTCAACATGTCTGTATTCTACCATGACTTTGTATCGGCCATAACGTTTAATAAAGCTGATTTATAATTACTACAAGACTTGTTAAGCCATCGTTTCATCATACACTGTTATAGTAGGCCTGGATGTCTGTGATATGACAGCACCATTAAACTGTGTTGGCGTGGATGTCTGTGATATGACAGCATCATTACATTGTGTAGGCCTGGATGTCTGTGATATGACAGCACCATTACATTGTGTAGGCCTGGATGTCTGTGATATGACAGCACCATTACATTGAGTAGGCCTGGATGTCTGTGATATGACACCGCCATCAAATTGTGTAGGCCTGGATATCTGTGATATGACAGCACCATTACATTGTGTAGGCCTGGATGTCTGTGATATGACAGCACCATCCACTGTATGCATGGATGTCTGTGATATGACAGCGCCATTACATTGTATAGGCCTGGATGTCTGTGATATGACAGCACTATCCACTGTAGGTATGGATGTCTGTGATATGACTGCATTGTTATTTCCACTTTGTTTGTTTGTTTTTGTTTATTATAAACGTTTATTTCTTACGTCAACATTCCATGTTGCTAATTTTAATGTCTCTGTCCTTGTCTTGCGATGATCTGTCTTTAAGCGAATCATAATGAACTAGGTACCTTTAAAGAAGGTAGTTTGCCGTTGCTTTCCTTCTTGGCAGTTACCATACTGACCGGGTGACCGTAGCTATTGTCTCGTGACAGAGATCTTCTGCCTACCGTGGCGAAACTTGAGACCATAACCAACAACTATCTGTCGGCTCCCCTCATAATTTGACCCACGACCTACTTCCGTGGCTTCTGTTGAACACTTCCAATAAACGAATACTAAATAACACCACATAATCCACAGTAAAACACTAAAACAGCGTCGTCCCGAAGAATAAACGCGTCACGTTGTTGCAATTTTACCGGAAGTTTTTCATCAATAACATTAGATATGCAGATGATACAATATTGATTGCAGACAATGAGCAGGATCTGCAACAATTAGTAGATGCGGTTGTTGCACACAGTGAACAACTGGGATTAGAATTAAATTTTAAAAAGACACAGATAATGGTCGTCACTAGGAAGAACGAAATACCACAATGTAATATACAAGTAAATGGGAATATTCTTCAACAAGTGAATCGGTACAATTATCTCGGAACAATCACAGCATCTGACGGGAGATCCCTTGTAGAGATTAGATTAAAAATCGCCATGGCGAAAGTAGCCTTTAGCAAGGTGAAAAACATACCAACCAATAAAAAGATGTCAATTGAAATGAGAAAAAGAGTGGTGAGGTGCTACATAGAGCCTCTTCTTTTGTATGGATGTGAAACTTGAACAATGAACAGTCAAGCTGAAAAACATCTGATGGCTGCAGAAATGTGGTTTCTGAGGAAAATGCAAAGAATACCATGGACAGACAGAAAAGCCAATGACCAAGTACTACAGGAGACAAATGAAAACCGTAAACTGATTAGAGAAATTAGACGTAGACAGTCAAAATATTTTGGACATGCTATGAGAAGAAATGGATTGGAGATCTTAGTGACAACTGGCAAGATCGAAGAGAACAGACCAAGACCGAGATGTAAATACCAGGATGGCTTGGACACATGACATGTTAGTTACAGGAACACTGAGCTGATCCATGACACTGGTGATCGAGTGAAATGGCGAGTCATAACCGCCCACGCTTTCCAGCATGGCACTTTATTGATTGATTATTTCTTACAAAAGTACTCTATGTGTTGGAGTAGTGTGTTGTTGAATTTCCAATGTGGTGATTGTTTTGAGGGTCGTGCATTTGTTGCATCTGTAGTTATATATGCTAGTACTGTTTTGTTATCTGTGTATTGTATGTGTTTTGTGTGTATTATGTCGTTTTTTGAAGGTGTGTGTATTCTGTCTTGTCTCGCTGATCTGTTGTGAACCCTATTTTAATATCTTGTTATAATGTCATTAGGGTGTCTGTGTCTGACAGCGTGTGTTAAAGTATGTGTGTCTAATGTATTCTGTAGTATATCCATTTGGTATATTCCATTCCTGTCACTTCTCCTTAATTGTCTCTTGATTCTTGCTTTTCCTCCTCCCACAACATACAAATTTGAAAGTACAAAATTGAAATCCCCTGCAAGGATAATATTTTGTCCTCTGTATGTTTGTGTAAGCAGGGTGTCTAATTCTTTGTAAACAATTGGTTGATGATTGCATTTCGTGTATGCATGTATAGTATTTTCTACCTGTATTATGCAGATTCGTCCCTGGTGATCCGTGTGTGTTCTAATAATATCCCATCTGTCTGATGTCTGCAGAATAGCTGTTCCTAGCCCGATTTTGTGTGTGCCTAATACTAAAGCATGAATGTTTGAGGCCTAGCTGTGTGGTGATATGTTGTGCGAAAGTTTTTGAACATATGTTTGTTTCTTGTAGTAGTATAAAGTCTGGTTTGTGTTTGCGTAAAGAAGTCGAAACAATCAGCGAGGGAGACTGCTTCTGATGGTCGGAAGCCTCCTGCTATGCTTGTTCCGTGAACAGTCACGTGACAGTCCCAGAAATTAACCTCACTATAGCAGTCACTGCCGGTCTGTCTGGCCGAGGGGTTACACCACTTTCTCCGTAATCCCGTTTATCACGCAGAGTCGCGTAGCGGGCGAGAACTGGAGCGGTTCTACCCCCGCTGGTGACTTGCGGGATAACTGAGCCGGCCGCTCAGAAAGCAATGGCAAACTACTGAGCGTAATCTTGCCAAGAAATCAACAGACAACTGAAAGATGCTGCTGTTGACAGCGATGTCCTGTAAAGGATATACGAATTTAAAAAAAAAATAGCAGTCGCTGGGAAGGGAGATAACTGTGCGTTGCTTTTAGTGGTGGAATAATCTGAGTTATTGTTATGTGTTAAAGATTTAAGGTTCTACCAAGACCTAAAGTTATGTTCTGTGCGTATTGTTATACCAAGTCTTCTGCTTGTGAAGTTTAAACAGAGTAAGGAGTCAGCATGGCCAGAAGAATAGAGCGCTCACTCCTAAACTACCGGTGTACTGATGCCGAGATAAGGGGTTCAACCCCTACACCAGACAGTTGAACTGAAATTTCGACTTCTCGTTTTTGACTTGATGATGTAAATTATAAATACCTCCGAAGTCGGAACGAGGGCCACTGGTAATAGGGAAAGTTAATCCACACACAAAAATGGATCGCACCTAGTAGATGTAACTGCCATAGACAGAGTAGTGACAGCCTTAATGAACGCCTACTAGTTTGTCTGACTCATTACTACGGAAAGTTCAGACCTTCCACCTTGATGTCGAAGGTTCTCGAAACATTAACTGGAACAGATGACTGATTCACTTCTGCTACTATGAATTACTGCCTTGAACAGCTAAACAGGGGCTTTCGCAAACCAACAGACATTTTAAGACATGATGTATGCGTTAGAAAGCTCGATGGCTGAGTCGCTAGTAATGCAAGGTTTACACGAAGCCACATGTTAAGACACTGATGTTGTGATGTTTGTATCAAGAACCATTTTAAGACAGAGTTCTGAGGTTAACTTCAGACAAAAGACATTTATAAGAGTCTGTACTTGCCGCCGATATGATGAGTGTCTGAGCTATATTGATGTAGCGTGAGTGACACATATTCTTTGTTGTTGTGAAGCATTTTGTGACAGAGTGTTTAGAAACATATATCACACAGGGCTTAAGCAAAAGCTGTGTTAGAGTGTTGCGAGAGAGAGAGAGAGAGAGAGAGAGAGAGAGAGAGAGAGAGGAGAGAGTGAGACAGACAGAGAGAGAGCAAGAGAGAGAGGAGAGAGAGAGCAAGAGAGAGAGAGCAAGAGAGAGAGCAAGAGAGAGAGAGCGAGAGAGTGAGAGAGAGAGAGAGAGAGAGAGAGAGAGAGAGAGAGAGAGAGAGAGAGCGTGTGTGAGTGAGAGGGAGAAAGAGGGGAAGAGAGAGAGAGTTGAAACTGAAGTTACTCATTACCTCTCCGCCATATAACACGTGACGGTACACATAGACTCATTTATATCTGATATACGACACGTGACGGTACACATAGACTCATTTATATCTGATATACGACACGTGACGGTACACATAGACTCATTTATATCTGACATACGACACGTGACGGTACACATAGACTCATTTATATCTGACATACAACACGTGACGGTACACATAGACTCATTTATATCTGACATACAACACGTGACGGTACACATAGACTCATTTATATCTGATATACGACACGTGACGGTACACATAGACTCATTTATATCTGATATACGACACGTGACGGTACACATAGACTCATTTATATCTGACATACGACACGTGACGGTACACATAGACTCATTTATATCTGACATACAACACGTGACGGTACACATAGACTCATTTATATCTGACATACAACACGCCAATGTACACATTGCACTAAAGACAGCCACGGATATCAATACAATATATGTCTGTTATGCTTTATTGTTTTTATTTATATATTGACATGTCTCTATAGTTGTAAATTTGTTTTTCCTGATTATGGCTGAAAGTACGTGTTTACGTTTTATGTCAACAATGATTGTTTGTCACGTGTGTATGTGCATTCTTCTGCAGTCTAGATGCATTAGAACTTTTCTTTAACCTTTTCATATGCCGATGTGGCAACTTCTGCAACCTTCTTTGCTCCTTCTTTCACCTTGGTTTTAACAACGTCATATCCGTTGGCTACCTTCTGTTTGAAATCATCAAAGAAGCTCCTGTCAAACAATTCCACAGCGTCCGCATCTGGTTTATTCAGAGGACCAGGGACAGCGGCCACTAAGGTTACCAGAACTACACAGCACACAACCAAAATAGCCGACTTCATGACAGTCTTTGTGAGCTTCCGGTCTGACATTGACAAATTAAAATAAACATGAGACATTAATCACAAACAAACAAAACAATGCATATTTGAATAATATATTAAAACGTGTATTCACTTGGTGAATTGAAAACAAACTAGTTGTACCATTGCATTGACATTTACAGGGTGCCTCAAGCAGATTACATTCACATTTGTGTAATCAACCTTTACCGATCATTTCTAATCTTCACACTAACTGAAGGTGCACTCGATATGTGCTACTGGGACTTATGAACAGTAAACGATTACTCAAATGCACCGAGACCATAACAATTAGGCATCTAAAACCAGAGTTGTGCAGACAGAAAGACTTCACAGTAAATCACAGTAGCTCTGAAATTATGGCAAGTATAACACTGCTCCATATTCAAACAATATCAGTGACTATACGCCAACATATAATTCATCTATTCCCTTCATATAACATATATCTCTGTAGCACGGATCTGATAAGATCGGGCGAGATATGTTGGGCAATAAATTGTCCAAACTATTGTGTTTGTCTCTGTTATTGAAATTCACTAATGGACAACATTGTTTAGAATATATATATATATATATATATATATATATATATATATATATATATATATATATATATATATATATATATATATATATATATATATATATATATATCCCTGGAGACATGAAAATGTGATCTTATAGAAGGATGCTGAAAATTCCTTGGATCGGCAAAGAAGCAATCTGGACATTTTGAGGAAGGCTAAATCGCTAAGTCGTAACTTATCACAAACAGCAGAGAGAGGCAGTCTTATTATTATTTGCTAGCGGTGTGAGAAAATAAAAACTGGAGCATATTGTGACAACTGGACAGATTTGTGGAAATAGACAGTGAGGGAAAGCCCTAACCTGCACAATTCGGGGCGACTGCACAATCCAGGCGGCCTTAATTCATCAGGCTCAAGACCCACTGTCCTACACCGCAAAGTACTGTGGGCAGCAGATGACAGTTTTACAATGATAGAGAACGTGGACACAGCGAGAGAACATTCTTGATGGTCTTCTGTCATGGCACTGAAAGGATTCAACACACGGATTGATACATGCCGTTGGATTGCAAGATGTGGAGATGCATAATCGCACACGTCAGTCGGCGAAACATTTGATGATTATACACATATATGTTTTTGCATTTGTACTTACCTATATCATTACTTGAAAATAAATCACCTTGCTCCTGTATACATAACTACCTACTTACCTTCTTTCACTCTTAACTACCTATCTAACCATTTACTTGTCTATATAAATAGCTATATACATAAATACCTACCTATCTAGATATTTAACCAACAATCCAACCAACCAATCAACCAACTACCTAACCCATATTGGCACCTTTCCGTCTTGACAGACGATAGATTGGTACATTGTGCTTCAAAAAGGCTTAATAACTACGACCCATGGCGGTGGTGAGTGTGGCTGATAAGGCCAATTTGTGCTGTAAATGTTCGTCCACAGGGGATGCACCATTTTGCACCATCTTACGTCTCTCACACTCTGTGTGTGCTTTATCTGCAATTATTTTCTCTTTTGTCTTTATTCCATTTCTGATAGTTACCTTCCATGCTACACGTTCAGCGGCGACTTGATCCCATGTGTATTATCAATACATGTATCAATCATGCCCCGCCCACACACATCCCCGTATCGCAGCAGAGGCCGACCCCGAGATCTCCCACCCATCTGCAACTCACCAAAAAAGATGTCCATTGGTACTCTACCGATATCCATCCTCCCAACGCGCTCAATTCATTTAAGTCTACGAAGACTGAACATGGAACAAACCGTCACACAACCTGATCTTTCCAATACTTCATTATTTGTGATTTTGTCTTGCCACTTAATACCAAGTATTCTTCGCAGACACCGCATATGAAAGCTGTTTAAACGTTTCTCTTGGTGTGAGTAAGTTGTCCAGGTTTCACTGCCATAAAGAAGAGTACTAAGGACACAAGCTTGGTAGACGAGGACTTTTGTTTTGGCAGTAAGCTTCCTGTTCTCCAAGACCCTTTTTCTTAACCTGTTCATTGTTGTTGCTGCCTTACCAATCCGGATGTTGATTTCCTGATCTAGGGATAATTTGCCATTTACCTCCGATCCCAGATATGTAAAATGGTCTACTATCTCCAATTCGGCATCGTCAATAAAGATTGATGGTATCCGATGTGCACCTTGTGACACAATCTGTGTCTTCTTTTTGTTAATTGTTAAATCAAAATCAGAACAAGCATTAGAGAATGCAGATAGTAGATGTTGTAATTCTTCCTCAGAGTGGGTCGTAATTTCAGCATGCATCTGCAAAAAGCAACTCTGATTAATACCCTCCTAATTTTGGTCCTGGCCTTCAATCTCTGAGCATTGTAGAGGCCGCCATCTGAGCGTGAGTGAATGTATATACCACCATCCTGATCACGAAAGGCATATTTCAGTAGAAGTGAAAAGTATACTCCAAAAATGGTGGTGGATAGTACACAACCTTGCTTAACTCCACTCTCGATTTCAAACTCTTCTGAATTGCACAATCAAACTTGATTATACCCTTCAAGCCTGTGTGGAACGATTCCACAATGGACAGAAGAGTTGGTGGGCAGCCAATCTTCTTTAGTGCCTTGAACAGACCCTCACGACTGACCAGATCAAATGCCTTTGTGAGGTCGATAAACAGTGGTTGATTCTGTTCATAGCATTTTTCTTGCATTTGTCGCAATGAGAATATCATATCAATGGTAGACCGGTTCTGTCGGAAGCCACACTATGATTCGGGGTAGACTTGATCTCCTAGGACTTGAAGTCTGCGCTATGATGCTTGAATCTTTGAAATCCTTTGGGACTTGTCATTCTCGCCAGCATAGCTCTATTAGCTGGTGGATCTGTAGAGTGAGTGTGTCTTGCCCACTCCTGATAACCTCTATTAGAATCCCATCTTTACCTGGAGCCTTGCCAGATGCCAGTTCATTTATAGCACACTTAACTTATGTTATGGTGGGAAGTGTGTCCAGGTGGTCGAGAGTTGGCAGGGCCTCTATGGCGTTGAGGGCATCATCCGCTAGTTTGGTCTCACTTGAGTAAAGCTCTAAATAGTGCTCTACCCATCTATCCATCTGCTGTTTCTTATCAGTGATGTCTCCAGTTAAGTTTTTCAGTGGTGCACGTCTTTTGATCATTGGACCACAGGCTTTCTTGATCCCTTCATACATGCTTCTGATGATTCCCCTATCACTCACGTTTTGAACGGACTCATATAGCTTGATCCAATAGTCAAGGCACACTGCTTGGCAGCCTTTTGCACATCCTTCCTAGCTTGCCTCAGCTTAATGAGGGTGTTACTCGTTGTTCTTTCCTTGTTTCTTAAGAGAGCTATCTTCTTTTTATCAATCAAGGGCTGCAATGTCTGGCTGTTTGCAGCAAACCAGTCCTGACTCTTATGATCCACAGTGCCGTAAACCCCCACCGCAGTTTTATAAATAGTTTCCTTAAGTTTACTCCACTTTTCACTTACTGTACAATTTTCTGATGTATCATTGAAAGCGTCTTTAAGTTGCTGTTGAAACTGAAAGCACTTTCCAGGATCGTGAGTGTTAATAGTATTAATCCTGGGGCTAGATTTGTGTTTAGCTGTGTAGATTCTCTTTGGTCTCAGTCTAACCCTTGCAGCAACCAAAGTAAGCACTGTGGTAACTTCGAGTTAATGAACTAACATCACAAAATATAATGTATAAAATAAAAATATAAATACAGCAGTTTTCCCTATACAGCCCTTTTCAATTGTATAAATAATACAACATGTTCGCTACCATATTAACAACTTTTCAGTCATAACCGTGATACAGCCCACCTTCTCTTTTTTCGCCATACATTTATGTTGGGTCAAAACCTACTTTTTGTTTCGCACTGAAACTGTTAACTGAAGCTTATTTTTGCACTGTAGAAGACCAGTAATACATATATTGCTTGATCAGGTTACCAATAGTCATCTCTTTGTTGGTATATATCTCTGTAATAGATTTGATTAGGTTTTTTTCTCTCTCTCTTGAAGGTAATTGATCGTTCAAATTGGTCTCACTGCGCTTCTTCTTTAGCTAACATATCTGTTCACTCATTTCTGGGTAGAAGCCTACCAATTTATCTACCCAAAGTATTTCAGGATCCTCGCCGGTGCTACGGAGTTCGTGCACTGAGCTGAGATTCTCCGGACTCAGGCTTGAGTTAGGAGTAGAATGGAGTACTTATGGGTTACACCCCTGTGCCGTGATGTTGATCCGTAGACTAAACTAAACTAAACTAACTAAACAAAATATATATGTTATTGGGTCTTTTTCTTGAATCACAACCATCTCATGGTGTATTATGGAACTTTATGCATTTGGTCTGGGAATACTAACAATCTGGCTTTCCCGTGGCCATTTCTGCTAAATAACATTAACTAACTGGGCTAGCTGTGTTATCATCATCAAGTGCCTTCAAGATCCGGCGTAGGCATTCATGTCTCTACACAGATCTCAGTTTTTTGGTGTTCTAGATCAACTCTGCTGATACTCCTCCATGCCACCGTCTCAGTCCTTCCAGCATAATTTCTCATGGTCTTTCCCTCCTTTCTTCCCCTTCATCTTTCCAGTCGCCACGATGTTCTCCAATACCCCTCTTCTCATCACATGACCAAACAAAGCTGTTTGTCTCTTTCTTATTGTTGTATATAATGTTCTAGTTTCATTAGCCTGTTTCAGGCAATTGTTGTTAGTTACTTTGGCAGTCCAATGAATTCGCAACATTCGTCTCAAGAACCACATCTCCGCTGATTACAAGGACTTTCTAATTTGTTCATTTACATTCCAAGATTTGCTGCCATACCGCAAAACAGGTTATTTGTAGCATTTCAGCACTGTCTTTCTTACTTTCAATGATAGTGGCTTATTGCATAAGAGACTTGCCATTTTCTGAAATGAGCTTTTGCTTGTCCTATGCTGATCTTAATCTCTGTTGTGCATCCTCTATAATCGCCCCTAGGTATTTAAAATTACCCACTTGGTTAATCCTTTTGCTTTCAAGTTCTATTTCATATTTTGGTGTCACTTGTTTTCTTTACTATCACCATTGTTACTGTTTTCTTGATATTCAAGGAGAGTCCGTTCTTTTCACTCTTTTACTACAATGTCCAACAATTGTTGTAGATATTTTATATTTTCCGCCACCAATATTGTGTCATCTGCATACAGTATATTGTTTATATTATAACCGCCGATTAGTATTCCTGGCTTCGATTTGATCTCTCTCATTATTACTTCGCTATATAGGGACAAGAGATAAGGTGATAAAACACATCCCTGTTGTACTCCTAGCCTTATCTGTTCGAAACTACCACCTTTATTTCCAATTTTAATTGCCGCTACTTCATTCCAGTAAGTATTCTTTATTATTCAGAGATCTCTCCTTCAATGTTGATATCTTCTAACATTTATATCAATTCATAATGCTTTACTTTATCAAATGCCTTGGTATAATCTTTGTTGTTGTTTGTTTGTTTGTTTGTGTTTG
>OY992887.1:10415916-10490916 GCA_963921405.1 Cepaea hortensis | reverse complement strand
GACCCCGAGTCCAGACAACATCTCAGCAGAAATGATCAATATCTTAGAAAAATATGTAATAGATCAGGTCACCAGACTGCTGAAAGCAATATATGATACTGGAGATATACCTTCCGAATTATGTAATTCTATATTTATTGCAGTCCCGAAGAAATCAGGATTCTTGTAATGTGATCAACATCGAACAATTAGTATTAGCTTATATAATGAGTAACATCAAGAAGATTGTGTTAAGAATTATCATGCAAAGAGTTAGAAAGAAAATACAACCCGAAGCAGGAAAAGAACAGTGTGGGTTTGTAGAAGACAGGGGTGCAGTAAATGCTGTATATATGACGAGAACATGAATTGAACGTTCTGTAGAAGTAAACACAAACATATACTTCCGGTTAAGATGGCTGTATACAGCTGTACTGTTTTGAAACTGCTCATTTTTTCACGTAGGAGATGGATAATTTCATCTCATGCTTGTAATTTCTGCGCCAAGATGCAAACCATGAGTTTCCTTTCAAGATTTTCGCCGTTGCTACGGAGTCCGTGCTTCTGAGCGAATCAATCCTTGAGTGTATTTCGCAGCGTGTGGTTACTGTGTGGTGTTTTGCTTTCTTCATCTGGAGGACCAGCGTTTATGCCCCATACTGAGAAAAATCAAACTACCCATTCGGTGGTGTCGGAGGGGTCCACATAGGCGACAGGGCAAGCGGGCTGGAGCTAGACGATCTAGACTCAAATGCGACCGCCTGGGTCTCAAGAATATGCGTATTCTATATTGGAATTGTGCTAGCGCAAAACAACTAAGACCTATTCTGAAAAAGCCTGGCATACAGGAACGCTATTGTAGCGCTGCAGGAAACGAGACTGGGTGTTAATTTAGTCCATATAGCCGGCTTCAAATGTTGTTACAACAGGCAACACCTGGGAATTTACGATTCTTATTCCAAACAGTATAATGGCTTCAGAGGTGGACATGTTCAGGTGAGACAGTGACGAGATAAAAAAGAATTTAATCCGGTCTATGATTCGTGGTGGTTAATGTTTATGCCTGTAACGCGAGTGTGGATTACCAGAGATGGCAGTGTCTGAGTGACATATTATGTCGTGAGAGGAATGTTATTTTCTGTGGCGTTTCAACGCTAAAAGCAGACCATGGGGGTAACATTTTTTCCAACACACAGGGGGAAGAGCTCAAGATTGCACTTGAAACCATCGACCTGGTTTGTATCAACAATCACTGTGTCACCAAAACAGAAAGTAGTCCAGGTGATGAGGACAGTGTTATTGAACTGACGCTGGTTTCTCCTGGGGGACATTTCGCTGGGGACATTTCTTCGTCCCGTAAAATGGAACGTGTTTTTTCCGAAATGTGTATGGATTAAGTGTTTTTTTCGTGGTGAAATGGAGTTCGGACCGTGCAACGGAGTTCGTGCACGCGCGTCCGGTTTTCTTTCGGCGTATCATCGGCGCCCGGTGGCGATAGTTAAGCCTAACATGACGGCCAGACGACCAGCTAGGACACAACGTGGTAAGAGGGCGGGCACGCGCAGAAGGCGCTTAAAATGTGACAGATTGGGTATCGGAAATGTTCGAGTACTGTACTGGAACTGTGCATCATTTAGTCAACGCCGACCCATTCTTGAAAAACTACTCTACGGAAACGATATTGTAGTCTTGCAAGAAACACACCTCACCGACGGAACAGTCAATGTGGCGGGATTTCAGGGTTTCCTTAACAGGCGGCACCTCGGACAGGCCATTCTGGTCCGCGACAACATACTAGTGTCTGAGATCGATATGTCCGCCTGGAACAGCGATGCCCTGCAAGTGCACGCATTAAGAATAATGACACCAGTGCAGCTTGTAATCGTTAACGTCTATGCGCGAAATGGGAAGGTCGACGTGCGACAATGGCAGAGTTTGTTCGATATGGATGAAAGGCATATCATCTACTGCGGGGACTTCAATGCCAGAGGCAGTCAATGGGGGAATTGCATCACCAATAGACAGGGAGAAGATTTGGAGGACGCCCTGGCATCTGCTGCCCTAATCTGTCTGAATGATGGGAAGGTCACTAGAATGGCCACTCGACCAGGCGACTCTGACAGCATCATTGACTTGGCTCTGGTGTCGCCCACCATCGCACCAAGGTGCCGGTGGGGCACACTGGGATACCACGAAAGTGACCACTACCCTTGTGTCATCCTGATCAAGAAAGACGGGGCCATGAGTCAAAGAAACAAGACCAATGCCTTCCCGTACGACACCTCTGGTCAAGACGCCATATGCAAGATCAGAAGAAGGAAACTAACTTCCTCCCGTAGGAGACAAGAAAGATGGCTGCAGCCACCATGGTGGAATGGAGAGGTCGAGAAGGTGTGGCTGGGAAAGAGGCAGGCTGTCAAAGACTGGCAAAAGGCCAGAAAGGCTAACATGCCACAGGTTGAGTTGGCGAACCTGAAGACTGAGGTCGTTAGGACGACGACTTTATTCAAATCCTGCGCCAAACAGGCCAAGGCCGACAAATGGGACGAGTTCTGCAGGAAGGTGTGCTCCGAGCAATCTCTTACGACATTCTGGCGCCTCCACAAGAGCATGAACGGTGCTGCACAACGTAGGGGTATTCCAGACTTTCAAGGCACAGACCTCGCATGGAAAAAGTCGGATGCGGATAAAGGTAAGGCCCTTCTTGCACGCTACATAGAACAGACTGACCAGAAAGACGAGCCCGCCAGACAGAGGACCACAACAACACTCTCTCAGTTGTGCGAGGGGGTCGGGACAGACGAAGAATGGACGATCACAGTTGACATATTGCGTGCGATGCTCAAGAAATCACCTAATACCGCCCCAGGCCCAGATGGCATCCGATATGGTGACCTAATGGTGATATCAGATGATGACATGGAAGAACTGGCCAGAGAATTCAACACCAGTATCCAGAGGGGTCAGGTCAAAGAAGAATGGCTACACAGCTACCTGCTGCCGCTGCCAAAACCGAACAAAGACCACTCCAAGATAAGCGGCTACAGAATCATTACGATGCAGAATACTGTTGGCAAGCCACTGGAGAAAATTGTAGCACACAGACTTGCTTGGGACTTGGAACAGCTCGGCTGCTTCCCGCCCACACTTGGAGGATACAGACGCAACAAAGAGTCATGGCTGAATGCGGCGGTCTTTGCTCAAGATGTTTACGAAGGATTTCAGGTCAGAGAAGAGACATGTGCGGCCGCCATAGACTTAGAGGACGCATATAACAGAGTATCTTTCGAGCACTTGATGCAAACCCTCCTCAGACTGAAAGTGCACCCTCACCTTGTACGATGGATAGCTGCAGTTCTGCTCCAAAGGAAGGTAGTGCTAAGATGCGGGAGTTGGTCTTCTGAGCCGATAACGATATGTCCAGGATTGCCGCAGGGTTCACCACTGTCACCAGTACTATTCAACGTGTATACGGTGCCGATCACTGAACAACAGTTGGATGGGAGGGGTAGGACTCTATCATTCGTTGACGACATCCTCGTGTATCGACAGGGTCGAGATAGACAGGCGGTTGCCAACTATATGCAGGGCGAACTAGATCGAATTTCCTCATGGTGTGCTGATGCCGATGCCCTTGTCAACCCTGCAAAGGCAACGGTTACATGGTTCTCACTAAACAACCATATTGTGAAAACAGACCTG
This sequence comes from Cepaea hortensis, assembly GCA_963921405.1. NCBI lineage: Eukaryota > Metazoa > Mollusca > Gastropoda > Stylommatophora > Helicidae > Cepaea > Cepaea hortensis. The sequence continues at coordinate 10,487,235 of OY992887.1, read as the reverse complement.
CCGGCAGTAAGAATGGATGGGAGCATTCTGAGTAGAACCCAGTCAATGACATATCTTGGCGTGAGGCTTGATCGTAGCCTGTCCTTCAGAGATCATGTCGATTATGTCATAACGAAGGCTCGAAAAGGTTTGGCAGCAATGAGAGTCATGGCGAGTGCCAATATCGAGCAAAGACTGCTATTACTTCTGTTCCAAGGACTTGTGCTTTCACGCATCGAGTATGCCCTGGCCATCCTCACTGTCAGCCCTACACAGATTGGAAGACTTGAAAAGGTACAAAACGAAGCCATGCGCATCATTTTGGGCTGCACGAGAGACACCAGCTGTGTAGCAATGAGATACCTCCTTGACTTCCCGACAATGGAACACAGGATCAAGATCTGGAGAGCTCGTGCATACTTAAAAATAAGTGCAGATGAGCAGCACCCTCTGCATGACGCTGTATTCAGAGAAAAGGGTGACAGGCTAAAGAGGGGCAATCATGGATGGGTCGGGCGGAAGATGTCGTCGGACAGGTCTGCAGTCTTACCAGTATCAACCCCGGCAAGGAATGGGTGCCGGTGCCTCCAGCTTTTAAGTGTACCTTCTCCTGCATTATCACACTCGACAGACGGTGCAGAGAGCAGAACCCTGCCGCTGTCAATGCAGAGGTTAACGCGCTCATCTATGATCACTCAGATAGCCCCGAAGTGCTCATCTATACAGATGGATCTGTTGTAAAGCAGCAGAGAAGTGCGTGGGCATTTACAGCCCGCTCAGCGGGCCGAACCGTTCAAGAATCCAGTGGTGCCCACTCCATGACCACGAGCAGCATGACGATGGAGGTGATGGCAGTTACACAGGCTTTCATATGGCTGGAATCACAGCATTATACCAACGTGTGTGTACTAAGTGATTCAATGAGCATGATTCAGAAGGTCGAAGCTGGATCTGTACGTAGACAGTGGACTGAGTCGCTGCAGAAGTCTGTTGTCCGCAAAGTCACCTTCATCTTCGTCCCGGGACATGCGGGAGTCGAGGGAAATGAACGAGCTGATAAATTGGCTGGCTCTGCACCCCCTGTAGATGGCCAGCCCATGGATCGTGCCGATGTTATTAACGCCCTTAAAGATATGGCGAGAACAGAGGATTTTGACGCCAGTGATTCCACATCGCTTTCCAGGATGAAAGACCTGGGAGTAAGAATCGGCACAGCCAGACGCGAGAGGTACATCGGGAAAACAAAGCGCCTCGTCAACCAACACAGAACTGGCACTATTAGCCACCGGACGCTGATGCATATGCTGGGGGGAGGATCTGAGCACCTATGGACATGTCCGGAGTGCAACGAAGATACCCCAACTGATAACTAACTAACTAACTAACTGGTTTCTCCTTTCATCACCACAGTATGTAGATTAGGTGTCCTAGGGTACCATGGCAGCTACCATCACCCTTGTAGCATATTGGCAGAGAACGGCAGAACCAGACAGCACAAGTCAACGGTCAAGACTTTCATGTATGACAGTACAGGGCAAGATATGGTGACTAAAATAAGGTGCGACAAGGGCAGGAATCATCATGTCGGGGGGAAAAGCTGGTAGCAGCCACCTTGGTGGAATTTTGAGGTGGAAACGGCCTGGGTGGATAAACGTGGTGCTGTAAGGAAATGACAAAACACCAAGAGGAAAAGAGTTGCCCATCCTAGTCTTATCGTGCACTTAGAAAGAGAGATGGACACACAAGTAAGCTATTAAAAAAAAAAAAAAAACTTGTTGAAGTGGTGAAAAGTGAAACATGGGCAGAGTTGTGATAAAGAATAATCACATACGAGTCGCTGAAATTATTCTTGCGACTACATAAAAGTATAAATGGTGTAGTCAAGAATAATAGTTTACTTGACTTCCAAAGTGCTGACCTCATCTGGACGAGAATAGGGGCAAAGCCCTTTTCGAATGCTATCTAGAGCAAAGCAACCAGACAGACATCAGGGCTGTGCTTTGACTAACAAAAAACAGCGTACCAGGGCCTGAAGGTATAAGGTATGATGACATTAGTATGTATACCGACAAAGAATTAGAGGAACAAGCATATTTTTACAACAACAGTATAGGGAATGCTACCAGTAAAGTTGAGTGGTTACACAGCTATCTCATTCTCTTGTCGAAGCCTAGCAAAGATCACATAAAAATGCAGGGATATCGGGTAATAACCATGCAAAATACAATAGGCAAGCTGTTGTGATTTTCATTTGCTGCCTGTATAGTCGCTTGCGGTGTATGGCGGGGTGGGGGGTGGGGGGGGGGGGGTCTTGAGCTTGAGGAATTAAGGCCGCCTGGCTAGTGCAGTCACTGCGAACTGTGCAGGTTAGGGTTTTCTTTTCCCTCCAACAGAAAAAAATCCACACCTTACCGAGGATTCGAACCCGGGTCTCCCGAAGTAGAATCCGGCATTCTAATCACTTGGTCAGCCGCTCCTCAGGCATGCTGCTGGATAAGTTAATTGTAAAATAAAAACCATATCAAGCCAGCTAAAGAGGAAAGGTTGTTTCCCACCTACCCTTGGAGGGTATCGTGCATACAGAGAAACCTGGGGCAATGCAGCAGTTTTTGCCCATGATGTCTATGCATGTTTCCAATCAGGCATGAACACCTTTGCTGCAGCGATTGATGTTGAGGATGCTTAGAACAGAGTAACGTTGGATTTTTTAATGTTTCAGCTTTTTGAACTCAAGATAAGTCCCTTCCTACTTAGTTGGATCGCCACAGCCCTCTTCCAACGGAAAGTAGTTGTAAGATGTGGCAGTTGGCCTTCTGAACCAACAACAATATATCCTGGCCTACCACAGGGATCACCATTATCTCCGGTGCTGTTCAACGCCTACACAGTGAGAATCACCAGTGAGCAGATCACTGGACCGGGGAGCACATTGTCATATTCCGACGATGTGTTATTGTATTGTAAAAGTAAGGACAGACATCGGGTTGCTGTGGAACTACAAACATAACTCTCACACTGAGTAAAAAGACTAGTTATATTCACCCCCGTAACCCCGTATATTCTCATGAGTAACGTAACCTGCGCGAGAATCGGTGGCGGTTCTCGCCGCCTTGGTAACTTACGGGGTATGTGAGCCGGTCGCTCTGAAAGCAATTGCAAACTACTGAGCGTAATCTTGCCTAGTACATCAACAGCAGCTGACACATGCTGATGTTGACTGCAACGTCCTGTTATGTTTATGCAAAAAAATATACACTGGAACAACAAACATATCTCTTACACTGTGTAAATGGACTAGTTATATACATTGTGTCAATGGACTAGTTATGTTGTGTTGTTGTGTTGTGTTGTTTGTCCATCAAGAATGATGATGACCATTCATTTCATTCAGTGGGGTTGAAAGTATGGAGCCGTGGGTTCTAAGATGGCTGATAAGGCCTATTTTGGCTCGAAATGTTCTTTGACAATGTGGACAAAGAATGCTTGACGCTTCTGGAGGAGGATTTCCTGCAGTGGTATTTCTGTCCTGCCTTCTCTTTACAGCTCTTGCAGTCCTGGTTGCCTCACACATGACTGCACCCTTGTGTAATGATGCACGCCACGAATTTCGGTCTCTGGCTGCAGTCTCCCAGGTGTCATGATGAATTCCAAAAGCATTCAGAGAGATTTTAGAGTGTCTTTAAAGCGTTTCCTCTGGCCACCTTGGGAGCATTTACCACAACGCAGTTCGCTGTAAAAAATTCGTTTAGGGAGCCTGTGATCTGGCATGCGAGTCAAGTGACCAGCCCAGCGAATCTGATTCTTCATTAGTAGAGTGTGGATACTGGGTATGGACGCTTTTTCTAGGACTTCAGTGTCTGGGATCTTGTCTTACCATTTAATCTTCAGTAGCTTCCTTAGGCAGACTGTGTGGAGTGTGGAAGTGGTTTAAATTCCTAGCGTGTCGCTGATAAACAGTCCAGGTTTCACAAGCATATAGCATTGTGGATAATACAACTGCTTTGTAGACCTTTAGCTTTGTTTGCAGGCTTATTCCAGTTCTGTCCCATACATTCTTGTACAGTCTTCCAATGGCCACACTGGCCTTGGAGATTCTTGCATTCACTTCGTCATCAATTGTGGCAGCTTGTGACACAGTACTGCCAAGCTAGGTGAATTTGTCCACAACACTGAGTCTATGACCATTCACTTTGATATTCGGCACTGTGTGATTATTCCCTGGAGCTGGCTGGTACATAACTACTGTCTTCTCCAAGTTGATATTGAGCCCAAAGTTGGCACAGGCATATGAGAAAGCTGAAACATTATGTTGCATGTTTGCCTCTGAGTTGGCGTATAGAGCGCAATCATCAGCAAACAGGAGCTCTCTGACGGTGTCGCTGTTAATTTTGGTTTTAGCTTTCAGCCTTCTGAGATTGAATAACTTTAGTTAGATTGAATAACTTTAGACTAGTTATATACATTGTGTAAATGTACTAGTTATATACACTGTGTAAATGGACTAGTTATATACATTGTGTAAATGGACTACTTATATACACTGTGTAAATGGACTAGTTATATACATTGAATAAAATGGACTTGTTATAAACACTAAGTAAGTAAACTAGTTAAATACACCGTGTAAATGGTTCCACAATTGTTATGTAAACTTACTTGCTCAGTGTACGCTCTTGTCGATGTAAAAACAGTAACTAACCAGCAATGTTCAATGACATAAGATATATTCACATAACCTGGGACAGCGTGCAACCAGAAGCTCTCTAAGCTGACAGCTGTGCGCTGTTATTAGAACATCTACAGTGGCAAAAGGTGTGATATTAAACATGTAATATCGCCATGAAGCGGCAGAGAAATGAAACAATGTATGTGGAATGATGTAACAGGTGATTGATTCATGCAGATATTACAGGATATAAAAACAATTGACTAATGCATGCAGATATTCATCATCATCATCATATGCCATGGCGATAAGCGTGGGCGGTCATGTTTCGCCATCTCATTTGATTACCAGAGTCGTGGATCATCTCTGTGCGCTTGTCTCGACCATACCACTTGGCCAAGCCATCCAGGTATTTACTTCTCTGCCTTCCTTTTATTCTTTTCCCTTCAAACTTGCCAGTTGTCACCAAGTTCTCCAATTTATTTTTTCTCATAACGTTCTAAAAATTGTCGACTGTCTACGTCTAATTTCTCTAGTCAGTTTACGGTTTTCATATGTTTCTCGTAGGAGTTGGTCATTGATTTTGTCTCTCCATAGGGTTCTGTGCAATTTCCACAGAAATCACAGTTCCACAACCATTAAATTTGTTTCAGCTTGACTGCTTATTGTCCACATTTCACATCCATACAAAGGAATAGGTTCTATGTAACACCTCAACACTCTTTTTCTCGTTGCAAATGAAATCTTTTATATATGACATCTTTTTATTTGTCAGTATCCCTTGGACTGCCAGAGTAACTAACAACGACTGCCTGAAACAGGCTAATGAAACTAGAACACTATATACAACAATAAGAAAGAGACAAACAGGTTTCTTTGGTCATGTAATGAGAAGAGAGACATTGCAGAACATCGTGACAACTGGAAAGATTGAGGGGAAGAGAGGCAGAGACAGACCAAGAGAAATGATGCTGGATGGATTGAGACGGTGGCATGGAGGAATATCATCAGCAGAGTTGATCCAGAAAACCAAAGACCGAGATCTGTGGGGAGCCATGAACGCCTACGCCAGCTGGCAGGGCACTTGATAATTATGATGTTTACCATCTTGCTAAAGGCTACTTTCGCCATGGCGATTCTTGTTCTAACCTCTTCAAGGCACCTCCCATCAGATCTTATGACTTTTCCAAGATATTTGTACCGATTCACTTGTTTAAGAATATTCCCATTTACCTGTGTATTACATTGTGGTATTTCATCCATCACAGTGACGACCATAATCTGTGTCTTCTTACAATTAAATTCTAACCCAATTGTTCAATGTGTATAAAACCGCATAATGTTGCTCACTAATGTACTGCTCACTGTCTGCAGTCAATACTGCATCATCCGCATATTTAATGTTATTGATATTACGTCTCCCGATGTTGTTTCCTCTTTTTATCTTCTAAATTTCTAAAAATATTTTCACTGCATAGGGAAAAAAGATCTTTATATATTATATATCCATGTCTCATGCCTATCTAAATAGGCTGATATTGACCTACTTCAGTATCAATCTTTCTGGCAGCTTGTTGTTTCAAATATATGTGTTTTACAAGTCAATGGCAAACTACTGAACGTAAAACTTGCCAAGACATCAGCAACGGCAGTAAAATGCTGGTGCTGACTGCAACGTCCTGTAAGAGAGATGCAACTAAAAAAAATATACACAGCATTTGGCTGTACCCTTGCCTGATACGAGCCAATGTTGTTTTTCTATCTCGGTTTGATTTTCCACCTACCTCTTTGCATTATGATTCTTAGCAACATTTTCGTGATGTGAATCAATATATACTAATTGTTCGATGTTGAACAGATTCCACGGCTCCTGATTTCTTTGGGATTGCAATAAATACAGAAATACATAATTGAGGAGGTATATCTCCAGCATCATATATTGTGTTCAGCACTCTGGTGACCTCGTCTATTCTATATTCTTCTAATGAATTGACAATTTCTGTTGTGATGTTGTCTGGACCCGGGGACCATATAGTTAAGAGCATGCTGAACTTCGATCTTCAAAATGTATCGTCCTTCATTATTATCCTGAATATTATACTGTTCCTCTCTTGTATCATCATAAAGGCCTTTCACATTATCTGACCATTCATTCAGTAGCATGCCCTCTGCAGAACCTCGCTCCCATAACAACCGACCGGAAAATGTTTCGGTCATAAGAAAGATGTCCCGCATCAGATACACTCATATGGAAATCATATGCTGCATCCTTCCCCCATCTTCTCTTTGGCCTTCCTCTTCCTCTCTTACTTGGCATATGCCTCTCCATTATTGTTCTTTCCAAACTTTCATGACGTTTTAAATGACCAACATAATGCAATTTACTTTGAGACATCGTCTTTGCTAGCCAACCTTCTTAAATAATCAGCTCTTGTCTCATGGATGCATTTGTTCTTTTCTTTATCCAAGATATTCTTAGAACCCGTCTATAATATTTATATTTAAACGCATTTATGCACTGTTCAGCGTGTTTACGAGGAGGGGGATGTGGTAGTGTGGTGGCTGTATCCACACACGAGGAGGGGTGTGTGGTAGTGTAGTGGCTGTACCCACATACAAGGAGTGGGATGTGTTTATATACACACAATACACAGTAATCAAGTGGTAGACACAGCTGTAGACCCAGGCTTGTCCATGCGACACATTTTTCAGTCCCATCCCATCCCACGGCAGTTTATGCCTGTCCCATTCATCCCATCCCATGGGATTCCCATGATAATATTAATATGGAATACAGTTCAAATAAAATTATGAAATTTATGAAAGTTTAGGGTTAGTGTCTACTAAATAGGACTACATGTACAAAGAGACATGTAAAACAACAGAATTTATTAATTTTAATATTCAAGAGTATTTTATTAAAACAAAGTTTAATCTAAATATGACAATTCAGTGTCATTCTGACATTCTCATCCTGTTTCTGAGTCATTCTGCTGATTCAGCACATTATCAATTTCCTGCTGATCGACTTTTTCTAATAATTCAGTTAATCCAGGTTATCCCCGAACCACTTCCACAATTTTCACCTTACATGCAAATCTGATATACACAGAGTTTATAACGAGAGCTGGTAACACCCGTTTTCGTAACTTACTCAACAGCAATCCAAATAAACGCTCTACTGCCGCTGAGGACACTGGTATGGCCAAAACAATTTTTGCACTTGCTGTTAGCAGTGGAAACCTGTGTTAATTTTTCCAATAATTTAATAGTTGTGAAGTTCATTGCCGTAATTTTTGAAACATGGTGACTTCATCCTTAAGGCATTTGTTTCAGGGGTCAACAAACTTAAGTGTTTTGTTTGGTGGCGGATCAAAAAATAAGTCAAAATCACTTTTCGACTTTGGTTCTACAATTCCTGCTACTTCACATACAGCAGATGATTCAGAAGAAAGATTTAAATTCTTGATGAATGAAATAACAGTTGGAACAACAGACTTAGAAAAATCGATCCAATCATTGGCCCATTTATTGGTGTCCACATTCCCTTTCTTCTTAGTAACAACAGACTTAACCATGTCTTCTATTTTGGCTTTAATGTCATCTCCAGTAAGGAATGCTGCAGTAACTGCCAAAAGACTGCCACAATATGGCCAAAGTTCTTCTCCAATAATTTTCTAAAAGTTCTGACAATATTTCTTCACCATGCTTCTGGAACGTTCTTCAATATCAAAAATAACTGTGTACAACTGATAGTCTAGGAGGAAGTATAACAGCAAAATTAAATGAGATGTAGCACCATCAATTTCTAGTTCTTCACACACAAAAAAGTTTTGAATTTCTCATGTATGTACAGCATTCCTTTAATCTGAACAATATTCGGAATGTGGTTTAAGAATTCTTCATCATCTTCATTAAAGTAATGCGAGTAATTTTTTAAATGGGCATTGAAACGTGAAATATTTTGGCCACGTTAAAAGAGATGATACTCTTATAAAAACCATACTGGAAGGCAAGGTTGAGGCAAGCGAGCAAGAGGTATACAACGATACAAGTGGGAGGATAACATCAAGAGATGGACAGACATCAGCCTGACAGAATGTACAGTCAAGGCAAGAGACAGACAGTGTTGGAGATCCATTGCAGCCAACCTTCATTGCGGAGACGGCACCTGATTGATTGATTTATTGAAACGTAGTTAATATGATCGCGTGCGCGCATTTATTAATTTATCCGGTGTCCCGCCACGAGATAAAGAATTGATCCAAGTATATAAAGAAAAAGGAAGGATAAAAGGCTTTAAAAAGGTTTTTAAAAAGTTGCTATACCATGGCTACTGTCCCATGTGTCCCATGGGAAATACAAATGTTTGCTGTCCCGTCCCACCCCATCCCATGGGACGTTTCCCATGGGATTCCCATTCCCATGGACAAGCCTGTGTAGACATGTGAAACGGTGGGGCCTCCTCACATTGGCTAGCTCCTCACATGCGGGGGAATTACGGTGCCTTTTCTGACGTCATGCTTTCCCAAGAATTGTTAGACAGACCACAGTGTATCGGACATTTCTTCACAAGCAACGATAGACGCCATTCTATCCAGCCAATTCTGTATCTAACAGTAGCAGGCTTCTGTCAGGCGGTCACATCACTCATCAAGCCACGATTGGTCTATATAAAAATGGGGTCAACACTATCTATCAAATACTTTTTCTTCATCGACCATTTCCACCTTCTCCTTCTTTTCTTCTAAAAAAAAAGGACCCCACAGGGAGTCTCCGTGGCTAAGTGGTTACACCACCTGCGTCACGCTCCAAAGGTTGTGGTTGCTCCAATTCCGGGTTACGTCATACTGTTCACGAGTGCAGTTTTCTCGGATACTTCGTCGCTGAAGCTTCGGATTTCGTGCTCTGGGCGAGACTTTCAGCAGGCCGCCCTGTGTAAAGAGACCAGTCCAGATGGGATAAAACCCGGTGCAATGAAGTTTGTCTTCTTGCCATTTAAAACCTTAACCAAAGGACCCATATCTTCGGGGGGGGGGGATGATGCAGCGGAGGGCGGGCAGAGGCTCTGGACGACACTCCACTCACAACAAAAACAAGCACATATACATTATGACAAGGACATCAGTCTACGTGAATAATAATCTACGTCTACAATAATCAATGTAGGGTTAAACTGATGAAAATAATGTAATAATAAAATACACACCAAGACAATGTCAATGAAATCAGTTATAATAAAAGCCAACACAATTGTCCTACCTTGAGATAGTCAGGAAGAAAACAGTGCCAGAGTCCCCTCTGCTATTGCACACATTCATACAAGAAATTCTAAGCCTCAAACAGGAAAATCATGCTTTATAAGTCACTATGCTTGAATACTGGCTATCACAACACTGTCATTCATTTTATTATATAGTAAAACATCACATGATTACATATCATAACGTGCCGACTCTATACACACACAACAAATATTCTAAAGACTGTCAAGATACTTTCTTAGGTCCGGTCTATCGTTATATTTACACTAGAATTCTACAGTCCTTAAGTCGTCACAACGCAGAGATACTATCTCCCGCACAGAAAAATGTAACTTGCATCTCGTATTCTGCTTGCTTTGTTTGTACTTCCAGTACAGCTTGCTTTGTTTTAAGTCTAGTTCAGCTTTATCTTTTTCTGCTTCTATTTGCTTTGCTTTTAACTCCAGTTCAGCTTTATCTTTTTCTGTTTCTATTTGTATTTTTCTTATTTCTCTTTCCTTCATTCGCTCTTCTCTTTTAATGTGTTCACTATATATTTTTCACTCCATTGTAAGAGTTGTTCACCTGCGAATCCACATTTAATACCTAATTCAACAAAATCGTGCAGTGATGACATGTTGTAGGTTTGTGATACTTTGCAATTTACAATTAATAATAGTAAAAATCAGTAACTTATAATTAATGATCAAGCTCTGTTTCATATCACACAATTTTCATATAAATAGTTCAATCAGTATATACCTTCAAAAACTATGATCCACTATATTAACAAATAATCAAGTATTTACCCTATAGGTTAAACTAATCACATACGTAGCACTGATAATATGAAAATGTGTGATAACAATGATAGAAAACAGAACACAACTATTATATGTGCAGACCTGAAACTAGCAATCAAAATTACGACACTTGTCTGTTTGCGACGCCAGTGCTCGATTCACAGAATACTGCATTGATGATGATGAGGATGATGAAATTGACGTCTTACTGTTGATCGTGACTCGTTGATGTTATTAGTTGCTGACAATAGTCGTCGTAATGGTTATGAAGTGCTACCGTATTTCTTACGATTAACACAACATAACTATTTTCCTTGATTTTTATACTGCTTTACTTTCCTAATCTATGACTTGAGTTTTCGGTAAATGTCTCATTCTTATAAATTATCTATTAAAATATTTATTTCTCAAAATATCTCCGAAATTGTCTAGGATTTTTGGGTTCGTTTAATGAGACGAGACCCCAAAATAACCCCTACGTTGTCTAGGGTTTTCGATTTCGTTTAATGGGACGAGCCCCCAAAATATGTCATGAACATGTACAGATGACGTTGAAGTAACTGTTGAGAAATTTGCAGAAGTCTGGTTTCCAAAAGTAATTCCTTCTGACAGGACCACCCAAGTTATCTCTGCTGCCGTACAAGCAGTGAACAAATTACGAAGTAGTAAACAATACTTTACAAATTCATGCATCAACAACGTTTGTCTTCATATGAACTACTTGACGAACTATTCAATAATACTAAGGCAAGACTTTTACAGAAATAAATTATATTGGTCATGGCACTGAGAAAAGAGTAGAAATAGTGTGTCGGTCGTGTTCAATCTGCAAAAATATCGTACAAAATCATATGGACAACCAATTCGACCTTACAAACAGGCCAATCCAGAGGAAGACAGCAGTTATTGTATGTTGTATAAGTCACATATCCATCCATCCATCATGTGCCATGCCGGTAAGCGTGGGCGGTCATGTTCTGCCATCTCACTCGATCAACAGAGTCGTGGATCAGTTCCGTGTTTCTGTCTCGACCATGCCACAAGGCCAAGCCATCCAGATACTTGTTTCTAGGTCTTCCCCTTGGTCTGTTCCCCTCGATCTTACCAGTTGTCACCAAGTTCTCCAAATCATTTCTTCTCATAACATGCCCAAAAAATTGTGACTGTCTACGTCTAATGTCTCTGATCAGTTTACGATCTTCATTTGTTTCTTGAAGGACTTGTTCATTGGTCTTTCTGGCTGTCCATGGTATTCTTTGCATTTTCCTCAGAAACCACATTTCTACAGCCATCAGATGTTTTTCAGCCTGGCTGCTCATTGTCCAAGCTTCACATCCATATAAAAGTACAGGTTCTATGTAGCATCTCAACACTCTTTTTCTCGTTTCAATTGACATCTTTTTATTGGTCAGTATGTTTTTCATCTTGCTAAAGGCTACTTTTGCCATATGCAATTAATTAATTACATGTAGTGTATATTGTGGTCTCAATTGGATTGTATGCAATCTATTATTTTTTTTTAAATTTACACCAACCTCATTCAACAGTTTTCAAGAACGTCACACATGTTTAAAATTTATTAGTAAACAACAACCAAACAAATAAAATAATACACACTGCAGATTTTGACATGGCGCTCAAAAACCAAAAGATATTTGTTTATTAGAACACCTAGTTGTGTGATCGTATAATCTAAGATTACCGTTCATCCGCAGTCAAAGAGCCTGTCCCTCTGTACGTCAAAAACAATTGTATTTACCACTTCACATGTAGGTGCCAGGCTACCTACATAGGCAGAACAGAGCGGCAGTGGGTCGACAAGATACTACACACAGGCGATGGGAGCTTAGTGGGGCCGACAAACCGGAAGCTTCCCGCTTCATAAATTTCTGGGCCAATGCTGGAAAGCGGGCATGTGATTGATAGAGACCATGCCTATTGCGTGTTGTTTAACACACAAAATACTCGCTTGTTAAAGTTTGCAGAAGCCTTATTGATTAATCTACACAAGCCAGCTTTGTGCAAACAGAAAGACATGTTAGTCAGTTTAAAATTACCGTAGTAGACAATTGACATTACTGTGCGAACATGTGTACATTTCAGCTTGAATGATTTATCTAGTTAGTTTACTTTAAGTTGTGTTAATTTTGCAGTATATACCTGATGAGATGCAGCGAAACATGCCAGGCATTAAATCGTGCAATCTATTGTTTGTGTCTTCACTAGGGAAAATATTGTTTTGGACATAGCAATTGCCTGCGTGCTTCTCTTGTGCTGCGATAAAATTCGACATACGGTCGTGTACATTAGTCATAAACTACTACCAGCTGTGGAAACGATATTTCATCCCCGCATTAGAATGTCTTTAAGTTATCTTCATCATGACAGAACTCAGCAAGTATTTATTAAAGACGCATTTTGTTCTAAACGCAGATAACAGCTCATGTGACATGCTTCAGAATGAAAATACAAGAAACAACCGAATTCCACGATGAGCGCTGCTATTTCAAGAGTTTGCCTTTGAGAACAAACTTATAAAGACAAGAACATTACCATTGCCGACTTATTATAAACATGATAACGCGAAAATCGTGTATAACAATAACTGTACACCAGAAAGAACATGTTACTCCAACAAACAAACAAAAAGAAATTGACAGATAGTAATAATCGGAAACTGTTGTATTTTTCACCGGAAACTAATACTATGATAACTGGGACGATTTGAATACTCCAAGAGTGCTGCAATTACTTCAGCCACGACAAAACTTGGGAACGTTGATCATTTGTACATTGTTGAACTGCTAAATTACAACAATCACATTAAAAAATTGGATAATAACACTATGTGAAAACTAGAAGAACACTAAATTACGGAAATTCCAACAACCATAACGATACTGGAAACTCGGACGACGTCAAGACTACAAGATTAGTAAGATTATTTTAATTTATGAATATAATTCTTGTGTGATAATTTTACCATATACAAGTATGTGTGAATGTGGAAAACAATTTAATGAAGTGACCTTTATGAGTGCACGAATAATTTATATATATATGACATTAATTTATGTTAAACAATATTAAGAATCAACACTTGATATGCACTCTCATTTGTAATATACTATTGACACTGTTGGGAAATACAACACCCAACGTTTGACACTTAACAAAATTAATGAAATTCAAATGATTTCATAAATATACAATACAAATAATATTTAATTAGATATTACATATTGGTGAGTAATATTTTACCCTTCATCCATAAGAAATCAACACGACAACAAAAACAAAAACCAAAAAAAAAAAAAATAATAATGATATAAGGTACGAAACGGAGCTGTACACTCACAACACAGTTGAAGGGGATACCACGGAGAAAATAATGTTGGAAGTGAGAATGGTTGACATATGATGAATAGGAATGTGTGGATGATGAAATCATATGATATTTTGATCGATGTCTAAATATGTGAAACTTGAAACTTGAGTCTTTGTCTTGCGTAGACTGGAAGACACATTGTCTTTGATGTTTCCTGGTAGTGGCTAAGGGGCATTAAGCTGAACTCATGATAGATGAGAAGATCGTTGTCTGAGCCTGCGTGGTGAGTATGACATAAACAGAGTAATCCAGAGGGCTTGGTTTTCTCTAGACAGATGACTTTAGTTTGTCAAATTTGGTGACACTTAACCAATCCACCTACGAGTTCTGTCAGAAATTTCGCTCACCGACGAACGAGTTTCAGACAAGTGTGTGGCTGGTATTGCCACAACTAATCATCATCATCATTATCATCTTCCACTTTTGCCGTCTAACGTCGTGGGGAGGAATAATTGGCGTTCCAGCGCTCAGTGGGTGGCATTGGATAGTGTCATTCCGTGTGATTGTACAATATCTTTGATGTCGTCAATCCATTTTCTTCTTGGGCGTCCTCTTGGTTTCGTCGCATACAATCTGTGATGTAGGGCCAGTGATGGTAGTTGTTGGTGTTGCATTCTAACAACATGGCCAAACCACTTGATCTTCCGTCTTTCAATAAATGTGGCACAAGGTCTGTCTGATAACAAGATTTCTTACTCGGTCTCGGATTGTTAAGTTGGAAGCTCTCCTCAGGCATCTTACGGGTGTTGATTTTGCGAAAGTATGATTTGGATAATGACAAAGTTTGAGATTGGTAGCATAGGGTTGGTGTGAATTTGTTGTTTATTATCTGTCTTTTTGCGGACAGGGGTATATTTGGATGTTTCAGTAAGGGTGATAGTACCACAACTAATGTTTGAGAAAATACTTCGGGTGGTGTACAGACGTTACACATTCACAAAACTTCGGTCGTAAAGACAAAAAACACTACGTACAGCATGACGACAGGAAAAATATAGACCTGTGACAGAAGTGATATTATTCCTTTTGGTATAATAAAACAACTAGTTTGTCACATTTCTAAAATTAGAAAGGTGTCAAATTTGGAGAGGGGGTGGATGTCACGGCCTTACATTATATTAACGACAGTTCAGATAAAACAGTACATCTCGTAAGCTAAAAGAGCACAACTGCAGAGCCAGATTAACGAGTCAAGATTCTGCAGACACCGGCACCGACCAGCGACATTGAAATTCTACTTCCCGAAATAAAAGAGACCCAGAAAAACATTAAAACAAAAGGTGGAGAACATGACGCAGACAATAAAGAAGAACGAAGAGATACTACAAGCAATACAAGCCAAGAGAAACTACTAATAACTGAGAGGGAGTAAACGCAAATTAAAACAGCAGAAGACACGGAAAAGAACACAGAAAAACCACGCGATGAAGCTCAACAAGAAAATATCGAAAAGCTGCTAAAGACACTACATGAAAAAGGATGTAAGCAGACGCATGAAGAAGCCAAGCCAAAGACAAGATGAAGCCAACAACCCAATAAATTCAAAGAGAAACCAGTCTTCAATCGGAAACGTGACACAAGCCTAGTCAGCCTAGATGCGACGATCAATCCTGTCGAAGGACGCAGATTACCCCACCAGACTCAAGAAGATATAGAAAATGCAGCCAACTTCACCAGGGAACAACTACAAGAAAGCAAAAGCAAGCAAACCCAAGGATGAGTCCTTATAAGGACTGAGCCCTATCAGATCAGACGAGCCTGAAGCCGATATCGACAAAAGAAACCATATAAAGAGATACACTATAACGGAAAACTAACCTACCCGAGCCAGACATCACTCGCAAGAGCGCACAGGAAAAAGGCAGGGAAAAACCCCACACAAACCTACGGATCTCCGCGCAAACCAACGCTGAAAAATGCAGGTTGAACGAGACCGAGTATGGAATTTTTGTTTCGGAATCAAGCAAGCAAGACAGTACAAAACAGACATAAGACGAACGTTCAGAGGTAAGGACAACTCACGACAGTGAACGAAGTGTTGGAGTGAACTCGGTTCCGGAAGTGTGTTCCCCCCGGATGATTGGCGGGAAGGCGAGAAGCGACTAGATAATTGTTAAAGCACCGCACGGATGATTGGCGGGAAGGCGAGAAGTGACTAGAGAATTGTTAAAGCACCGCACAGATGATTGGCGGGAAGGCGAGAAGCGACTAGATAATTGTTAAAGCACCGCACGGATGACTGGCGGGAAGGCGAGAAGCGACTAGAGAATTGTTAAAGCACCGCACAGATGACTGGCGGGAAGGCGAGAAGTGACTAGAGAATTGTTAAAGCACCGCACAGATGACTGGCGGGAAGGCGAGAAGTGACTAGAGAATTGTTAAAGCACCGCACGGATGACTGGCGGGAAGGCGAGAAGTGACTAGAGAATTGTTAAAGCACCGCACAGATGACTGGCGGGAAGGCGAGAAGTGACTAGAGAATTGTTAAAGCACCGCACGGATGACTGGCGGGAAGGCGAGAAGTGACTAGAGAATTGTTAAAGCAGACTATCACATAATCCTGTTTACGTTAGGATGTAGGTTTTGAATGTAACTAGACGTGTGTGACATACACGGATTTGAGTAGTTGTGGATTTGATACGAGTAGTAAGGGACATTTGTTATTGTTCTGGAATGTTTATGTTTAAACGTATGGTGAAAGTAACATTTTATTACAATAAATAAACAATGAGCTTAACGGTGAGAATAGAGTTTGTTTATGTAGCGTTGTGAGCCAGAAGGCGTATGTCTGTATCTGTGGGGCTTAATAAGATTGTAAATAAAGTGTAAAAGTGCCGGCAGGTTCAGGACAGACAGCGACAGTTGACATAGATATAATGTCTGTGGACGTCATACAACCATGTGGCAGGACTCACTCGATTGGCTGATACTGGCCTACTTCATTGTCAAAGTTTCTTGCAGCATCTGTTTTCCAATGTACATTCTATGTCAATCTAAGGTCTTTACCGCCAATCTGGAGAGATATGCACGTTTCTGTATTGTCCCCACCTATCGTACTCTGTCAAATGACTTTACGTAGTCAGTGATACAAAAATGTGTTTCAATTTACCTATATCGAATACCCTGCAAATGGTTTCGGCTAAAACATTACAATTGCTGTACCCTAGCCTTCTACAAACCCACAATGTTCTTATACCTATTTAAGATTATAATTTCCTCCTAACCAGTAGCATGATGATTCTAAGTAAAATCTCTAACATGTTCAACTAAGGCATTGATCATTCCAGTTGTGAGGTTGTCTGGACCACGGCTCTGGCAGGAGATCATATGGTTAAGGGCAGTCTGGACTTGTATATTACAAATTGGTAGTTCTTCATTGTTATTGAAAATATCAAACTGTTTCTCGCGAGAATCGTTGCACTGATCCTCGCGTGAATCATTCCAATGTTCCTCGCCTGCATCGTTGAACTGTTTTTCACGTGAATCATTGTACTGTTCATCACGTGAATAGGTGGACTTGTTCCTACGTGAATCGTTGTACTTTTCCTAATGTGAATCTTTGTAATGTTTCTCATGTGAATGTTTGCACTTTTGTCTCATCAATCGTGGTACTGTTTCTCAAGTGAATCGTTGTACTGTTCCTTACGTGAATGATTATAAAAGACAATCACGCACTATGATCATGCATCTAAAATCTGAACATTGTCCGTTACGACTTTATCTTTTTGTTTGGTTTTCAAGGATCGTGTTGAATGGGTAATATTTTGTTGCTGAGGTCATTAATTTTTCTGTGCATTAATTTGTTATTTTGGGTGTTGTATTCTTTATCAGTCTACTTTAAGTTTTTCTTAGGATATGCTACTTTTACCTCAGTATATAATTGTCTCATGTTTCTGTGAATCTACTCATATTTTCGTAGTTATTTATGTAGTTTCTTTCTTCCCACAATGATGTTAGATGTCTTCAGTCATCCATTTCCGACAGCTTGTCTTCTTCAATTGTGGGATAATTGTTTCTTGCAGCTTGTCTGTCTGAGATTTACATTATTTCCCATTGATAATTAGCATGTTGAAATAGAATTTGTAAATAAATCCAGTAAGTTTCATTTTAAATTTTATATTGAATTTGTCTTTTATCTCCTCCAATATTTCGAGTGTCAAGAAGTGTAATATGTATTCGTTTACAAATTTGCCTACATTTTTTTTTTTGGTTCAGGGCATTCTGTTCGTTAGTTAAATCAATTCCACATTTGTTTTCATCCAGAGAAATGTGCAATAGTGTTATTGCACTTCATATATGACGTGTAAATAATAACTTTTTATTTATGACGTGTCGATAATTCTCCATTTGTCCGTGGATAAGAACTGGAGCTCCCATGCTTACTGGACACCTAGGTGTCGTATGCTAAAGCTAAACCAACTCCACTTATGTTTCCATCCAGAGGAAGGTTGCCATAGTGCGATTGCATTTCACTGAAGACGAGTCGATGATTCTCCATTTTTCCGAGGATAAGAACAGGAGCTCCCATGCTTCCTGGACACGTTGGCGTGGTGTACCTGTAGCTAACATACGTCAGTGGAGGAATTTGGCCACAGTCGTGAGAAAACCTGGCAATCCACTCCCCAACAGATACCATCTTCTGATGGCCGTGTGGGTATGAACAGATTACTGCTAGTGGCCTTAAGATGTTCATGCGCACTTGTCTGTAGAGCTTTCCAAAGGCCGTATACGTATCCTTGATCCATTCTGCTAGCTTTAACTCGTGTGTAACACATCGCAAACATTGGAGATCACAGAAAGCACTGACTCTATGCACAGTTTGACCGTACAGATGCTTCAGCTCGTCTCCAAACTCTAGATCCACAACTGTGTTTGATGCCTCCTCGTTGTCAAGAACGGCGCTCGTGTCAGTGAGGACATCAAAGACATATCCTAGAGGTTGGGGATTGGAGATGCTCTTGCATTCAGGGCAAGGACACGGAATCACACGAGTCAGATCTGCCTTGACATATGAACTACTCCTTGGTGAGATTTGTACATCAGTCGTTGTTGAGTCTTCTGATATGTTAGTTGGTGAATTACCTGATATTTTGGATGTCGTATCGTCTGATGTTTTGGATGTTGTGTCGTCTGATATGGTGGCTGCTGCATCGTCTGTTATGTTGCTTGTTGAATCACCTGATATGTTGGTTATTGTGTCGTATGATATGTTGGTTGCTGCGTTGTCTGATATGTTGGTTGTTGCGTCTTCTGATTTGTTGGTTAGTGAATCACCTGATATGTTGGTTGTTGGATCTCTTGGTATCTTGGGCGTTGTATCGTCTGATATGTTGGCCACTGGGTCGTCCGTTATGTTGGTTGTTACGTCGGCTGATATGTTGGTTGTTGTGTCGTCTGATATGTTTACTGCTGCGTCGTCTGTTACGTTGATTGGTGAATCACCTGTTATGTTGGTTGTTGCTTCATCTGATATATTGGTTGTTGTATCGTCTGATATGTTGTTTGGTGCACCGTCAGACGTGCAGGCTGGATCATGACAACTGACGCCTTTATCTCTTAACATGGCTCTAGAAATGGCCATATCATCGATGACGTCTTGGAGAGGTAGCTCTGTCACGTCTAACTCCTCTGATCTATTCTCATAGCAAATTGTGATAAAATCTTTCAGTACTCCGAAAAAGTATGTACGTCTGTCATCGAAACGTTCAACAGCAGGCGAGACAATCAGGCACAATTGTCTGAGGCGTTCACGACAAAAGTGCCTCACGAATTCCTTCATTTCCCCACTATCCATTTCCGAGACAATTTGTTCTTTTATTATGTCCAGAAACGAGTCAGAAAATTCCCCTGTGTCTGCAGTTTGCGCATAGTCTAAGGTTAACTCCTGTTTCAAGACTGGGTTATTTTCAAACACGGCCGCCCATGAGCGGATATCGAAGTATGAAAAGATCCCGGTACACATCCGCGTTACCCTGGGCGTATCATTGTCCTCGTGGCTGGAACCTGCAATGGGGCTGGAAGAACCTGTGCCTCTAATCTTAAGTCTTACAGTCAAGTCTGACATCAATTTAATGCATCTAAGCATGCTGTCATCTCTGTAGTCCAAGGGAAGATGGCTGACATTGAAATCCGAAGCTGCTATGAAATCGACATGATCTGTGTATTTCTGACAATTGTTCCAGCACTCAGCGGTTGTCTCCCCGTTCGTGAGAATTTCAAACTCGGCATCTCCTACTGTAAAATAACAGACAAACTTAATACTTTCTGTATTTCATTTAACGTTATGAAATAATAAAAAAGACGCAAATACAAAAGTAAGGAATCGCATTCATTCATTCATTCATTCATTCATTCATTCATTCATTCATTCATTCATTCATTCATTCATTCAGAAGCATGTTCTTTGCAGAACATCGCTCCCGTAATAGCCGTCCGGAAAACTTCTCGATCACAAGCAAGATGTCCAGCGTCCGATACACCTATCTGAAGATCATCCGCCACATCCTACACCCACCTTCCTCTCTTCCCAGGCATATTTTTTTTTTTTTTTTTTGCATATCCTTTACAGGACATCGCTGTCATCACCAGCATCTTTCAGCTGTATGTTGATTTCTTGGCAAGATTACGCTCAGTAGTTTGCCATTTCTTTCTGAGCGGCCGGCTCACATACCCCTAAGTTACCGATGCGATTCGAACCACTGCTGATTCTCACCGTCATCACGTTACCGACGAGAGTATACGAGATTACGGAGAAAAGTCATAACCTCTAAGCCACGAAGCTGGCTCCCAGGCATATACCCCTCCATTATTGATCTTTCTAAACTTTCATGACTTTTCAAGTGTTTCTTTGTTTTATCGTCTTTAATAGCCAACCTTCTTCAATATTCAGATCGTGTCGTATGCATTCACTTGTTCTTTTTTGTATCCAAGAAAGGTACTTTTGCTTTCTTTCACCCCAAACAAACTTTGCCAGCTATATTTAGAGTCACCAGCTATATTTAGCGCCGACGGTGATCTCCTCTGTGTTCGGCTGGAGTGCGTGTCAGTGCGTTTCAATTGCCCCACACCACAGTGTTGTTTCTTTGGGCTGTGGCAACCGTTTCTGTCTCCCTTCGATCCTCATTTGCATCGGTCCTGCAATCACCTTCCGGTTAGGGTTAGGGTTAGGGGGTAGGGTTAGGATTAGGGTTAGGGGTAGGGTACACACAATAACCCTAACCCTAATCTTAACCCTACCCCTAACCCTACCCCCTAACCCTAACCCTAACCGGAAAGTGAAAGAATAGCGCACCACCGCCGTCGCATGGAATTGCGCACCGAGCTACGGCGCAACACACGGAAACCCCCTGAATGTTCGACGCAACACAGGGAACCCCTGGATGTGACGTCATACCATGGGATTCCCTTTTGTTTGGGGTGAAAGAAAGCAAAGGTACCCCAAGAAATACTTAGAACTCGTCTATAACATTTATATTCAATGGCATTTATCTCTGTTCAGCTTGTTTAGTATGTGTCCAAGTCTTACAGGCGTATGTTGCAATGGGAAAGATGCATGCTGTTAAAAATCTAATTTTTGTAGATCTGTCTTACCACGCCACTCACAATTTATTCAGTTGTTTTAATGTTTGAAGGACAAAAGATATTCGCTTTTTAATTTCTTTAATTATGTCGCCGTTGTTGGTAATTAATGACACAAGATATGCGAAATTTTCTACTGCCTCCAATTTTTCCCCATTAACATATATTTGTTTCTCTATATTATATCTGTAAGCATTATCTTTGTGTTTGTTATATTCAGATATACGTTGTGATTTTCACTATTCTTTTGTGTTGAGGTTAGTATTTTTTCTACACCATTACGTGATGTGGATATTAATACTGTATCGTCTGCATATCTAATCTCTGGTATTTAATGACTACCGATATTTAGTGCATCATATTGCAATATATCTTGCTAAATATCGGTGGTCATGAAATACCAGAGATTAGATATGCTGATGATATCATCTTTTACATTTCTCATTATATTTTCGGCGTACAGGTTAAACAAATAGGAGGACACCACACAGCCCTGATGGGCTCCTTGCTTGATGTCAAACCAGTCTGATGCCTCACCATCTATTCTAACCGCTGCTTGTTGGTCTAGATAGAGCATTTATATGAGTTGTATTACATGTGATGGAAAGACCATTTTCCTTATGATTTCACCACAATTTCTGATGTTGTACACAGTCAAATTAATGTGAATAATCCACAAAACATGAGAATAGGTTTACATTCAATTCGCTGCACTTTTCTAATATTAAACGCATGTTGAGAATGTGATCTCTTGTTCCTCTTCCTTGTCTAAATCCAGCTTGAACCACGTTAATCTCTTCTCCCATTTTCTTACGAAGTCTTCCCAAGCCTCCATTTCCCCAAACAGAAACAAGCGAGAGGACTAGCTGAGGTACTTGTAATGTATGTCTCAAAGTCAAGGACGAGAAGTCAACATGTTATTCCAACTGACCAGTGTAGGGGTTGAACCCCTACCTCATCATCAACACACCGGATGTTTAAGAATGAGAGTTCTTATCTATTCAGCCACGCCGATCTCCTTGACAAGACTGACTGAGAAGTTTCTGAGATGAGAGAGCGACAATGAAAGCTGCAGGCTGGTTGTGAAGTCACTAGAACTGACGCATCACGTGATGCAGAACATAGTCACGTCACACACATACACGCACACTCACTCACACACACACACACACACACACACACACACCCATATATATATATATATATATATATATATATATATATATATATATATATATATATATATATCCACACACACACATACACACACGCACACCTCTGTACTCAGTAATCACGTGATAGACACAGCTGTAGAAGTGTGAAGTGGTGCGGCCTCCTCCCGTTGGCTTAGATGGTCACGTGCCTTTTCTGACGTCATGCTTTCTCAGGAAATGTTATACCATTAGTCAACTGTGTATCGGGCATGTCTCCACAAGCAATGGTAGACACCATTCTACACAGCCAGTTCTTTCTCCAGCACCAGCAGGCCGCTTTTCCTCCACAGTTTCTTCTAGAACATACAGGACCCACAGGGAATCTCCGTGGCCAAGTGGTCACATCGCCTGTCTCGCCCTTCGAAAGTCGCGGGTTCAATTCCGGTTGACGTCTTTCGGTTCACGAGTGAAGTATTCACGGAGACTTCAGGGGGTCGTCGCTGAAGCTTCGGATTTCGTGCTTTGTGTGACGCTTTCGACAGGTCACCCTAAAGAAAGAGACCGTAACATATGGGATAAAAGCTGGTGAAATGAAGCCAATCTTTGTGTCTTTTAAAGCACTTAAACAAAGGACGCAAGTCTTGAGGGGGTGTCAGCGGAGGGCGAGCAGAGGCTCTGGACGACACTCCACTCACAACAAACACAAAGACGTATATATACCCGACAAGGGTAACGCGATGTTAATGTCTCTAGATGTTTAGTCTAATTTCATGCTGTTGAAAGCATTCTTGCCCATTCCTATTCTCTGTTTGATTTCTGTTTCACTTCTACCATCAACTGTTATTACATGACAAGAAACAAACTGATGTACTATAAGAATATCGGGGGTTCTTTAGGCGTGCAGGCAACAAACATACATATAAACATAGACGATATATACGGTGTTCAAGTGATAAAACAATCTTACCTGTCCTATATCTGTTCATCTTGTTGTGTTGGCAGGTAGGCAACAAACAGCGTATGCAGTAAAGTGGACTTGTATATAATTTGTCGCTAAGTGTGTATTCAAACACTGAACCTATGATCCCTATTTGATCGCTAAAGCTTGAGTTCCTACTTGCATATACATGCTAAAGCACGGACTACTTCAGGGCTAGTCAAAATAGGTTCTTAACTAGAAAATACCTTCATCGAATAGTTTCGTTTCCTAGCATAGGCTGCCCGTTAGTTTGAATACAGCACGGAATTTCCCATATTGTCATTTCGTAAAAGGTTTGACTTCCTAGTAACACAGATCGGTGTACATACAACCGCCCCTCACATATTGCAGTAGTCTTTAATGTGGCTATTCTCACACACGAGCAAGGTGTGGTAATGGGTGACTATACTTGCACATGAAGAGAGAGCTGTTGTAGTGTGGTGGCTATACCCACACACTAGGAGGGGATGTGATAATGTGGTGGCTATACCCACTCTCGAGGAGAGAGGTGTGGGCGTGTGGTGGCTATATCCACACACAAGCAGGGGGTGGCGGTAGTGTGGTGGCTATACCGACACAGGAGGATGGCGGTGTGGTAGAGTGGTGGCTATACTCACACATGGGGAGGGAGGTGTGGTAGAGTGGTGGCTATACCCACACATGAGGAGGGAGGTGTGGTAGAGTGGTGGCTATACCTACACATAGGGAGGGAGGTGTGGTAGAGTGGTGGCTAAACCCACACATAGGGAGGGAGGTGTGGTAGAGTGGTGACTATACCCACACATGGGGAGGGAGGTGTGGTAGAGTGATGGCTATACCACACATGGGGAGGGAGGTGTGGTAGAGTGATGGCTATACCCACACATGAAGAGGGAGGTGTGGTAGTGTGGTGGCTATACCCACACATGGGGAGGGAGGTGTGGTAGTGTGGTGGCTATACCACACATGAAGAGGGAGGTGTGGTAGTGTGGTGGCTATACTCAAACATGGGGAGGGAGGTGTGGTAGTGTGGTGGCTATATCACACATGGGGAGGGAGGTGTGGTAGAGTGATGGCTATACCCACATACGAGGAGGGTGCTGTGGTAGTGTGGATACTGTACCCACAATCGAGGAGATGGTTGTGGTAGCGTGGTGGCTAGACGCTTGCATGTCTGTCTGGTGGCCATGGGTTTGATGCGCAACGGTGCAGATTCGACATTACAAAAATACCAGGGCTGCCCTGTCGATTCAGCTGAACAAAATGAGTACAAAGAAACGTTCAACATAGTGTACTCTCCTTGGAGAAAGTGAACAGATAAGCAACAAACAGAGAGCTCTCCTTGGAGAAAGTGAACACATAAGCAACAAACAGAGAGCTCTCCTTGGAGAAAGTGAACAGATAAGCAACAAACAGAGAGCTCTCCTTGGAGAAAGTGAACAGATAAACAACAAACAGAGAGCTCTCCGTGGAGAATGTGAACAGATAAGCAACAAGCAGTGTACTCTCCGTGGAGAATGTGAGCAAATAAGCAACAAACAATACGCTGCACAATTTATTGCCTGCCATATTTTACTGCCAGGAACATACTGAAATTATCGTGGGGATAAAAAATATTCCGTTATACCAGTACCTGTTACTGTGTAGTTTAAGCGTTTCGTCCGAAGTATTATTCATTTATTCACTTTATATTATTTATCTGATTCAGTGCCGAAGGATGATATATCCCCAAATGTGAAATCCCATTTGGACAGAAGGACGATATACCGCCATACCAGGGTCATCGTGTTATTTGGTTTGTTTTGATCTATCTTTCGCAATTTTAATGCCCTGTGATTGTAAATTTAAATACTTGTTCACTTGATTGTCTACCATGTGTGGGCCAAATCTACCTTTCATTTGATTGTCTACCATGTGTGGGCCAAATCTACCTTTCATTTGATTGTCTACCATGTGTGGGCCAAATCTACCTTTCATTTGATTGTCTACTGTGTGTGGGCCAAATCTACCTTTCATTTGATTGTCTACCTTGTGTGGGCCAAATCTACCTTCCATTTGATTGTCTACCGTGTATGGGCCAAATCTACCTTTCATTTGATTGTCTACCATGTGTGGGCCAAATCTATCTTTCATTTGATTTTCTACCTTGTGTGGGCCAGATCTACTATTCATGTGATTGTCTACCATGTGAGGGCCAAATCTACCTTCCATTTGATTGTCTACCATGTGTGGGCCAAATCTACCATTCATGTGATTGTCTATCATGTGAGGGCCAAATCTACCTTTCATTTGATTGTCTACCATGTGTGGGCCAAATCTACCTTTCATTTGATTGTCTACCATGTGTGGGCCACATCTACCTTTCATGTGATTGTCTACCATGTGAGAGCCAAATCTACCTTTCATTTGATTGTCTACCATGTGTGGGCCAAATCTACCTTTCATTTGATTGTCTACCATGAGTGGGCCAAATCTACCTTTCATTTGATTGTCTACCATGTGTGGGCCAAATCTACCTTTCATTTGATTGTCTACCATGTGAGGGCCAAATCTACCTTTCATTTGGTTGTCTACCATGTGTGGGCAAAATCTACCTTTCATTTGATTGTCTACCATGTGTGGGCCAAATCTACCTTTCATTTGATTGTCTACCATGTGTGGGCCAAATCTACCTTTCATGTGATTGTCTATCATGTGAGGGCCAAATCTACCTTTCATTTGATTGTCTACCATGTGAGGGCCAAATCTACCTTTCATGTGATTGTCTATCATGTGAGGGCCAAATCTACCTTTCATGTGATTGTCTATCATGTGTGGGCCAAATCTACCTTTCATTTGATTGTCTACCATGTGTGGGCCAAATCTACCTTTCATGTGATTGTCTATCATGTGATGGCCAAATCTACCTTTCATTTGATTGTCTACCATGTGTGGGCCAAATCTACCTTTCATTTGATTTTCTACCATGTGTGGGCCAAATCTACCTTTCATTTGATTGTCTACCATGTGTGGGCCAAATCTACCTTTCATGTGATTGTCTATCATGTGAGGGCCAAATCTACCTTTCATTTGATTGTCTACCATGTGTGGGCCAAATCTACCTTTCATTTGATTTTCTACCATGTGTGGGCCAAATCTCCCTTTCATTTGATTGTCTACCATGTGTGGGCAAAATATACCTTTTATTTGATTGTCTACCATGTGTGGGCCAAATCTACCTTTCATTTGATTTTCTACCATGTGTGGGCCAAATCTCCCTTTCATTTGATTGTCTACCATGTGTGGGCAAAATATACCTTTTATTTGATTGTCTACCATGTGTGGGCCAAATCTACCTTTCATTTGGCACTGACTCAGATATCACTCTCCAGTATGTACCTGACGAGACGCAGCAAAAGATGTCAGGCAATAAATGATGCAACAAATTGTTTGTTACTTCTGTGTTTAATCAAAGAAATGTCTAGAGAAGTAACGGCGACCGGCGTAATACTGGCCACATCAGCCACGAGTGCCGGTTGGTTTATACAGTTATGGATCTAGCATGCCTTAAGCGAATACACGGGAATTTTACACTTTAATGATCCAACCCTGATGTTTGGAAGTGAATCATGGACAATTAATTAGCAGACCTTTACCTGACTACGTTGTAATGAGCTCATTTTGATGCCAATATTGAACAAAGACTGTTAATACTTCTATTCCAAGGACTGGTACTTTCACCAATCGAGTATGCCCTGGCCATCCTCACTGTCAGCCCTACACAGATTGGAAGACTTGAAAAGGTACAAAACGAAGCCATGCGCATCATTTTGGGATGCACGAGAGACACCAGCTGTGTAGCAATGAGATACCTCCTTGACTTCCCGACCATGAACCACAGTATCAAGATCTGGAGAGCTCGTGCATACTTAAATATAAGTGCAGATGAGCAGCAACCTCTGCATGAAGATATATTCAGAGAAAAGGGCAACAGGCTAAAGAAGGGCAAATCATGGGTGAGTCAGGCGGAAGATTCATCGGACAGGTCTGCAGTCCTACCAGTATCAACCCCTGCAGGGAATGGGTACCTGTGCATCCAGCTTTTAAGTGCACCTTCTCCTGAATTATCACACTTGACAGACGGTGCAGAGAACAGAATCCTGCTGCTGTCAATGCAGAGTCAATCGATGAACACTCAGACAACCCCGAAGTGCTTATGTAATGAGACAATGAGACACCAAGAATCAGAACAAATACGCATAATGTAATAAGACAATGATACAATGAGGCAACAATATTCAGAATAAAGAAAAGCACATATGCAACGCTAGAAGGGTACAACAATTCATTGGCACCTTGCCGTCTTGACAGACGATAGTTTGTGCTTCAAAAAGGCATAATAACTGTTACCCATGGCGGTAGCGAATGTGACTGATAAGGCCAACTCGCGCTGTGAATGTTCGTTCACAGTGGGTGCATGTGAACACGTGGTCATTTTCCACCATCTTGCACCATCTTAAATCTCACACGCTCGGTGTGTGACTTATATGCAATAATTTTCTCCTTTGTCTTTATTCAATTTCTTATGTTTGCCCTCCATGTAACACGTTCAGCGGCGACTTGCTCCCAACGTGCATTATCAATGCCTGTATCAATCATGTCCCGCTTACACACATCTTTGTATCGTAGTAGAGGCCGACCCTGAGATCTCTTACCCATCTGTAATTCACCAACCAAAAAAGATGTCCTTTGGTATTCTACCATCATCCATCCTCCTAAGATGTCCTATCCATCTAAGTCTACGAAGACTGAGCATGGAATAAACCGTCACATAACCTGATATTTCCAATACTTCAGTATTTGTGATTTTGTCTTTCCACTTAATACCAAGAATTCTTCGCAGACACCGCATATGAAAGCTGTTTAAACGTTTCTCTTGGTGTGAGTAAGTTGTCCAGGTTTCACAGCCATAAAGAAGAGTACCAAGGACACAGGCTTGATAGACAGGACTTTTTTTTTTTTTTTTGCAGTAAGCTTCCTGTTCTCCCAGGCCCTTTTTCTTAACCTGTTCATTGTTTTTGCTGCCTTACCAATCCGGATGTTAATTTCCTGATCGAGGGATAATTTGCTATTTACCACTGTTCCTAGATATGTAAAATGGTATACCATCTCTATTTCGGCGACGTCTATAAAGATTGATGGTACCCCATGTGCACCTTGTGACATAATCTGTGTCTTCTTTTTGATAATTGATAAACGAAATTCAGAACAAGCATTGGAGAATGCAGATAGTACACATGGTAATTCTTCCTCAAAGTAGGTCGTAACTGGAGCATCATCTGCAAAAAAGCAACTCTCTGATCAGTACCCTCCTAATTGTGGTCTTGGCCTTCAATCTCTGAGTATTGTAGAGGCCGCCATCTGAGCGTGAGTGAATGTATATACCACCATCCTGATCACTAAAAGCATATTTCAGTAGAAGTGAAAAGTATATTCCAAAGAGAGTGGGAGCTAGTACACAATCTTGCTTAACTCCACTCTTGATTTCAAACTCTTCTGAAATTGCACCATCAAATTTGATTATACCCTTCATGCCTGTGTGGAACGATTCCACAATTGACAGAAGAGTTGGTGGGCAGCCAATCTTCTTTAATGCCTTGAACAGACCCTCACGACTGAACAAATCAAATGCCATTGTGAGTTCGATGAAGGCAATAAACAGTGGTTGATTCTGTTCACGGCATTTTTCTTTCATTTGTCGCAATGAGAATATCATATCAGTGGTAGACCGGTTCTGTCGAAAGCCACACTGTGATTCGGGGTAGACTTGATCTCCTAGGACTTGAAGTCTGCGCAGAACAATTCTGGCAAATACTTTTCCAGCAATACACAGAAGTGAGATACCCCTATAGTTGTTGCAGTCGCTCCGATCGCCCTTGTTCTTGTACAGTGTTATGATGCTTGAATCTTTGAAATCCCGTAGGACTTGTCCTTCTCGCCAGCATAGCTCTATTAGCTGGTGGATCTGTAGAGTCAGCGTGTCTTGCCCACTCCTGATAACTTCTATTGGAATCCCTTCCTTACCAGATGCAAGTTCATTTATAGCATACTTAACTTCTGTTATGGTGGGAAGTGTGTCCAGGTGGTCAAGAGTTGGTAGAGCCTCTATGGCGTTGAGGGCATCATCCGCTAGTTTGGTCTCACTTGAGTGAAGCTCCAAATAGTGCTCTACCCATCTGTCCATCTGCTGTTTTTTTTATCAGCTATGATTTCTCCAGTCAAGGTTTTCAATGGTGCACTTCTTTTGATCATTGGACATCAGGCTTTCCTTTTTCCTTCATACATACTTCTGATGTTTCCCTTATCACCTGCGATTTGAATGGACTCACATAACTTGATCCAATAATCATTTTCACACTATCTGGCAGCCTTTTGCACATCCTTCCTAGCTTGCTTTAGCTCAGTCAGAGTGTTACGCGTTGGTCTTTCCTTGTTTCTTCTTCTTATCAATCAAGGGCTGCAGAATCTGGCTGTTTGCCGCAAACCAGTCCTGCCTCTTATGATCCACAGTGCCGTAAACCCCTACGGCAGTTTTATAAAGAGTTACCTTAAATTGACCCCACTTTTCATTTACTGTACAATTTTCTGGTGTATCAGTGAAAGCGTCTTCAAGTTGCTGTTGAAACTGAAAGCACTTTTCAGGATCGTGAGTGTTAATAATATTAATCCTGGGGCTAGATTTGTGTGTAGCTATGTAGATTCCCTTTGGTCTCAGTCTAACCCTTGCAACAATCAAAGAATGATCCGTATCACAGTCAGCCCTGTGGTAACTTCGAGTCAATGATATATGGTTCAGATGTTGTCTCCGTGTGATGATGAAGTCCAGCTGGTGCCAATGGCCGGATCTTGGATGTTTCCATGTGACCTTATGCAGCTCTTTTGTTGTAAAAAAGGAGTTTGTAATACATAGGTCATTTATAGTGCAATGCTCCAGCAGCCTTTGCTCATTGTCATTCATGCTACCGATGTTGTATTTTCCAAGGCACACTGGCCATGGACTCGAGTCCTTGCCCACACGAGCATTGAAATCACCGAGCATATAAATGTAGAGAACGAATCCTTCACATCATCAGAGGAATCTAGTGTCGGTGCATATGCAGTAATAATGGTGGCAAAATCACAAGAGGTTACCAAGCGCAGGGATAATAGTCTTTCATTTCCTCCTGCTGGAATTTCAATCATTTCCAGTAGCGAATTCTTCACTGCAAAGCCCACACCGTGTTGCCTTTTTTCTGCCTGCCCTCTACCCATCCAAAAAAGGTGTAATTATTTTCCCAGAGTGAGCCTTCCTCAGCGAGGCGAGTCTCCTGCAGGCCAGCAATATCAATGTTAAGACTATTGAGTTCGGCATCAATCACAGCCGTTTTTCTCGCATCGTCAATATTGGTCAAGTCAGTGGAAAATCCTGGACACATGGTTCTCACGTTCCAGGTTTCAAGCCGTAGCTTGAGGTTTCTATCTTTCTTTTTTATTAGTACCTGGTGCATTGGTTTTACAGCCTGCGATTCAGATTTTGTCCTAGCCCCAAGCACCCATTGAAGCAGGCAGGCTGTGGCTGCCCAGCTTGAGGTGGGCGGTAGCTGATCAGTGACACCTATAGGTGTCTCCCACCGTCAGAGGCAACGCGCGGCGCCCCATGTCTACGCCAATTGACAGCTATTTATAACCCGTAACAGTTGCCTCTCGCTTTGATTCCGAGACCGGTTAAGACCAAGGATGGAGGTATTGCCTCTCCATAGCACAAAGCCTGGGCTAAAAATATAGAGGTCATGTGTTGCTCATGCAGCATGATCCTTCTCTCGGCCTGCCTAGTTCACTCCAGAGGAAAGATAACACCTCTACATTTGGAACAAGACAAACTGCAGAAGCTGCCGGATCAGCAAAGAAATGCTCTAACTGTCCGCCTGTCGGAGCTTCGATCCTAGACCAGCTGCCAACCAAGACTTAGGGCCTGGTCTGCCCTGCCATGACATTTTGTCGTTAGGTTGCATTTCCTCGCACCAGGGTAAGGCTTGTACCCTCCCAATTGCGCTCTTCCGCCCGAAGCCGTTGGCACAATGTGGGGTGTCGGGTTTGGTAAGCGCCGCCCAACGTTCGGCGCTAACAGAATGCAGGTAGTACCGTCTATTGTTATACGGTAGCTCAGTCATATCTGACTAAGACCTGACACATATACAACAATACCCATAATATAAAGTCATAAATACACTGGCTATCTTTGTTTATTTGAATATCTTGGAAATAGTTAACAAAATACAACAGGGAATGTTCAGCATACATCACATATATATTTGGCATGTTAATGCAAAGTTTCAACAATATTAAGAGAATATAAAACAACAATATGCAGAGGTTACCACACAACAGTATAAAGAGGCTAAAGCACAACAGTATGCATAGGCTTCCATACAACAGTATACGGGGGCTAGGATAACAACAGTATACAGAGGCTACATCACAATAGTATACATAGATTACTACAACAACAGTTGACAGAGGCTATGAGACAACATTATACAGAGGCAAGGACACAACATTATACAGAGGCAAGGACACAACATTATACAGAGGCAAGGACACAACATTATACAGAGGCAAGGACACAACATTATACAGAGGCAAGGACACAACATTATACAGAGGCAAGGACACAACATTATACAGAGGCAAGGACACAACATTATACAGAGGCAAGGACACAACATTATACAGAGGCAAGGACACAACATTATACAGAGGCAAGGACACAACATTATACAGAGGCAAGGACACAACATTATACAGAGGCAAGGACACAACATTATACAGAGGCAAGGACACAACATTATACAGAGGCAAGGACACAACATTATACAGAGGCAAGGACACAACATTATACAGAGGCAAGGACACAACATTATACAGAGGCAAGGACACAACATTATACAGAGGCAAGGACACAACATTATACAGAGGCAAGGACACAACATTATACAGAGGCAAGGACACAACATTATACAGAGGCAAGGACACAACATTATACAGAGGCAAGGACACAACATTATACAGAGGCAAGGACACAACATTATACAGAGGCAAGGACACAACATTATACAGAGGCAAGGACACAACATTATACAGAGGCAAGGACACAACATTATACAGAGGCAAGGACACAACATTATACAGAGGCAAGGACACAACATTATACAGAGGCAAGGACACAACATTATACAGAGGCAAGGACACAACATTATACAGAGGCAAGGACACAACATTATACAGAGGCAAGGACACAACATTATACAGAGGCAAGGACACAACATTCTACAGAGGCAAGGACACAACATTATACAGAGGCAAGGACACAACATTATACAGAGGCAAGGACACAACATTCTACAGAGGCAAGGACACAACATTATACAGAGGCAAAGACACAACATTATACAGAGGCAAGGACACAACATTATACAGAGGCAAGGACACAACATTATACAGAGGCAAGGACACAACATTATACAGAGGCAAGGACACAACATTATACAGAGGCAAGGACACAACATTATACAGAGGCAAGGACACAACATTATACAGAGGCAAGGACACAACATTATACAGAGGCAAGGACACAACATTATACAGAGGCAAGGACACAACATTATACAGAGGCAAGGACACAACATTATACAGAGGCAAGGACACAACATTATACAGAGGCAAGGACACAACATTATACAGAGGCAAGGACACAACATTATACAGAGGCAAGGACACAACATTATACAGAGGCAAGGACACAACATTATACAGAGGCAAGGACACAACATTATACAGAGGCAAGGACACAACATTATACAGAGGCAAGGACACAACATTATACAGAGGCAAGGACACAACATTATACAGAGGCAAGGACACAACATTATACAGAGGCAAGGACACAACATTATACAGAGGCAAGGACACAACATTATACAGAGGCAAGGACACAACATTATACAGAGGCAAGGACACAACATTATACAGAGGCAAGGACACAACATTATACAGAGGCAAGGACACAACATTATACAGAGGCAAGGACACAACATTATACAGAGGCAAGGACACAACATTATACAGAGGCAAGGACACAACATTATACAGAGGCAAGGACACAACATTATACAGAGGCAAGGACACAACATTATACAGAGGCAAGGACACAACATTATACAGAGGCAAGGACACAACAT
Source organism: Cepaea hortensis (assembly GCA_963921405.1). NCBI lineage: Eukaryota > Metazoa > Mollusca > Gastropoda > Stylommatophora > Helicidae > Cepaea > Cepaea hortensis. The sequence goes on along the minus strand of OY992887.1, from coordinate 10,453,210 downwards.
TATACAGAGGCAAGGACACAACATTATACAGAGGCAAGGACACAACATTATACAGAGGCAAGGACACAACATTATACAGAGGCAAGGACACAACATTATACAGAGGCAAGGACACAACATTATACAGAGGCAAGGACACAACATTATACAGAGGCAAGGACACAACATTATACAGAGGCAAGGACACAACATTATACAGAGGCAAGGACACAACATTATACAGAGGATAGGACACAACATTATACAGAGGCAAGGACACAACATTATACAGAGGCAAGGACACAACATTATACAGAGGCAAGGACACAACACCGGCAAATGTGCGAATGTTGCGAATTCATTGGACTGCCAGAGTAACTAACGACGACTGCCTGAAACAGGCTAATGAAACTAGAACATTATATACAACAATAAGACAGAGACAAACATCTTTCTTCGGTCATGTGATGAGAAGAGAGGCATTGGAGAACATCGTAACAACTGGAAATATCGAGGGGAAGAGAGGCAGAGGTAGACCAAGAGAAATGATGCTGGATGGACTGAGACGGTCGCATAGAGGAATATCACCAGCAGAGTTGATCCAGTACACCAAAGACCGAGATCTGTGGAGAGCCATGAACGTCTACGCCAGCTGGCAGGACACTTGATGATGATGATGATGATGCTTATGCTGATGATGATGATGATGATGATGATGATGATGATGATGATGATGATGATGATGATGATGATGATGATGACTTTTGAGAACTTGCATCTTTCCAAGAGCCAACATACTGATGAAAATCTTGGATCATTTCAAAATCACTAAAACAGAGATGACAAGTGTTAAATAACACTACTCAAACCACCACGAACTAAACAGAAGAAAAATACTTATATGTTACAAGAATTGAACTAAGACAACAAATGTCTTACAAACAACATCATGTTACGGATTCTGAAATACTTTGGGTCCATATTAAACCTCAAGGTGGTTTGAGAAGAACAGCGATGAGAGCCATAGTTCCTGGAAGGTAGAGGCCGGAGTCGACCAGCTCGCAGGTGGACTCAGGATATTGAATACAATGTCAACATTAACACCGATGGGGAAGAGGAACTGTCGAAGATTGGACAGTCTTCTCGACGGTCGTTGTGAGCAGTCAGTGCAATATAGTGTTGATGTTTTGTGCTCCTGTAGTGATTTCTCTAATGTATTATAAGTTTCTCACAATATGTTCACTATAAAGGAAATAATGAATATTGTCTGCCCGAGCGGCGAGAACATTGGACCAATATTCGAATCCTTAGTAAGGCGATGGATATTTTTCTGTCGGTAGTTAAAAAAAAAAGAAAAAACCCTAACCTGAACAGTTCGAGGCCACTGCGCCAAGCCAGGGAGAATTAATTCCTGAGGCTCAAGACACCCCCTCCTCCTCCCACTCCCCCCTTTCCTGTCCCGCATCTCTAGGTCCTATAGGGAGTAATGACAGTGTCACGGTCCTACATTATGTTGACGACAGTACAGATAAGACAGTACAAAACAGACATAAGACGAATGTTCAGAGGTAAGGACAACTCACGACAGTGAACGAAGTGTTGGGGTGAACTCGGTTCCGAAAGTGTGTTCCGCACGGATGACTGGCGGGAAATCGAGAAGCGATTAGAGAATTGTTACACTAGACTATCACATAATCCTGTTTACGTTAGGATGTAGGTTTTGAATGTAACTAGACGTGTGTAACATACACGGATTTGAGTCGTTGTATATTTGATACGAGTAGTACGGGACATTTCGTTATTGTTCTGGATTGTTTATGTTTAAACGTATGGTGAAAGTAATATTTCATAACAATAAATAAACAATGAGCTTATCGGTGAGAATATAGTTTGTTTATGTAGCGTTTTAAGCCAGAAGGTGTATGTCTGTATCTGTGGGGCTTACTAAGGTTGTAAATAAAGTGTAAAAGTGCCGGCAGGTTCAGGACAGACGACAGTTGACATGGATATAATGTCTGGAGGCGTTACACATCCATGTGGCAGCACTCACCCGATTGGTTGATACTGATCTAATTCATTGTCAAAGTTTCTTGCAGCATCTGTTTTCCAATGTACATTCTATGCCAATCTAAGGTCTTTCCCCCCAATCTGGAGAGCTATGTACGTTTCTGCATTGTCCACCTGTCGTACTCTGTCGAATGACTATGTAGTGAGTGATACAAAAATGTGGTTTAATTTACCTATATCTTAAACCCTGCAAATGATTTGGCTAATACATAACAATTGCTGTTCCCTAGCCTTTTACAAACTCACATTGTTCTTATAACTATTTAAGATTATCATTTCCTCCTAACCAGTAACATGAAGTTTCTTAGTAAAATATATGCCATGTTCTACTAAAGAATTGATCATTCCAGTTGTGATGTTGTCTGGACCACGGCTCTAGCAGGAGTTCATGTGGTTAAGGGCAGTCTGGTCTTGTATGTTACAAATTTTTAGTTCTTCGTTGTTATTAATATTAGCAAACTGTTCCTCGCGTGAATAGTTGCACTGTTCATAGCGTGAATCGTTTCAATGTTCCTCACGTGCATCGTTGTACTGTTCCTATCGTGAATCGTAGTACTCCTTTTCACGAGAATCATTGTACTTTTTTTTTTTTCCCCGTGAATCGGTGGACTTGTCCTTACGTGATTCGTTGCACTTTTTCTCTCGTCAATCGTTGTACTGTTCCTCACGTTAATCGTTGTACTGTTTCTCAAGTGAATCGTTGTACTGTTCCTTAAGTTAATCATTATAAAAGACCTGCAAGTACTATGATCATGCATCTAAAATCTGAACATTGTCCATTATGACTTTATCTTTTTGTTTGGTTTTCAAGGATCGTGTTGTATGGGAAATATTTTGTTGGTGAGGTCATTAATTCATCTGTGCATTAATTTGTTATTTGTGTTGTATTCTTTATCAGTCTACATTAAGTTTTTCTCAAGCTATGCTACTTTTACCTCTGTATATAATTGTCCCATGTTTCTGTGAATCTATTAAGTTTTTCGGGGTTGTTTGTGTAGTTTCTTTCTTCCCACAGTAATGTTAAATGTCTTCAGTCATCAATTTCCGACAGCTTGTCTTCTTCAATTGTGGGATAGTTGTTTCTTGCATCTTGTCTGTCTTAGTTTAACATTATTTCCCCTTGATAATTAACTTATTCCGTGCCGTAGAATAATATATCGCGAAATGTGACCTTCCATTTGGACAGAAGGACGATATATCGCCATACTTAGGTCATCGTATTATTTGGTTTATTTCGTGGTATCCTCCTCAAGTGTAATGCTCGGTGGGCTGACATTTATATTATAATACCTATTAATTTGTTTGTGTATTGCAAAATGTTTGAGAAAAGATTACGAACTACTATAGAACCCCAGCTAAGCGAAACACAACTTGGATTTAGGAAAAACAAAGGATGCACAGGTGCCATTTTTGCCTTCAGACAACTTATAGAAAAATCAATCGAATTCAATGAACCACTCTACTTAGCCTTTGTCGACCAAGAAAAGTCATTTTATAGAGTAGATAGAAAAAAGCTGTGGTAAATAATTAAACAATATGGAGTGATTATACATCTAACAAACCTATGTAGAAGCTTATACAACAACAGTGAATGCATAGTGAGAGCAACTGGAGGACACTCAGAACCTTTCACCATAAGATCTGGAGTACGACAAGGTTGTGTCCTGTCCCCTCTTTTGTTTATAACATATATAGACAACATATGTAAAGAAACCAGCCAAACAGATACCCCAAGAACACTGCATGACGAGAACACAGAAGAAGAACCATCTGCAAATCTAACCATTAGAGAACTCCTGTTTGTGGACGACCAAGCACTAATAGCAAAATCAGAAGAAAAAGCAACAACAATTCACCTAAACGAACATCTCTTGAAACAAGTAAAGAGTTTCAAGTACCTGAGAAGTATAATATCATCAAATAGCAGATCAGAAGACGAGATCGAAAATAGATGCAATAAGACAAATCAACTCATTGGAGAAATGGCACCAATACTAAAGATCAAACATGTGTCAATGACTACAAATAAAACACTTTGCAACACAATCTTCCTACCAACTCTGTTACCAATGCCAAACCTGGACAATGGCAGAAAAAAAAAACGAATAATCACAACAACAGAAATGAGATTCCTGAGAAGAATACTCAATGTATCAAGAAGAGATACGATCAGAAATGAAGAAATCAGGACTAAAGTGGGGGTTGTAGCTGCAATAGAATTTATTAGAAGGCAGCAAGTTTGGCCACGCAAGTAGGCAGAAAGTTTGGCCATGCAAGTAGGTTACCAACTAACAACATACCACAACAAGCAATGATGTACAGACCAGAGGGAAGCAGAGGAAGAGGCCGACCACATAAATGATGGTCGCAGGGAATAACAGAGTCCATGGGAATATCGATATATGAAGCGCATAAGCGGGCACTCTCACGCTGTTTATACTTCACCTCGACACCGCAAGGTACAAGAGGAACATGATGATATGAGATAAGAATCAGTTAACATGTTAAATAGAATTTGTAAATAAATCAAGTAAGTTTCATTTTAAATTTTATCTTGAATTTGTCTTTTATCTCCTCCAATATTTCGAGTGTCAAGAAATGTAATATGTATTCGTTTACAAATTTGCCTACATTTGTTTTTGGTTCAGGGCATTCTGGTCGTCAGTTAAATCAATTCCACATTTGTTTTCATCCAGAGAAAAGTGCAATAGTGCAATTGCACTTCATTTAGGACGTGCCGATAATTCTTCATTTGTCCGAGGATAATAACTGGAGCTCCCATGCTTCCTGGACACCTAAATGTCGAATGCTAAAGCTAAACCAACTCCACTTGTGTTTCCATCCAGAGGAAGGTTGCCATAGTGCGATTGCATTTCACTGAAGACGAATCGATAATTCTCCTTTTTTCCAAGGATAAGAACGGGAGCTCCCATACTTCCTGGACATGTTGGCGTGGTATACTTATAGCTAACATACGTCAGTGGAGCAGTTGAGCCACAGTGGCGAGAAAACCTGGCAATCCACTCCCCAACAGATACCATCTTCTGATGGCCGTGTGGGTATGAACAGATTACTGTTAGTGGCCTTAAGAACTTCGTGCGCACTTGTCTGCAGACTTCTCTAAAGGCTGCAGACGTATCCTTGATCCATTCTGCTAACTTTAACTCGTGTGTAACACATCGCAAGCATTGGAGATCACAGAAAGCACTGACTCTATGCACAGTTTGACCGTACAGATGTTTCAGCGCGTCTCCAAACTCCAGATCCACTACTGTATTTGCTGCCTCCTCGTCGTCAGGTACGGCTCTCCTGTCAGTGAGGACATCAAAGACATATCCTTCAGGTTGAGGATTGTGGATGCTCTTGCATTCAGGGCAAGGACACGGATTAACGCGAGTCAACTCTTCCTTGACATATGAACTACTCATTGGTGAGTTGAGTACATTAGTCGTTGTTGAGTCATCTGACATGTAGGTTGGGGTATCGTCTGATATGTTGGATCTTGTATCGTCTGATGTGTTGGATGTTGTATCGTCTGCTATGATGGCTGCTGCATCGTCTATTATGTTAATTGTTGAATCACCTGATATGTTGGTTGTTGTGTCGTCGGATATGTTGGTTGTTGCGTCGTCTGATATGTTGGTTGGTGAATCACCCGATATGTTGGTTGTTGCATTGTCTGATATGTTGTTTGTTGCGTCGTCTGGCATGTTGGTTGTTGCGTCGTCTGATATGTGGGTCGTTGCGTCGTCTGATATGTGGGTTGTTGCGTCGTCTGATATGTTGGTTGGTGAATCACCCGATATGTTGGTTGTTGCGTCGTCTGATATTTTGTTTGTTGCGTCGTCTGGCATGTTGGTTGTTGCTTCGTCTGATATGTTGGTTGGTGAATCACCTGATATGTTGGTTGTTTCGTCGTCTGATATATTGGATGTTGTTTTGTTTAATATGCTGGCCGCTGGGTCGTCTGTTATGTTGGTTGTTGCGTCGTCTGTTACATTGGTTGGTGAATCACCTGATATGTTGGTTGTTAAATCCCCTGGTATCTTGGGCGTTGTATCGTCTAGTATGTTGGTTGCCGCATCGCCAGACGTGCAGGCAGGATTGCGATAACTGACGCCACCATCTATAAACATGGCTCTAGAAATAGCCATATCATCAATGATGTCTTGAAGAGGTAGCTCTGTCACGTCTAACTCGTCTGATCTATTCTCATAGCATATTGTGATAAAATCTTTCAGTAGTTCGAAAAAGTAAGTACCTTTGTCATTGAAACTTTCAACAGCAGGCGAGACAAGCAGGCACAAGTGTCTGAGTCGTGCACAGCAAAAGTGCCTCACGAATTCCTTCAGTTCCTCACTATTCATTTTCGAGACAATTCGTTGTTTTATTACGTCCAGATCAAATTCGACATGGGAGTCAGAAAATCCCTCGCTGTTTGCAGTTTGAGTATTATAATCTATGGTTGACCCCTGTTTCCGAACAGGGTTATTTTCAAACATGGATGCCCAAACGTTGATATCGAAGTATGAAAAGAACCCGGTGCACATCCGAGTTACCCTGGGTGTATCAATGTCCTCGTGGCTGGAACCTGCAATGGGGCTGGAAGAATCTGTGCCTCTGATCGTAAGTCTTACAGTCAGGTCTGACATCAATTTAATGCATCTGTGCATTCTGTCATCTCTGTAGTCCAAGGGAAGATGGCTGACAGTGAAGTCTGAAGCTGCTGTAAAATCGCCATGATCTGTGTATTTCTGACAATTGTTCCAACATTCAGCGGTTGTCTCCCCGTTCGTGAGAATTTCAATCTCGGCATTTCCTATTGTAAGATAACAGACATAAACTTAATACGCACTTTCTGTCTTTCAATTAATGTTATGAAATAATAAAAAAACACCCAAATACAAAATTAGGGAACCACATTCATTCATTCATTCATTCATTCATTCATTCATTCAGTCTGTAGCATGTCCTTTGCAGAACCGTGCTCCCATAACAACCTTCTGGAAAACTGCTCGGTCTTAAGCAAGATGTACCGCGTCCGATACAACGTTTTAGAGGTCACCTGCCACATCCTGCCCCATTTACATTTTGGCCTTCCTCTTCTTTTCTTCCCAGGCATATACCCCTCCATTATTGTTCTCCCCAAACTTTCGTGGCGTTTCAAGTTGCCAAAATATTTCGATTTTCTTTGTTTTATGATCTTCAGTAGACAACCTTCTTCAGTATTCAGATCTTGTCGTATGGATTCTTTTGTTCTTTTCTGTACTCAAGATATTCTTAGAACCCGTCTATAACATTTATATGCAAAGGCATTTATGCGCTTTTCAGCTTGTTTAGTAAGAGTCCAGGTCTCACAGGCGCATGTTACAATGGGAAAGATGCATGCTCTTAAAAATCTAATGTTTGTAGGTCTGTTCGTCCCACGCCACAATTTATTCAATTGTTTTAGTTTTGGAAGGGCAATAAATATTCTTGTTTTAATTTATTTCATTGTGTAACTATTCCAACCAAATGCTAACGTGGTCAAATCCACGTCGAAGTGGGGATTATTTTTTATTTCATTTGGCTGTGCTTCCAGATAAACCTAGCCTAAGTGGGCATTAGGACATTCTCTGGGAAGTAAAGGCGGCTCATCACTCATCGAGTGACGATGGGTCTATACAAATATGGGGTCAAAACTATATATCCAATTCTTGTTGTTGTTGTTGTTGTTGTTGTTGTTGTTGTTGTTGTTCTTCTTCTTCTTCTTCTTCTTCTTCTTCTTCTTCTTCTTCTTCTTCTTCTTCTTCTTCTTCTTCTTCTTCTTCTTCTTCTTCTTCTTCTTCTTCTTCTTCTTCTTCTTCTTCTCCTCCTGCTCTTTATAGATAGAACGCTGCTAATACTTGCCATACCTGTCTCAGCTGTCGACTCTAAAGTCACCGTTGTCCTGGAGTGACGGTCTCGCCATGATTGGATGAATACACCACTCCTAGAAGGTTCCAGGTCCGCGTCTTCATCACTCTTGTCTGTGTCTGTTGAAAAACAGTACTCACTGATGCTCGCACACCGTATACACAATGTTCAAATCTTGGCTACGGGTAACTAGTGACATATGAGCACCAGTCCAAGGACTGACTAAATGATAGCCAGGATGATGATGATGATGATGATGATGATGATGTTGATGATGATGATGATGATGATGATGATGATGATGATGATGATGATGATGATGATGATGATGATGATGATGATGATGATGATGATGATGAGAATGATGACGATAAAGACAGTGATGATATTGATGTTAGTAATCTTTATGATAATGTTATTAATGATGTAAGGAACATAAGACAAAGGAGTGACATCCTGAGAGTAACTCAACATCAGTCTAAGGATTGAATAACATAATGAAGATACAGATGATGATGATGACTAATGCAGTCTAGATTTGGCATAGAATCTTGACTAGAATTTTATTTTATATGCTCACTCGCTTTGAATGCAATTATAGTCCATTTTTTTTTTTTTGCATATCCTATTTACAGTACGGCCGGTCGCCGTGGCTAAGGGCTTGCGAACGCGGTTTGTGAGCCCGTATAACCGGGTTCGAAACACAGCGGTGATGGTTTTTCGATAAAGGTATAGGTGCCGGTCATTAAGAAAGCAATGGCAAACTGTTTTATTTTTTTAATTCGCATATCCTTTACAGGACATCGCTGTCAACAGCAGCATCTTTCAGCTGTCTGTTGATTTCTTGGCAAGATTACGCTCAGTAGTTTGCCATTGCTTTCTGAGCGGCCGGCTCAGTTATCCCGCAAGTCACCAGCGGGGGTCGAACCGCTCCCAGCTCTCGCCCGCTACGAGACTCTGCGTCATAACGGGATTACGGAGAAAGTGTTGTAACTCCTCGCCCAGAGAGACCCGCAATGGCAAACTACTGAACGTAAAATTTGCCCAGGATTCACGAACAGCAAAAATGCTGGGGTTGACTGCTACGTCCCGTGAAGGACATGCAACTTAATTAAAAATCTACAAGACATCGCTGTCAACACCAGCACTGCTGTTGTTGATATATTGGCATGTTTGCGTTCAGTAGTTTGCCATTGCTTTCTGAACGACGGGCTCCCATACCAACACGTTATAACCCAGGGCGACACTGTCTGTTACAAAATCGGTCGCAGCTGTGTTTCGAACGCAGGTAAGCGGAATTACGAACCGCGTCCGTAACACCTTTGCCACTGAGACCGGCGTAGTCCAAATACGTGTTACAATGTCTAGTACACTGGATTGATTTATCCGTCTGGATTAACTTTCTCTATTACCAGTGTCCCTCGCCAGCAGATGAAGCCATTCCGACTTGAGAGGTACTTATAATTTACGTCCCCAAGTCAAGGACGAGAAGTAAACATTTTAGTCCATCTGACCGTCTAGGAGTTGAACCCCTTACCTCAGTATCAGCACATCGGATGTTTAACAACTAGCGTTCTTATCCATACACTGTATGATACAGCTATGCTGATCTCCTTGACTAGACTGACTGAGAAGATTCTGAGAAGAGAGAGCGAAAATGAAAGCAGCTGGCTGGTTGTGACACCACAAGAACTGACTCACGTGATGCGCATCAATCATGTGACATGTTGATACACACAATACACAGTAATCACGTGGTAGACACAGCTGTGGAAGTGTGAAGTGGTGCGGCCTCCTGCCATTGGCTAGATGGTCACGTGCCTTTTCTGACGTCATGCTTTCCCAGGTAATGTTATACCAGTGGTTCTCAACCGGTGGGGAATTCCCCCTCAGGGGGGAATTTTATGGTTTCCGGGGGGGGGGGGGGGGGGGGGGAATGAAGACCATTTCAAGATCGTGTTAATGCAAGAACCGATTACTTGATATTGTTTTTCCCTTCACACTTTACAAGTTATGTACGTCTCATACTTCTAAAACTCATTTTATAAAGTAAGTAGACCCACAAATCACGTTTTATGTGGATGTCTAGACTTGTTTTAGTATATGCTATTACATTTACCTTCCATTTTTACGTATACTGTGTAGGGGTGGGGGTTTTTAGGTAAGGAATATGAAAGGGGGGGGGGGATGACGTTCTGAAAATATGGTGAAGGGGGGCACGGGCCAAATTTTTGATAGGAAGGGGAGGAATGACGTTCTGAAAATATGGTGAAGGGGGGCACGGGCCAAAAAAGGTTGAGAACCACTGTGTTACACCAATGTCTCTCGTACATGTCTACACAAGGAATGGTAGACATCATTCTACACAGCCAGTTCTTTCTCCAGCACTAGCAGGCCGCTTTCCCGCCACAGTTTCTTCTAGAACATGCAGGACCCACCGGGGAGTCTCCGTGGCCAAGGTGTCACACTGCCTGCCTCACGCTTCAAAACTCGTGGGTTCAATTCCAGGCTACGTCATTCGGTATACGAGTGCAGTTTTCCCTTAGACTTCAGGGGGTCGTCGCTGAAGCTTCGGAGTTCGTGCTTTGTGCGACGCTTTCGACAGGTCGCCATACGGAAAAAGAACGTAACATGTGGGATAAAACCCGGTGCAATGAAGTCGATCCTTTTGTCTTTTAAAACCCTTAAACAAAGGACGTACATCTGGAGGGGATGTCAGCGGAGGGCGAGCAGAGGCTCTGGACGACACTCCACTCACAACAAACACATATACATACTGGACAAGGATAATGCGTTGTTAATCTCTCTAAATGTTAATTCTGATTTCATGAAAGCATTTTTGGCCATTCTTATTCTGTTTGATTTCTGTTTGACTTCTACCATCATCTGTTATTACATGACAAGAAATAAACTGATGTACTATAAGAATATCGGAGGTTCTCTTGGCGATAAACACAGACGATATATACGGTATTAAAGTGATAAAACAATCTTACCTGTCCTATATCGGCTCATCTTGTTCTGTTGGCAGGTAGGCAACAAACAGCGTATTGCAGTAAAGTGGACGTGTATATAATTTGTCGCTAAGTGTGTATTCAAACACTGAACCTATGATCCCTATTTGATAGCCCTAGCTTGCATTCCTAGTTTTCTATACGTGTTATCACGGACTACTTCAGTGATACTCAAAATGGGTTCTTAATTAGAACACACAATCATTGAACTGTTTCGTTTCCTAGAATAGATTACCCGTTAGGTGAAGACATCACGGGAATTCCCGTATTGTCATTTCGTTAGAAGTTTGACGACCTTCTAACTCGGATCGGTGCTCATACCACCGCCCCTCACATATTCTAGCGGTGTTTAATGTGACTATACATACACACGAGGAGGGGTTGTGGTAGTATAGTAGCTATACAAACACACGAGGAGGTGGATGTGGTAGTGTGGTAACTGTATCTAAACACGGGGAGGGGGATGTGGTAGTGTGGTAACTGTATCCAAACACGAGACGGGGGATGTGGTAGTGTGGCGGCTATGCTCACATACTGGGAGGGGGATACAAAGAGACAATGAGACAAAGAGACAATAATAATCAGAGCATAAATGCATAAAGGTGTCAGGTCTTAGTCAGATATGACTGAGCTACCGTATAACAGTAGACGGTACTACCTGCTTTCTGTTAGCGCCGAACGTTGGGCGGCGCTTACCAAACCCGACACCCCACATTGTGCCAACGGCTTCGGGCGGAAGATCGCAATTGGGAGGGTACAAAGCTTACCCTGGTGCAAGGAAATGCAACCTAAAGACAAATGTCATGGCAGGGCAGACCAGGCCCTAAGCCTTGGTTGGCGGCTGGTCTAGGATCGAAGCTCCGACAGGCGGACAGTTAGAGCATTGCTTTGCTGATCCGGCAGCTTCTGCAGCTTGTCTTGTTCCAGATGTAGAGGTGTTACCTTTACTCTGGAGTGAACTAGGCAGGCAGAGAGAGGGATCATACTGCATGGGCAACACATGATCTCTATATTTTAACCTAGGCTTTGTGCTATGGAGAGGCAATAACTCCATCCCTGGTCTTAACCGATCTCGGAATCAAAGCGAGAGGCAACTGTTACGGGTTATAAGTACCTGTAGACATGGGGCGCCACGCGTTGCCTCTGACGATGGGAGACACCTACAGGTGTCACTGATCAGCTACCGCCCGCCTCAAGCTGGGCAGCCCAATGCCAATTGGGTGCTGATCCGCCACAGCGTACCTGCTTCAATTGGTGCTTGGGGCTAGGACGAAATCTGAATCGCAGGCTATAAAACCAATGCACCAGGTACTAATAAAAAGAACAATAGAAACCTCAAGCTACGGCTTGCAACCTGGAACGTGAGAACACTGTGTCCAGGATTTTAACCAACTTGGCCAATATTGATGATGTGAGAAAAACGGGTGTGATTGATGCCGAACTCAATTGTCTTAACATTGATATTGCTGGCGTGCAGGAGACTCGCCTCGCTAAGGAAGGGTCACTCAGAGAAAACAATTACACCTTTTTTGGAAGGGTAGAGGGCAGGCAGAAATAAAGGCAACACGGTGTGGGCTTTGCAGTGAAGAATTCGCTACTGGGAATGATTGAAATTCCAGGGAGGTAATGAAAGACTATTATCCCTGTGCTTGGCAACCTCTTGTGGTTTTGTCACCATTATTACTGCATATGCACCGACACTCGATGCCTCTGATGATGTGAAGTATTCGTTCTATGAGGAGTTAGACTCCGTGATCAAGGCAGTTCCAAAATCCGACTACATTTATATGCTCTGTGATTTCAATGCTCGTGTGGGCAAGGACTCGAGTTCATGGCCAGTGTGCCTTGGAAAATACAACATCGGTCGCATGAATTAAAATGGTCAAAGGCTGCTGGAGCATTGCACCAGAAATGAACTATGTATTACAAACTCCTTTTTTAAAACAAAAGCGCTGCATAAGGTCATGTGTAAATATCCAAGATCCGGCCAAAGGCATCAGCTGGACTTCATCATCTCATGGAGAAAACATCTGAACCAAACATCATTAACTTGAAGTTACTACAGTGCTGATTGTGATACGGATCATTCTTTCGTTGTTGCAAGGGTTAGACTGAAACCAAAGAGAATCTACACAGCTAAACTTAAATCTAGCCCCAGGATTAATATTATTAACACTCACGATCCTAAAAAGTGCTTTAAGTGCTTTCAGTTTCAACAGCAACTTAAAAACGCTTTCAATGATACACCAGAAAATTGTACAGTAAGTGAAAAGTGGTTTAAACTTAAGGATACTCTTTATAAAACTGCCGTAGGGGTTTACAGCACTGTGGATCATAAGAGACGGAACTGGTCTGCGGCAAACAGCCAGACTCTGCAGCCCTTGATTGATAAGAAGAAGATAGCTCTCTTAAGAAACAAGGAAAGACCAACGCGTAACACTCTGAGATTGATTGATTGATTGATTGATTGATTGATTGATTGATTGATTGATCTAGGAACCGACTTCACAGCATTCGGGACATTCCCATAAGCGCTCCGTCCCCATCCTCAGCAACCAGCGAAGAGTTCCAACACTAATAGTTCCAGTAGCAATCTGATTATATGTCCGTCTCGCCTTTCCTCTGAGCGTCGAGCGTCGGCCAGATCCCCTCGTCACTCCTCGCTGCCTCATTCTAACCAAACTATGGTGATCCATTTGCTCCTCCGAGGTGTACACGTGCTCCCACAAGGCCGCAACCACATTTGCCTTGTCATGCATCAATACTCCACCAAGTTCTGCCGAGCAAGCCAATCTGTCCGCCTGTTCATTCCCCAGCACACCGGCATGCCCAGGAGAAAAGATCCAGGTGATGCTTGCTACCCGTGACTTCCGAAGCGGAGCAAGCCACTCTGCACGAAGCTTGCCTGTTCTCACCCTTCTCAGCATGCTTTCTGAGTCAGTTACAATCACAATGTGTGTATGTATCGTGTTTTCTATCCAGCAGAAAGCTGCACTGACCGCCTCCACCTCCATTCTTAAGCTAGATGTAGTGTCATCACACTCTGAGAGAGCTGAAGCAAGCTAGGAGGGATGTGCAAAAGGCTGCCAGGCAGTGTGCAAATGACTATCGGATCAAGTTATGTGAGTCCATTCAAAATGCAAGTGATAAGGGAAACATCAGAAGCATGTATGAAGGGATAAAGAAAGCCTGTGGTCCAATGATCAAAAGAAGTGCACCATTGACAACCTTGACTGGAGAAATCATCACTGATAAGAAACAGCAGATGGATAGATGGGTAGAGCACTATTTGGAGCTTTACTCAAGTGAGACCAAACTAGCGGATGATGCCCTCAACGCCATAGAGGACCTACCAACTTTTGACCTCATGGACACACTTCCCACCGTAACAGATGTTAAGTGTGGATAAGGATGGGATTCCAATAGAGGTTATCAGGAGTGGGCAAGACACACTCACTCTACAGATCCACCAGCTAACAGAGCTATGCTGGCGACAAGGACAAGTCCCACAGGATCTCAAAGATTCAAGCATCATAACACTGTACAAGAACAAGGGCGATCGGAGCGACTGCAACAACTATAGGGGTATCTCACTTCTGTGTATTGTTGGAAAAGTATTTGCCAGGATTGTTCTGCGCAAGTCCTTGGAGATCAAGTCTACCCCGAATCACAGTGTGGCTTTCGACAGAACTGGTCTGCCATTGATATGCTATGCTCATTGCGACAAATTCAAGAAAAATGCCATGAACAGAATCAACCACTGTTTATTGCCTTCATCGACCTCACAAGGGCATTTGATTTGGTCAGTCGTGAGGGTCTGTTCAAGGCACTAAAGAAGATTCGCTGCCTACCAACTCTTCTGTCCATTGTGAAATCGTTCCACACAGGCATGAAGGGTATAATCAAGTTTGAAGGTGCAACTTCAGAAGAATTTCAAATCGAGAGTGGAGATAAGCAAGGTTGTGTACTAGCTCCCACCCTCTTTGGAATATACTTTTCACTTCTACTGAAATATGCCTTTCGTGATCAGGATGGTGATATATACATTCACTAACGCTCAGATGGCGGCCTCTACAATGCTCAGAGATTGAAGGCCAAGACCAAAATTAGGAGGGTACTGATCAGAGAGTTGCTTTTTGCAGATGATGCTGCAATTACGACCCACTCTGAGGAAGAATTGCAATGTCTACTATCTGCATTCTCTAATGCTTGTTCTGAATTTGGTTTAACAATTAGCAAAAAGAAGACACAGATTATGTCACAAAGTGCACATGGGGTACCATCAATCTTTATTGACGACGCCGAACTAGAGATAGTAGACCATTTTACATATCTATGATCAGTGGTCAATAGCAAATTATCCCTAGATCAGGAAATTAACATCCGGATTGGTGAGGCAGCAACAACAATGAACAGGTTAAGAAAAAGAGTCTGGGAGAACAGGAAGCTTACTGCCAAAACAAAAGTCCTTGTCTATCAAGCCTGTGTCCTTAGTACTCTTCTTTATGACAGTGAAACCTGGACAACTTACTCACACCAAGAGAAACGTTTAAACAGCTTTCATATGCGGTGTCTGCGAAGAATTCTTGATATTAAGTGGTAAGATGGTGCTGAAGACGGAGGCAACCAGCCAAGAGGCGCGCCACAGAAATCAGGATGCCACGCAATTACGCAAAATGGAATATGTCGACTACTGCTAAATGTTATGCTGCTCGCCCTGCTTTGGACCCCCAAGCAGGTGCAGTGCCGGACCCTAAGTATCGAAAGTGTCCAACCCCAACTACTGGAGGTCCTTCTCAGATGTTCTGTGGAGCCAGGGGACATGAGAATAGAACGGCTGGCAATACTAAACAAAGACTTAAAATAATGCACTGGAATGCGGAGGGAGTCAGCAACAACAAAAAATAGAATTAGAAAACATCCTTGACAAGAAAAAGTAAGCGTATGTTGCTTGCAAGAAACTCACTTCAACGAAAATATAGCCTTCAAAATCAGAGGCTACCAGTGTTATCGATCTGACTGAAAGGACTGGCGAAAAGGTGGGATACTGACCCTCATAAAAAATAACATCACTGCTTCCCAAATCGAAGTCTACATAGAAGGGGCTGAGTATCAGACACTTAAACTTAAGACAGGCAATAAAGACCTACATCTGATCAATTACTACTGTCCAAGTGAGCGCCCACAGGCACTGGACACACCATTAACAGACAAAATGATTGTGTGTGGCGATTTCAACAGCCACTCGCAGAGTTGGGGCTATGATCACATGGACCAAATAGGAGAGAGACTGAAAGACTGGCAGGATGAGAATAGATTCATGTTGATTAACAAGCCGTCCGACCCACATACTTTCTACTCGAGATCATGGCACACTATAACTACACCTGACCTGGCTTTTCATTCACGAGGCCTGGAGTGGAACATTACACGAATTGTTGGGAAACAACTTATTGGCAGTGACCATTGGCCAGTCTTTCTAACCGTAGAAATTGAGCTTGTAAGTGAAAGCAGCACCCTCTCAAGGTGGAACTACAAGAAAGCAGACTGGGAAATGTACAAGAATCGCACCAGCATACTATTTAGAAACCTGAACACTGAGAAAGACATAAATAAAGTAGTTGAAGAGTTTGGGAAATGCATACTACAGGCAGCGCGAAAAACAGTACCAAGAGGAGCCCGTAAACAATATAAACCTTACTGGAGTAGTGAACTGGAACATTTGCATAATGATGTGAAGTGTGTAGAAAGCAAGCAGAGGCCACACCCAGCCAAGAGCACAAAAATAAATTCCAGCACGCAAAAGCCACATTTCAAAGGGCGAAGCTGCAGGCTAGACGGAAAAGCTGGCAGGAGAAAACGGAGTCTCTGAACTTTGAAAGAGACACAAGGAAATTGCGGAAGCTAATAAAACAACTTAACGATGAGGGCACAGGGAGAAACTCAAAAATTGCACTACATAAAGATGGAAACATCTTAACAAGAAAGCAAGCAGCTGACCATTTTGCGGACTCATTCGCACAAGATAACAATATCAAAATTAGTCCAGAGAAACAACAAGAGATTCACGAGAAACGGCAACATACAGGACAGAAGGAAATAGTACATGAGGTTCTGGAGGCACCCATCACAATCAGCGAACTGGAGCTAGCCATATCAAAACTGAAAATGAGAAAGTCACCAGGAGCTGATGGTATCTCCAATGAAATGTTCGCTCTGTCTTCTCAGAAACTTCTCAGTCAATCTAGTCAAGGAGTTCATCATGGCCGACTGGATAAAAGCGCTTGTTCTAAACATCCGCTGAACCCGAAGAAGAAGAAGAAGAAGAAGAAGAAGAAGAAGAAGAAGAAGAAGAAGAAGAAGAAGAAGAAGAAGAAGAAGAAGAAGAAGAAGAAGAAGAAGAAGAAGAAGAAGAAGAAGAAGAAGAAGAAGAAGACGAAGACGAAGACGAAGAAGAAGAAGAAGAAGAAGAAGAAGAAGAAGAAGAAGAAGAAGAAGAAGAAGAAGAAGAAGAAGAAGAAGAAGAAGAAGAAGAAGAAGAAGCAACACTACACACGGGCGTCCGATCTCACTACCCAGAGACCAGGGGAAATCTTATTACTAGAAGTCCACGAGAATCATCACCGGGGCTTAAACCCGGGACCTTCAGCACTCGTGGCGGACATCATACCTCGAGATCACGCAGCGCCCCTAATTTTCCGACCTTGTGGTAGTCAAGAAGAAAACAAACATTCGTAAGTCTCTGTGTGAGTTGGATGAAAACATACTTCAACGGGGAAAAGGAACAGAAGAGAAAGACGGTGTTTAAGTGATAAAACAATCTTCAAATATCATGTGCCGTCTCCACAATGAAGGTTGGCTGCAATGGATCTCCAACACATTCTGTCTCTCGCCCTGGCTGTACATTGTCATATTGCTGTTCTTTCATCTATTGATGTTATCTTCCCACTTGTATCATTGTCTACCTCTTGCTCGTTTGCCTACAACCTTACTCTCCAGTATGGTTTTCATAAGGTTGTTATGTCTTTTGATGGGGCTTAAATATTTAATTTGACTATTTTTTTTTGTTTCTTTCAAACCTCTTATCATTCCTGTTTTTTTAGAACCTCTGTATTGTATTGTTTCTGGTTCAGTGAAATACGACACATTCTTCTGTATATGCACATCTCTAGGGCCTCTGTTCGACTTTCTAATTGCCTGTTCAATGTCCAGGCTTCAGCGCCATATAGATGTGTTTAATATACATAACATTTGACAATTCTCACTTTTAATGCTTTGTTAATCTCTCTAGATGTTAATACTGATTTCATGCTGTTGAAAGCATTATGGCCTTTCCTATTATCTTTTTGATTAATGTTTCCGTTCTGCCATCATGTACTATTATACTTCCAAAAAACAAACTTATGTGATATAAGAATATCAGTTAATCTTTTGACATGCAGGCAACAAGCAGATATAGACAGATAGATGATGTATACGGTGGTTAAGTGATAAAACAATCTTACCTGTCCTATATTGGTTCATCTTGTTCTTTTGGCGTGCAGGCAAAAAACAGCGTATTACAGTAAAGTGTCAACGTGTATATAATTTTTTGCTGATCGTGTATTCAAACACGGAACTTTTGATCCCTGTTTGATCGTTCTAATTTGATTCCCGCTTTACACGTTTTAAGGCTCGGACTACCTCAGTGATACTGAAAATGGATTCTTAACTAGAACACACCATTTATCATTGAATTGTTTCGTTTCTTACAATAGACCGCCCGTTAGTGTGAATACATCATGGGAATTCCCATATTGTATTTTCGTCAGAAGTTTGACTTCCTTCTAACACGGATTGATGCACATATCACCGCCCCTCACATATTGTTAAAAAGTTAGTTGCATATCCTTTACAGGACGTTTGCAGTCAACACCAGCATTTTTCGCTGTTGTTGATGTCTTGGCAAGTTTACGTGCAGTAGTTTACCAGTGCTTTCTGAACGACCGGCACCTATACTACTTTGTAAAAAAAAATAGCGCAACGCGGTCGGCTGCCAAATCGCGTGCAGCGATGTTTCGAACGTGGGTATACGGGATCACGAACCGTGTCCGTAATCCCTTCGCCACGGAGGCAGGTTCAAATTTTGTAGTGGTGTTTATACCCACACACGAGGAGTGAGGTGTGGTAGTGTGGTGGTTTTACCCACGAGGAGCGAGGTGTGGTAGTGTGGTGGTTTTACCCACGAGGAGTGAGGTGTGGTAGTGTGGTGGTTTTACCCACGAGGAGTGAGGTGTGGTAGTGTGGTGGTTTTACCCACAAGGAGTGAGGTGTGGTAGTGTGGTGGTTTTACCCACGAAGAGTGAGGTGTGGTAGTGTGGTGGTTTTACCCACGATGAGTGAGGTGTGGTAGTGTGGTGGTTTTACCCACGAGGAGTGAGGTATGGTAGTGTGGTGGTTTTACCCACGAGGAGCGAGGTGTGGTAGTGTGGTGGTTTTACCCACGAGGAGTGAGGTGTGGTAGTGTGGTGGTTTTACCCACGAGGAGCGAGGTGTGGTAGTGTGGTGGTTTTACCCACGAGGAGTGAGGTGTGGTAGTGTGGTGGTTTTACCCACGAGGAGTGAGGTGTGGTAGTGTGGTGGTTTTACCCACGAGGAGCGAGGTGTGGTAGTGTGGTGGTTTTACCCACGAGGAGTGAGGTGTGGTAGTGTGGTGGTTTTACCCACGAGGAGTGAGGTGTGGTAGTGTGGTGGTTTTACCCACGAGGAGCGAGGTGTGGTAGTGTGGTGGTTTTACCCACGAGGAGTGAGGTGTGGTAGTGTGGTGGTTTTACCCACGAGGAGCGAGGTGTGGTAGTGTGGTGGTTTTACCCACGAGGAGTGAGGTGTGGTAGTGTGGTGGTTTTACCCACGAGGAGCGAGGTGTGGTAGTGTGGTGGTTTTACCCACAAGGAGTGAGGTGTGGTAGTGTGGTGGTTTTACCCACGAAGAGTGAGGTGTGGTAGTGTGGTGGTTTTACCCACGATGAGTGAGGTGTGGTAGTGTGGTGGTTTTACCCACGAAGAGTGAGGTGTGGTAGTGTGGTGGTTTTACCCACGATGAGTGAGGTGTGGTAGTGTGGTGGTTTTACCCACGAGGAGTGAGGTGTGGTAGTGTGGTGGTTTTACCCACGAGGAGCGAGGTGTGGTAGTGTGGTGGTTTTACCCACGAGGAGTGAGGTGTGGTAGTGTGGTGGTTTTACCCACGAGGAGTGAGGTGTGGTAGTGTGGTGGTTTTACCCACGAGGAGCGAGGTGTGGTAGTGTGGTGGTTTTACCCACGAGGAGTGAGGTGTGGTAGTGTGGTGGTTTTACCCACGAGGGGGGAGGTGTAGTAGTGTAAGGGCTATACCCACACACTAGGAGGGAGGTGTGGTAGTGTAAGGGCTATACCCACACACGAGGAGGGAGGTGTAGTAGTGTAAGGGCTATACCCACACACGAGGGGGGAGGTGTAGTAGTGTAAGGGCTATACCCACACACTAGGAGGGAGGTGTGGTAGTGTAAGGGCTATACCCACACACGAGGAGGGAGGTGTGGTAGTGTAAGGGCTATACCCACACACGAGGGGGGAGGTGTGGTAGTGTAAGGGCTATACCCACACACGAGGGGGGAGGTGTAGTAGTGTAAGGGCTATACCCACACACGAGGGGGGAGGTGTAGTAGTGTAAGGGCTATACCCACACACGAGGGGGGAGGTGTAGTAGTGTAAGGGCTATACCCACACACGAGGGGGGAGGTGTAGTAGTGTAAGGGCTATACCCACACACGAGGGGGGAGGTGTAGTAGTGTAAGGGCTATACCCACACACGAGGAGGGAGGTGTGGTAGTGTAAGGGCTATACCCACACACGAGGGGGGAGGTGTAGTAGTGTAAGGGCTATACCCACACACGAGGGGGGAGGTGTAGTAGTGTAAGGGCTATACCCACACACGAGGGGGGAGGTGTAGTAGTGTAAGGGCTATACCCACACACTAGGAGGGAGGTGTGGTAGTGTAAGGGCTATACCCACACACGAGGAGGGAGGTGTGGTAGTGTAAGGGCTATACCCACACACGAGGGGGGAGGTGTGGTAGTGTAAGGGCTATACCCACACACGAGGAGGGAGGTGTGGTAGTGTAAGGGCTATACCCACACACGAGGAGGGAGGTGTGGTAGTGTAAGGGCTATACCCACACACGAGGAGGGAGGTGTGGTAGTGTAAGGGCTATACCCACACACGAGGGGGGAGGTGTGGTAGTGTAAGGGCTATACCCACACACGAGGAGGGAGGTGTGGTAGTGTAAGGGCTATACCCACACACGAGGAGGGAGGTGTGGTAGTGTAAGGGCTATACCCACACACGAGGGGGGAGGTGTGGTAGTGTAAGGGCTATACCCACACACGAGGGGGGAGGTGTGGTAGTGTAAGGGCTATACCCACACACGAGGGGGGAGATGTGGTAGTGTAAGGGCTATACCCACACACGAGGGGGGAGGTGTGGTAGTGTAAAGGCTATACCCACACACGAGGAGGGAGGTGTGGTAGTGTAAGGGCTATACCCACACACTAGGAGGGAGGTGTGGTAGTGTAAGGGCTATACCCACACACGAGGGGGGAGGTGTGGTAGTGTAAGGGCTATACCCACACACTAGGAGGGAGGTGTGGTAGTGTAAGGGCTATACCCACACACTAGGAGGGAGGTGTGGTAGTGTAAGGGCTATACCCACACACGAGGGGGGAGGTGTGGTAGTGTAAGGGCTATACCCACACACGAGGGGGGAGGTGTGGTAGTGTAAGGGCTATACCCACACACTAGGAGGGAGGTGTGGTAGTGTAAGGGCTATACCCACACACGAGGGGGGAGGTGTGGTAGTGTAAGGGCTATACCCACACACGAGGGGGGAGGTGTGGTAGTGTAAGGGCTATACCCACACACGAGGGGGGAGGTGTGGTAGTGTAAGGGCTATACCCACACACGAGGGGGGAGGTGTGGTAGTGTAAGGGCTATACCCACACACGAGGGGGGAGGTGTGGTAGTGTAAGGGCTATACCCACACACTAGGAGGGAGGTGTGGTAGTGTAAGGGCTATACCCACACACGAGGGGGGAGGTGTAGTAGTGTAAGGGCTATACCCACACACGAGGGGGGAGGTGTAGTAGTGTAAGGGCTATACCCACACACGAGGGGGGAGGTGTGGTAGTGTAAGGGCTATACCCACACACGAGGAGGGAGGTGTAGTAGTGTAAGGGCTATACCCACACACGAGGAGGGAGGTGTAGTAGTGTAAGGGCTATACCCACACACGAGGGGGGAGGTGTAGTAGTGTAAGGGCTATACCCACACACGAGGGGGGAGGTGTAGTAGTGTAAGGGCTATACCCACACACGAGGAGGGAGGTGTAGTAGTGTAAGGGCTATACCCACACACGAGGGGGGAGGTGTAGTAGTGTAAGGGCTATACCCACACACGAGGGGGGAGGTGTAGTAGTGTAAGGGCTATACCCACACACGAGGAGGGAGGTGTAGTAGTGTAAGGGCTATACCCACACACGAGGGGGGAGGTGTAGTAGTGTAAGGGCTATACCCACACACGAGGGGGGAGGTGTGGTAGTGTAAGGGCTATACCCACACACGAGGGGGGAGGTGTGGTAGTGTAAGGGCTATACCCACACACGAGGGGGGAGGTGTAGTAGTGTAAGGGCTATACCCACACACTAGGAGGGAGGTGTGGTAGTGTAAGGGCTATACCCACACACGAGGGGGGAGGTGTGGTAGTGTAAGGGCTATACCCACACACGAGGGGGGAGGTGTGGTAGTGTAAGGGCTATACCCACACACGAGGGGGGAGGTGTGGTAGTGTAAGGGCTATACCCACACACGAGGGGGGAGGTGTAGTAGTGTAAGGGCTATACCCACACACGAGGGGGGAGGTGTAGTAGTGTAAGGGCTATACCCACACACGAGGGGGGAGGTGTAGTAGTGTAAGGGCTATACCCACACACGAGGGGGGAGGTGTAGTAGTGTAAGGGCTATACCCACACACGAGGGGGGAGGTGTAGTAGTGTAAGGGCTATACCCACACACGAGGGGGGAGGTGTAGTAGTGTAAGGGCTATACCCACACACGAGGGGGGAGGTGTGGTAGTGTAAGGGCTATACCCACACACGAGGGGGGAGGTGTAGTAGTGTAAGGGCTATACCCACACACGAGGGGGGAGGTGTAGTAGTGTAAGGGCTATACCCACACACGAGGGGGGAGGTGTGGTAGTGTAAGGGCTATACCCACACACGAGGGGGGAGGTGTGGTAGTGTAAGGGCTATACCCACACACGAGGGGGGAGGTGTGGTAGTGTAAGGGCTATACCCACACACGAGGGGGGAGGTGTAGTAGTGTAAGGGCTATACCCACACACGAGGGGGGAGGTGTGGTAGTGTAAGGGCTATACCCACACACGAGGGGGGAGGTGTGGTAGTGTAAGGGCTATACCCACACACGAGGGGGGAGGTGTAGTAGTGTAAGGGCTATACCCACACACTAGGAGGGAGGTGTGGTAGTGTAAGGGCTATACCCACACACGAGGGGGGAGGTGTGGTAGTGTAAGGGCTATACCCACACACGAGGGGGGAGGTGTGGTAGTGTAAGGGCTATACCCACACACGAGGGGGGAGGTGTAGTAGTGTAAGGGCTATACCCACACACGAGGGGGGAGGTGTGGTAGTGTAAGGGCTATACCCACACACGAGGAGGGAGGTGTGGTAGTGTAAGGGCTATACCCACACACGAGGGGGGAGGTGTAGTAGTGTAAGGGCTATACCCACACACTAGGAGGGAGGTGTGGTAGTGTAAGGGCTATACCCACACACTAGGAGGGAGGTGTGGTAGTGTAAGGGCTATACCCACACACGAGGGGGGAGGTGTGGTAGTGTAAGGGCTATACCCACACACGAGGGGGGAGGTGTAGTAGTGTAAGGGCTATACCCACACACGAGGGGGGAGGTGTGGTAGTGTAAGGGCTATACCCACACACGAGGGGGGAGGTGTAGTAGTGTAAGGGCTATACCCACACACGAGGGGGGAGGTGTGGTAGTGTAAGGGCTATACCCACACACGAGGGGGGAGGTGTGGTAGTGTAAGGGCTATACCCACACACGAGGGGGGAGGTGTGGTAGTGTAAGGGCTATACCCACACACGAGGGGGGAGATGTGGTAGTGTAAGGGCTATACCCACACACGAGGGGGGAGGTGTGGTAGTGTAAAGGCTATACCCACACACGAGGAGGGAGGTGTGGTAGTGTAAGGGCTATACCCACACACTAGGAGGGAGGTGTGGTAGTGTAAGGGCTATACCCACACACGAGGGGGGAGGTGTGGTAGTGTAAGGGCTATACCCACACACGAGGGGGGAGGTGTAGTAGTGTAAGGGCTATACCCACACACGAGGGGGGAGGTGTGGTAGTGTAAGGGCTATACCCACACACGAGGGGGGAGGTGTGGTAGTGTAAGGGCTATACCCACACACGAGGAGGGAGGTGTGGTAGTGTAAGGGCTATACCCACACACGAGGGGGGAGGTGTAGTAGTGTAAGGGCTATACCCACACACGAGGGGGGAGGTGTAGTAGTGTAAGGGCTATACCCACACACGAGGAGGGAGGTGTGGTAGTGTAAGGGCTATACCCACACACGAGGGGGGAGGTGTAGTAGTGTAAGGGCTATACCCACACACGAGGGGGGAGGTGTAGTAGTGTAAGGGCTATACCCACACACGAGGGGGGAGGTGTGGTAGTGTAAGGGCTATACCCACACACGAGGAGGGAGGTGTAGTAGTGTAAGGGCTATACCCACACACGAGGAGGGAGGTGTAGTAGTGTAAGGGCTATACCCACACACGAGGAGGGAGGTGTAGTAGTGTAAGGGCTATACCCACACACGAGGAGGGAGGTGTGGTAGTGTAAGGGCTATACCCACACACGAGGGGGGAGGTGTGGTAGTGTAAGGGCTATACCCACACACGAGGGGGGAGATGTGGTAGTGTAAGGGCTATACCCACACACGAGGAGGGAGGTGTGGTAGTGTAAGGGCTATACCCACACACGAGGAGGGAGGTGTAGTAGTGTAAGGGCTATACCCACACACGAGGAGGGAGGTGTAGTAGTGTAAGGGCTATACCCACACACGAGGGGGGAGGTGTAGTAGTGTAAGGGCTATACCCACACACGAGGAGGGAGGTGTGGTAGTGTAAGGGCTATACCCACACACGAGGGGGGAGGTGTGGTAGTGTAAGGGCTATACCCACACACGAGGGGGGAGGTGTGGTAGTGTAAGGGCTATACCCACACACGAGGGGGGAGATGTGGTAGTGTAAGGGCTATACCCACACACGAGGGGGGAGGTGTGGTAGTGTAAAGGCTATACCCACACACTAGGAGGGAGGTGTGGTAGTGTAAGGGCTATACCCACACACTAGGAGGGAGGTGTGGTAGTGTAAGGGCTATACCCACACACTAGGAGGGAGGTGTGGTAGTGTAAGGGCTATACCCACACACTAGGAGGGAGGTGTGGTAGTGTAAGGGCTATACCCACACACGAGGGGGGAGGTGTGGTAGTGTAAGGGCTATACCCACACACGAGGGGGGAGGTGTAGTAGTGTAAGGGCTATACCCACACACGAGGGGGGAGGTGTAGTAGTGTAAGGGCTATACCCACACACGAGGGGGGAGGTGTGGTAGTGTAAGGGCTATACCCACACACGAGGAGGGAGGTGTAGTAGTGTAAGGGCTATACCCACACACGAGGGGGGAGGTGTGGTAGTGTAAGGGCTATACCCACACACGAGGGGGGAGGTGTGGTAGTGTAAGGGCTATACCCACACACGAGGGGGGAGATGTGGTAGTGTAAGGGCTATACCCACACACGAGGGGGGAGGTGTGGTAGTGTAAAGGCTATACCCACACACTAGGAGGGAGGTGTGGTAGTGTAAGGGCTATACCCACACACTAGGAGGGAGGTGTGGTAGTGTAAGGGCTATACCCACACACTAGGAGGGAGGTGTGGTAGTGTAAGGGCTATACCCACACACTAGGAGGGAGGTGTGGTAGTGTAAGGGCTATACCCACACACGAGGGGGGAGGTGTGGTAGTGTAAAGGCTATACCCACACACGAGGGGGGAGGTGTGGTAGTGTAAAGGCTATACCCACACACGAGGGGGGAGATGTGGTATTGTCATGGCTATACCCACACACGAGGGGGGGAGATGTGGTATTGTCATGGCTATACCCACACACGAGGGGGGAGGTGTGGTATTGTCATGGCTATACCCACACACGAGGGGGGGAGATGTGGTATTGTCATGGCTATACCCACACACGAGGGGGGAGATGTGGTATTGTCATGGCTATACCCACACACGAGGGGGGGAGATGTGGTATTGTCATGGCTATACCCACACACGAGGGGGGGAGATGTGGTAGTGTAAGGGCTATACCCACACACGAGGGGGGGAGATGTGGTATTGTCATGGCTATACCCACACACGAGGGGGGAGATGTGGTATTGTCATGGCTATACCCACACACGAGGGGGGAGGTGTGGTAGTGAAAGGGCTATACCCACACACGAGGAGGGAGGTGTGGTAGTGTAAGGGCTATACCCACACACGAGGGGGGAGGTGTGGTATTGTCATAGCTATACCCACACACGAGGAGGAAGTTGTGGTAGTGTGATGTACGTGATGGGCAGCCTGTCTAACGTCATGGTCAGTCACTCGCCTACCGTCTCGGTGGTCCTGGGTTAATATCGGCCTCAGCTTAGTTACTTGCATATCCTTTAACTCCAGCATTTCTTTGATGTTTGTGATTCCTAGACAAGTTTACGTTCAGTAGTTTGCCATAGCTTTCTGAACGACATCATCCATACCATTGTACGGAAACCAACACAAGCCAGTCTGTTGCCAAATCACAAACAGCTGTGTTTCCAACGCGGTATGCGGGAATACGAATTGTGTCCGTAACTGATTCACCACGGATCTGGCATCAGGTAGATTGTTACAATTGACTGGGCCCAAAGGTGGACCCATTCTGGCATGGACCCCAAGGTGGACCCATTCTGGCATGGACCCCAAGGTGGACCCATTCTGCCATGGACCCCAATGTGGACCCATTCTGGCATGGACCCCAAGGTGGACCCATTCTGGCATGGACCCCAAGGTGGACCCATTGTGGTATGGACCGCAAGATGGACCCATTCTGGCATGGACCCCAAGGTGGACCCATTCCGGCATGGACCCCAAGGTCGACCCATTACCGCATGTGCACCGGGACATGTCCTGGAAAACACAGGCGTGACCACAGAATCCATGGTGTGCTCATGGGTTACACACATACAGGTCTACCACCGTATACCGAGTGCCCGTGGTTACACACATACAGGTCTACCACCGTCTACCGAGTGCCCGTGGTTACACACATACAGGTCTACCACCGTCTACAAAGTGCCCGTGGTTACACACATACAGGTCTACCACCGTCTACCGAATGCTCATGGGTTACACACATACAGGTCTACCACCGTATACCGAGTGCCCATGGGTTACACACATACAGGTCTACCACCATCTACCGTGTGCCCATGGGTTACACACATACAGGTCTACTACAGTCTACCGTGTGCCCATGGATTACACACATACAGGTCTACCACGTCTACAAAGTGCCCGTGGTTACACACATACAGGTCTACCACCGTCTACCGAGTGCCTATGTTTACACACATGCAGGTCTACCACCGTCTACCGAGTGCCAGTGGGTTACACACATACAGGTCTACCACCGTCTACCGAGTGCCCATGGTTACACACATACAGGTCTACCACCGTCTACAAAGTGCCCGTGGTTACACACATACAGGTCTACCACAGTCTAACGTGTGCCCATGGATTACACACATACAGGTCTCCACCGTCTACAAAGTGCCCGTGGTTACACACATACAGGTCTACCACCGTCTACCGAGTGCCCGTGGTTATACACATACAGGTCTACCACCGTCTACCGTGTGCTCATGGGTTACACACATACAGGTCTACCACCGTCTACCGTATGCCCATGGGTTACACACATACAGGTCTACCACAGTCTACCGTGTGCCCATGGATTACACACATACAGGTCTACCACCGTCTACAAAGTGCCCGTGGTTACACACATACAGGTCTACCACCGTCTACCGAGTGCCCATGGTTACACACATACAGGTCTACCACCGTCTACCGAGTGCCCGTGGGTTACACACATACAGGTCTACCACCGTCTACCGAGTGCCCGTGGGTTACACACATACAGGTCTACCACCGTCTACCGAGTGCCCGTGGGTTACACACATACAGGTCTACCACCGTCTACCGAGTGCCCGTGGGTTACACACATACAGGTCTACCACCGTCTACCGAGTGCCCATGGGTTACACACATACAGGTCTACCACCGTCTACCGAGTGCCAATGGGTTACACACATACAGGTCTACCACCGTCTACCGTGTGCCCATGGTTACACACATACAGGTCTACCACCGTCTACCGAGTGCCCATGGTTACACACATACAGGTCCACCACCGTCTACCGAGTGCCCATGGGTTACACACATACAGGTCTACCACCGTCTACCGAGTGCCCATGGGTTACACACATACAGGTCTACCACCGTCTACCGAGTGCCCATGGGTTACACACATACAGGTCTACCACCGTCTACCGTGTGCCCATGGGTTACACACATACAGGTCTACCACCGTCTACCGAGTGCCCATGGTTACACACATACAGGTCTACCACCGTCTACCAAGTGCCCATGGTTACACACATACAGGTCTACCACCGTCTACCGAGTGCCCATGGTTACACACATACAGGTCTACCACCGTCTACCGAGTGCCCATGGTTACACACATACAGGTCTACCACCGTCTACCGAGTGCCCGTGGTTACACACATACAGGTCTACCACCGTCTACCGAGTGCCCGTGGGTTACACACATACAGGTCTACCACCGTCTACCGTGTTCCCGTGGGTTACACACATACCGGTCTACCACCGTCTACCGTGTGCCCATGGGTTACACACATACAGGTCTACCACCGTCTACCGAGTGCCCATGGTTACACACATACAGGTCTACCACCGTCTACCGAGTGCCCGTGGTTACACACATACAGGTCTACCACCGTCTACCGAGTGCCCATGGGTTACACACATACAGGTCTACCACCGTCTACCGAGTGCCCATGGGTTACACACACACAGGTCTACCACGTCTACAAAGTGCCCGTGGTTACACACATACATGTCTACCACCGTCTACCGAGTGCCCGTGGTTACACACATACAGGTCTACCACCGTATACCGAGTGCCCATGGGTTACACACATACAGGTCTACCACCATCTACCGTGTGCCCATGGGTTACACACATACAGGTCTACCACCGTCTATCGAGTGCCCGTGGGTTACACACATACAGGTCTACCACCGTCTACCGTGTGCCCATGGGTTACACACATGCAGGTCTACCACCGTCTACCGTGTGCCCATGGGTTACACATATACATGTCTACCACCGTATACCGAGTGCCCATGGGTTACACACATACAGGTCTACCACCGTCTACCGTGTGCCCATGGGTTACACACATACAGGTCTACCACGTCTACAAAGTGCCCGTGGTTACACACATACAGGTCTACCACCGTCTACCGTGTGCCCATGGGTTACACACATACAGGTCTACCACGTCTACAAAGTGCCCGTGGTTACACACATTCAGGTCTACCACCGTCTACCGAGTGCCCGTGGGTTACACACATACAGGTCTACAACCGTCTACCGTGTGCCCATGGTTACATACATACATGTCTACCACCGTCTACCGTGTGCCCATGGGTTACACACATACAGGTCTACCACCGTCTACCGAGTGCCCATGGGTTACACATATACAGGTCTACCACAGTCTACCGTGTGCCCATGGATTATACACATACAGGTCTACCACCGTATAACGAGTGCCCGTGGTTACACACATACAGGTCTACCACCGTCTACAAAGTGCCCGTGGTTACACACATACAGGTCTACCACAGTCTACCGAGTGCCCATGGTTACACACATACAGGTCTACCACCGTATACCGAGTGTCCGTGGTTACACACATACAGGTCTACCACCGTCTACCGCGTGCCCGTGGTTACACACATACAGGTCTACCACCGTCTACAAAGTGCCCGTGGTTACACACATACAGGTCTACCACCGTATACCGAGTGCCCGTGGTTACACACATACAGGTCTACCACCGTCTACAAAGTGCCCGTGGTTACACACATACAGGTCTACCACCGTCTACAAAGTGCCCGTGGTTACACACATACAGGTCTACCACCGTATACCGAGTGCCCATGGGTTATACACATACAGGTCTACCACCGTCTACCGATGAAACCTGTAGGTTTGTACACAGGGCCCTTTACTTGACTTGTAATGCATTAATGGAGAGAGACAAGGGCAGCATCTTAGATGGGCCAGTATGCCAAACTGTTCATCATCATGTGACATGCCGATAAGCGTGGGCGTTCATGTTTGGCCATCTCCCACGATCACCAGAGAGTCGTGGATCAGCTCAGTGTTCTTGTCTGGACCATATCACGTGGCCAAGCCATCCAGGTATTCACTCTTATGCCTTCCTCTTGCCCATTTCCCCTCAATCCTGCCAGTTATCACAAAGTTCTCTAATTTACTTCTTATCATAACGTGTCGAAAAAGTGTGACTGGCTACGTCCAATTTCTATAATCAGTTTACGGTTACCATTTGCTTCATGTAGGACTTGGTGAAGGTTGGCTATTAAAGACGATAAAACAAATAAAATTGAAATATTTTGGTCACTTGAAACGTCACGAAAGTTTGGAGAGAACAATAATGGAGGGGTATATGCCAGGGAAGAGAGGAAGAGGAAGGCCAAAGAGAAGATGGGTGCAGGATGTGGCGGATGATCTCCAGATGGGTGTATCGGACGCGGGACATCTTGCTTATAATCGAGAGGTTTTCCGGAAAGTTGTTATGGGAGCGAGGTTCTGCAAAGGACATGCTACTGAATGAATGAATGAATGAGGATTTGGTCGTTGGTTTTTCTGTCTGTCCATGGTATTCTTTGAAATTTCCTCAGAAAACGTATTCCCACTGTCATTAGATGTTTTTCAACTTGTCCGCTCATTGTCCACGCTTCACATCCATACACAAGTATAGTTTCTATGTAGCACTTCAGCACTCTTTTTCTCGTTGCAATTGTCATCTGGGAGTCTCGTTGTCATCTCGTTGCAATTGTCATCATGGAGTTTCCGGTTTTAGGTCAAGATGGCGAGACGTGTTTCTTTCTAGCTCGGCTTAGAACGGTTGATCGGCGGTCCGACAAACCACCATCGTAAAACTTGCCGTTGTTTCAGAACCAGATTTCTGGCTCTAAATGCTATGTTATTTCAAAGAAATATTAAATAGACTTCAGCCTGACACTGTTCCGAACCTGGATGGAGAAATTACTATGCCCCCACTAGATGCCTCCTGCGAGTCATTCACCATGGAAGAGATTAAAGCAGCCATAAAAAAATTGAAGAACAACAAAGCTGTTGGTGAAGATGACATCTCAGGAGAAATGCTCAAAGCAGCAGATGAGAACACCTTACAACGTTTGTTACAGCTGATCAATGAAATCTGGCAAAACGAATCCCCACCACAACAGTGGAAAGATGGTGTAATTTTCAAACTGCCTAAAAAGGGCGATATGTCTGATTGCAATAATTGGCGTGGTATCACTCTATTATCAGTACCAGGAAAACTTTTTTGTAGCATGTTACTTGAGAGATTGAAAAAGGCGATAGATGAAAGGCTCAGAGAAGAACAAGCAGGCTTCAGACCAAAACGGTCATGCATAGACCACATTTTCACCCTCAGAATAATCATTGAAGACTCCGTAGAATTCCAGTCGAAATTAATCACCAACTTTGTCGACTTTCAAAAAGCCTTCGACAGCATCCACCGTCCGTCACTTTGGAATCTACTTAACATCTATGGTTTTCCTACCAAATATACCAACGTCATAAAATCTTTCTACAAAGAGACACGTTGCTGCGTATGAACAGAAACAGGCAACTCTGACTGGTTCTCAGTCGAAACAGGAGTGAAACAGGGTTGTGTCTTATCACCGATGCTTTTTGGAATAGCTATCGATTGGGTCATGCGCAAATGCACAAACAACACAAATATGGGTATCCATTGGGTTGACAAAATTCTAGAAGACCTGGACTTTGCCGACGACATAGTGCTTTTGAGTTCAACACACCCGGATGCCCAAGAGAAAATAAACCACCTCCAAAATGTTTCAGGGCAAATTGGTCTCCAAATTAACACCACAAAAACAAAGACTATTGATCTTACCAACAGTTCAGATGACACCAAATTGAACAGCTACGTTCTTGAAAAAGTCAACAGCTTCACATACCTAGGAAACAAAATGACATCTACAGGGGACTCAACACCAGAAATATCATCTAGAATCGCACTGGCATCTAGTGCCTTCAATAAACTGTCAAACATCTGGAAGTCAAAGACACTCAGCAAACACACAAAACTTAAAATCTTCAACTCTTGTGTGATTCCAGTGTTAACGTATGGATGTGAAAGTTGGAAATCAAAGGTAGCTTTAGATAAAAAAAAAATTAGACAATTTTGAGAACAAATGTCTTAGAAGATTTCTAAACATCCACTGGACAGACTTCAGAACCAATTTGCAAATAAGACAAGAGACTAAGCAAGATACAGTATCCAATTTCATAAGAAGACGCCGTTGGAACTACATCGGCCATGTACTCAGAATGGACAAGACAAGACTCCCCTACCAAGCCCTCATATGGTCACCAGTAGGGAAAAGAAAACGGGGAAGACCAAGAGAGACCCTGCGTAGAACCATCATTAGAGAAGGCTCATTCAATGGCCAAGTAAATATCCAAGATCTACAACAGGTAGCAGCGAACCGCCAGGCATGGAGAGACAGGACTTCTGCCCTATGCGCCGCCTTAGGCTCAAGAGGAAAAACTAACTAAGACTAACTAATTGTCATCTCTTTATCCTCTTCACCTTTTGAAAATAAACTTCGTTTGGTCGTTAATTCGTTCGTTCATTTATTCATTCGTTAGATTGTTCTTGTGTTCCTTCCTGGTCAATCTACAATATTTCTAATTACCAGGTAGACTATCTTGTAAATTAATAAAATAATGGCAACTTTTGACAAATTAAGAGCAAACTTGTATACGCACGACTGAATGACATCATTTAGAAAGAAAAAGACACAAAAATGTCCATACAATTAACAGTTTTATTTTTTACTGACAATTATTTCCTTTCATGTGTTTTAGAGAAGAAACAAACACATAATTCGCTATATTGGGTGACCATTTAATGTGATATGATGCCGATCAGCTGAACCAACGAACAGTTTTAACTAATCTGTGTCTTCTATGTGCCTTGTTCTGTCCTTCAACGATGATCTGTATGTGATATGATGCCTTTCAGCTGAACCAACGAACACTTTAAACTAATCTGCCTTCTGTGTGCCTTGTTCTGTCCTTCAACTATGCTCTGTGTGTGACATTTAATTGTTATTGCACTCTTAAACTATACTTCTTAAACTATATGTTTCATGAAAAGTTTAGTTCTGAATTACCTGGAATGTTTAACGTTGAAATGGGCTTCCTAGTGGCTCCAACCTAATTATAAAAAGTTGCAGATCCATTACAGGACAACGCAGCTAACCCCAGAACTTTTGGCTGTTTTTTAAGTTCAATAATTTGCCATTGCTTTCTGAACAACCGGCACGCATACCATTGTAAGAAAATCAACGCAAAGCGGTCTGGCTTCCAAATCGCCCGCAACTGTGTTTCCAACGCGGTATACGGGATTCGAACTGCGCTCGCAACCCCTTCACCACAGAGCCGGCTAGCCTAACCATAAGTACCAGACAATGTTAGGGGAGGTGAAGACGGCTACTGTGGTATCTACCACATCACTAGCCCAGTGCTGATTGATCTATGAAATATGTGGTATCTACCACATCACTATCCCAGTGCTGATTGATCTATGAAATATGTGGTATCTACCACATCACTATCCCAGTGCTGATTGATCTATGAAATATGTGGTATCTACCACATCACTAGCCCAGTGCTGATTGATCTATGAAATATGTGGTATCTACCACATCACTAGCCCAGTGCTGATTGATCTATGAAATATGTGGTATCTACCACATCACTATCCCAGTGCTGATTGATCTATGAAATATGTGGTATCTACCACATCACTATCCCAGTGCTGATTGATCTATGAAATATGTGGTATCTACCACATCACTAGCCCAGTGCTGATTGATCTATTAAATATGTGGTATCTACCACATCACTAGCCCAGTGCTGATTGATCTATGAAATATGTGGTATCTACCACATCACTAGCCCAGTGCTGATTGATCTATGAAATATGTGGTATCTACCACATCACTAGCCCAGTGCTGATTGATCTATGAAATATGTGGTATCTACCACATCACTAGCCCAGTGCTGATTGATCTATGAAATATGTGGTATCTACCACATCACTAGCCCAGTGCTGATTGATCTATGAAATATGTGGTATCTACCACATCACTAGCCCAGTGCTGATTGATCTATGAAATATGTGGTATCTACCACATCACTAGCCCAGTGCTGATTGATCTATGAAATATGTGGTATCTACCACATCACTAGCCCAGTGCTGATTGATCTATGAAATATGTGGTATCTTCCACATCACTAGCCCAGTGCTGATTGATCTAAGAAATATGTGGTATCTACCACATCACTAGCCCAGTGCTGATTGATCTATGAAATATGTGGTATCTTCCACATCACTAGCCCAGTGCTGATTGATCTATGAAATATGTGGTATCTTCCACATCACTAGCCCAGTGCTGATTGATCTATGAAATATGTGGTATCTTCCACATCACTAGCCCAGTGCTGATTGATCTATGAAATATGTGGTATCTACCACATCACTAGCCCAGTGCCGATTGATCTATGAAATATGTGGTATCTACCACCCCACTAACCCACTGCTGATTGATCTATGAAATATGTGATATCTACCACCTCACTAACCCAGTGCTGATTGATCTATTAATTATGTGGCTCTGTCACCATGTACAGATATGCCTACCTTACAACGAACCCCACTGTGTATGCACATTGTGTCTATGTTTAGTATCTCTCACGTTTTGCTATTCGTGATTTCTTGGCAAGTTTAAGTTCAGCAGTTTGCCATTGCTTTCTGAACGACCGACACTCCTGCCATTTTTATAAAATAATCAGCGCATGGCGTTCTGCTGCCAAATCGCCTGCAAATGTGTTTAAAACCGCTATGCGGGATTACGAACTGCGTCCGTAACTACTTCTCAGCAGAGCCAGTACACGTAACTAACTGTTGTTATTTTCTATTTGTATATTCTGCTGCAGCCGTGACTTCTCTTATCTTGAAATACATTTAGTTGTAATTATAAGTCAGGTTATGTGTATAAGAATTTAGTCGCGACTCTAATTATGAATCAAACATTAAGTTCCAACTATCGTCTTGAATAAGATGTTGTGTCATCGTTACAAGTTTGAATAATACATTCGTCTTATGTTACAGTCTTGAATTATACAGTTGGTTTACTTTAATCTCTAACCAAACACTTCTAGCTACAGCTTTGCACCGGATAATCTTTCATCTACATAATCGTGAATCATGCATGTAAGTTACTGACAGTTTTGAATCCCATATTTTATTATAATCATATAATTCTTCGTTTAAGTATTTGTTGTTGGTAAACATAAATCACATATTACATGCACTATTAATACCATCTTAAATTCTACGTTTACGTGTGATATACACTTCGACTGTGCATTGTCGTCATCGCCTGGGCTGTCAGCAATGGTTAGCCACCCACCATACTGTATTTACTTTATAAAAGAAATGGTATATACTTTAACAAAGAGCTAGAGAAACAACAGTGGAAGATAAACTTTATGGACCACTGAGTGAACTAAAAATAAAACCAGTTAAATTCATACAAGAGACAACATTACAGATATAGATATATATCAAGAGAACGAAATAGGAAAATAACGGAACAAAATATTTTAATTTCTACCTGTAACAATAACACCTTGTGTTTTACATGAACCTATCAAAGCCCAAATTTGTCCTTATATTCAGTTAACCAATTGTTTTAATGTCTTCCCAGGTCTCTTTGACAAACTCCTTGGCCTTTTGGTAGCCTTCTTTAACTCCCTCCTTGACATGATCCGCCGCGTCTTTCAGGTCGTTGTACACGTTTAGCAGCCAGCCCCGCTTGAGCACCTCCAGGTCCTCCTCCACTTCTCTGTCAGTGAGATGCCTGCCATCAGCACAAGCCAGGATCACAAGAATGATCAAAGTCGATAAGAGGACCACGCACTTCATGTCTGCTTAAGTCGTTAGTCTGTAATAAGGCAAAGACGTGACAACTGAGCATGAAGATATGAACTAATTGGAAGGCACAAGGGTAACAGACTATAATAATGTTTTTAGTTATTGTGTCAAGTTAATCGCTCTTAGCATATGCAAATATGGAGGCCAGCATGGCTGAATGGTTGCTTGATTGCTGCTTGCTTGCTTTAAAAACAAAAATTCAAATTCGGCCTCGTTCAACCTGACTGAATGGATAAGAGCTCTTGTTCTTAAACATCTG
Source organism: Cepaea hortensis (assembly GCA_963921405.1). NCBI lineage: Eukaryota > Metazoa > Mollusca > Gastropoda > Stylommatophora > Helicidae > Cepaea > Cepaea hortensis. The sequence goes on along the minus strand of OY992887.1, from coordinate 10,416,406 downwards.
GTATGCTGATGCCGAGACAATGGGTTCAATCACTACAACGGACAGTTGGACTAAAATCTTGACTTCTCGTTCTTGACCTGGAGACGTAAATCTCATGAGTCAGAGTGGGTTCGCTTACTGGGTAGGGACACTGATAATAGGGAAAGGTAATCCACACGCAAAAACCAGTTCAGTGTGCCAGAAGTAGTAGCACTTGTATGGACTACGCTTGAGTTCACAGTGGGAGAACGCAAATCAAGAAAAATGCAGTAATATCAGCAACGTTTTAGTTTACATTCGTAAAGAAGCAACAACCTCTTTAGAAGCTTTGGGGCTGTACTGTTATAGAAGAGTTTTGAATTCATTGTATTCATACATGTTTCTGTTAACATGCAATCCCTCCGTGTTGTTATTCATTAATGATGCTCCATACTGACTCCAAGTTTTTGTTAACATATCATTCCCCTATATTATTTTTGTTAAATTTCAGTCCTATCAAGTTTTTGTTAAC